>CAXAMN010022707.1:799513-848336 GCA_963970005.1 Durusdinium trenchii | reverse complement strand
TGGGTTTGGATGGGTTGGAGTCAGCCTACTACTTTTGGATGGGTTGGTAGTAGTAGTAGTAGTAGTAGTAGCAGCAGCAGCAGCAGTAGTAGTAGTAGTAAAAGTGGTAGTAGTAGTAGTAGTAGAAGTAGTAGTAGTAGTAGTACTACTACTAGTAGTTGTAGTAGTAGTACTACTACTAGTAGTAGTACTTGTAGTAGTAGTAGTAGTAGTAGTAGTAGTAGTAGTAGTAGTAGTAGTAGTAGTAGCAGTAATTCAATAGTAGTAGTAGAAGTACTAGTACTTGTAGTACTAGTAGTCGTCGTCGTCGTCGTGGTTGTTGTGCTAGTCGTCGTAGCAGCAGCAGCAGCAGCAGCAGTAGTAGTAGTAGTAGAAGTACTAGTACTAGTACTAGATATAGATAATATATATATAAACCTTGCGCTCGCCCTTGCGCCTTCTTGCGCCTACCAGGTAAAAACAGCCCAAAACTGATCAATCTTTATGACATGTCCTCTCTAAAGCCTGACTCTATACAAGGGGTTTCGAACGGCTCCCATGTATACTACTATAGCTATAGCTATATAGTACACTACTAGAACCTCTTCTGAACTGGCTATAGTATAGCTACTCTTGCTAGTTCAGAAGGGGTTGCTTTCTTACACTCCTCTTCATGTCCTCAGCCATTCTCGGTCCCGGAACCGACCAACCGAGAGATGGGCATTGCCTGCAATCGCCTCTTGACCCAGACCGTAAAGGACATCAAATTCATGTGGATGGAATCCTAGGGTGTGAGTATACAGTTGTTAGTTGTGTGCCTATAGAACCTGGGTCGTAGAAAGGAAACAAATAAACAATGGCTGTGCCAAAACTGGGGGATCCCGCTTGACATGAAGCGAATTTTCTCTGCGGAGGTCAACCAACCAGGAGAAACGGGCGAACCCGGGTTGAAGGACTTGGGGCTGCCTGTACACTAAGATTCCAGGACACGAGGAGTCTGGCACTGCCATAGGACTGCCGGCCAAGACAGACCCCCAGTCAACCACCCCGAACGCCCGTTTGGAAGGCAGTCCGAATCGGCAGACTCGTCGTGTCTAAGATTTGATCTGGAAGGATGATGTGTTCTTCCACTGACGTGTAGAGCTCCCCCCTCAAAGAAAACGCGAGAAGGGCTTACACCGGTGGGTGGTTTGAAAACACTAGTCCTATGCACGGTCATAGAGGTCTCCTAGATGTGGAAGACCTCCAAGACCTCCATGGGACATAGGATGGAGGGTTTCCTCCACTTCCCTCCATCTTTCCTTGGCAATTCTTTCCTGGAATTCCATGTTCACAGCTGTACCTGGGGTCAGTTCAAACTATGGAATTCCCAAGAAAGATGAAAACAACCCCAGGCCGAAGCATTCACTGAACTAAACAGTCAAGCCCAGCTGTGCCAGTGACGGACCCTTGCTAAGTCCCCATGCGCAAGTCTGAGGCCCTGCCAAGGGAGGGATGTCTCAGATCTTGTTACTGCATTGAGCCTCTCGTGCTGTAACCCCGTTCGGGATTTGACTCGGACAAGAACCAGGTGCAATACCAAAACCATCCAAAACCTGTATTTGTGGGGTTGGGCTGCCAGCCCCGTGTTTGGACACTGTCAAAAGATATGTGGTCCAAATTCTATCCTGATTGTTGAGTTGATGTTGATCCTTCCAAAGAAGAATCCAAAAGAGCTACTACAGTGTTACATAATTATAATATAATAATTCTGGAGCATCGCAGCATCACCAACAAACAACCCTCTCTCCGCTAGAAACCGATCGAGGCGTTCCAATAGGCCGTGTGAGGACAACCTTTCGATTGTTCACCCACTAGCTCAATCACGTGCCACCAAAATTGAGAACTTTTGAAGGAAACTGGACGCGGCCGCATTGGAGCACTCTGCATCTGGGCACCTCATCTCTTTCAGGATTGAGATCGCATGCTGCCATTGTGATGCCTTGCAAGCTGGCCACACGCAGTTGGCGCTCCCAGTCGAAGGTAACAGTCCGAGTCTACTGATGGAGGTATTTCGGTTTGTCAGAAAGTGAATTGTTGCGCAGTACCTGTTCAGTCTACCGCTGGTTTCGCTGGGTTTCGCGGCTAGCGTTCGAAGGGTTTGGGAAAGCGCGCAACGGAGAACTCACCGAAAAACAGAACACGTCCTCCGTTCCGGTGCCAACGTGTCTCGAGTCTGGATTTCGTAGATTTCGCAGCTTCCCGCCCCAAGGGGGCGGGGCATCCCCCGTTATGGGTGTTTCAGTGGCCTTCTCGAGTGCCCCCAGAGCAGCTCCAAAGCCGGGCCGGTCCGCCAGTTCTTGTCGCCTCGGGACGAAGGTGTTCTCGCGGGCTGCGATTTCGCGAGGTCTTCTCCGGTGACGGTGGTTTGGGGGATTAGCGCGTTCAGCTGAGGTGGACCAACTTGAAATCTATGATTGTTTGGACTCAACATTAATAGGCGCGGTGAAAAAAAAAAGGAGGTGTGAGAAGGGAACCGGGAACATCCGTCGGTGGAAGTCTCCCAGCAACAAGGTGAATCTACAGAATCTGAGGTGTGAACCGATCTTGTGATCCCTTGTGGCCTTTGTGATGTTCATCGACTTTCCCGTCGGGCCGGCCTCTGTTTTGGATAGGAATAGACCATGTTTTAGGCTCCAAAATTAAAACAGGAGTCACTCAGGTATAATTCGGTATAATGTATAATCCTCAACAAAACAAAAAGACACAGAACCTACCTCCCGCCAAGGGAAGGGGACGCGTCCCGCCGCCGAAAAATACGCCTGGAGGCCATGAGGAAGACCATGGCCAACTGCCAGGCGAGTCCCTTCCTCGACATCGATGGTCTGTTCGCATCGAACTTCGAATCTCTGGTTTGTGTTTTCAACCCACTTGAAACATAGGAGTCAGAGGGTCCATTTTCAACCCAATCATCCCCAAGTAAGGGTCGAAAAGAAAAAATATCCGAAACCATCACCTAAGTTCGATCTCGACTTCCGTCGATCTTCCTCTCGAAGGGACCCCACAACCCACGACGGCAGAAAAATTGCAGTTTTGGGTGTTCCCCATATGGATTGAGCACATCCCCATCCCCAGCAGTTGTTTGCCATTGATTGGATTAGTCATTGGACAGGTCTAGAGTCTGCCAAGCTTCTCACATGCATTGATTGACCTGAGAATCGCAAACAAAACACAAAATGACATGCCTCAGGGAAAGAATCGAGCAGCAGCAGCAGCAGCAGCAGCAGGATGGTCAAGGAATCTAAAAACAAGTGACTTCAAAGCTAGCGCTGCCGTATGACACATCCACCCGTGGAGCCAGGAGAC
The DNA here is from genome assembly GCA_963970005.1 of Durusdinium trenchii. NCBI lineage: Eukaryota > Dinophyceae > Suessiales > Symbiodiniaceae > Durusdinium > Durusdinium trenchii. The sequence goes on along the minus strand of CAXAMN010022707.1, from coordinate 845,012 downwards.
TCTTGACGAGAGGTTTTGGACGCGAAAGAACAAGGCCTGGCCCTGACCCCACAATCCTTCGCAGCCACGCCACACGCTGTATGAGACAGCATCAGGTGCCCCAACCAGATGGAGGAGCGCCCTTCTCCACTGCCAAGACTTTTCACATGCGCTGGCCACCGCGCAGAGAGAGACCTGCAAAATGGCAAGTTATCAAGAGACCTTCACCTTCTGGACACAAAGGACACCAGCACCTAAAGGATTGAATCGAGATATCCTGAGTTCATCCTTGGAATCCATGTCTTGATGCTTCACTCGAATTGCTTTTGCCTTAGGATTTCCCCAAACAGCCAAACTAAAACCCTGCCTGTGTCTGCAAGCGCCAGCGGCCCATCTGCTGCAGTAGGGCTAAAGCTTTCGTCCACTGGGTGCCCTTCTCGAAAGCGCTCAGCAAGCTGTTGCAGCTGATGCTGCTGACCTTCAAGCGCTCCTGGCGCCAGAAACCCGCTTCAACTCGCAACATCCGCCAGCTGTGACTCCTGCCACAGCTGGCTGAACCCCCCTCCGCGCGCAGAGACACCGATGTTCTGCTCTCCATGGAAAGCGCTCGCAGAGCAGGGTGAAAGCGGGGTGAAACATGAGGCCTCCCAGTCCTCCGAAAGCGGCATTGGCAAACCAATTTCTATGGCGAAGAGTGCTAAGATTCTACGAGCCGGCTAGTCCTCATCTTGAAGCTCTGCCGCACCGAGATCCGGACCTGTCCGCACTCGCCAAATCCTGCCGCGGTGCACGAAGACCAGCGCACCAACTGCTGCTGCGACAGTCGTGAGGAAGTAAAGGAGAAGCAGTGAACCCCCGAGCGACGGTGTCGTGATCAAGGACGAGGTGAAAACATGTTGCCTGTCTTTGGCAATGCAAGAGAGACCTGTCAGTAGTGGTGGCAACTCACTTAGAATGACTGATTCCGGATAATGCATATCGTAGACTTCTTTCTCCGCATAGTTCCGTGTAAGTTCCCAACGTGGGATCACGTAAACTCCGTTTTGTCGGGCCTCTTGGAGCATCATCCGGTGGAGTCTTAACGAACAGTTGTACAAGGATTTCGGAGAAGAGCTGTAGCTTCTGAAGCGTTTGCTTCGTCCCTTTGGGGTCTCGCGCTGGTCCACCATGTACTCCATGCCCACGAGAATCGTGCGGCTCTTCAAGATGGAGTGCTGCTCCAGGAACCGGAAAAAGGCCTTCACGGAGGAAGTATGATAGGTCAAGTTCCGTCGGAGGAACATACAATCATGCACACCAGAAATGACTAACCAGGCTGTAGGCCATCTTCCTGCATCTGCCACCTCTTGCAACACATGTAAATCATTGCTGGGGTCGTGGAGGAAGCGGCGAAAGTCAAAGGTGACACGCACCGGTCGGTCTTGGCCATGCAGGGTGGCATTCCAATCGCAAGCGTGACCCCCCACCCCTTCCCATTTGGGATACTTTAGACCTGCTCTCCTTGTGTGGGCATTGACAAATCTCTGGAAAGCCTTGTCCGGTACTGGGGCTTTGGGGCACTCGTCGACTAGCTTCCTGACCGCATCCTTAGTGTTGCCAAGGTTGATGTTCGCCACATCTTTCAGAAAGGCAGCCCACAGTTGGCGGCCTGTGGAATCACCCGCAAAATAGATCCAGAGTGGTTCTCGCTCTTCGAGAGATAAAAGATGAAGGTTGCCCAGAAATTCTTCCCGGATGCAATTCGATCTTGGTTCTTTGCACAAACCTGGCACAGGACGGTATTTTCAGGACCGAAAAAGGCAAGATTGCAAGACCATGGCTTTCCCTTCTCCCAAACGCGTCCCCCTCTTTCTCAACTGATGATGAGAGGATGTTAAAGGCTGATGGTGGAGTCCACAACCAGGCCTGGTCCAAGCGAGCTTGGCCGCGGCCACTCTCCACAAAGTGTCCAGCTGCACGCATTGCCACAGCTCTCCATGGCACAAAGGAACGGAAGCAACACCCCGACGGCTGAATTGCAATGCTTTGAGGAGGTTACTCCATGGTTGTCAGCTCTTGCCTTGGATTCTGGGTGGTCTTCAAAAGGCACACATGAATTGGTTCTTTTCAACCTGTTCCAATCTAACATTCACGTCTTGATGTACTCCACTGTCGGGCGGCCTTTGTCGCTGTCGCGTTCTCCTTGGGCCGAAGGTACCACACAAGGAGACCGAAGAGACGCGGATTCCTCGGCAAAACGAGAAAGACACCAGTCGGTCGACCAGCACGACCCTCCAAATCAGCACCGAACAAGAACGCACCTCAAAACACCCGAACACCGATCGGGACCGACGTGGGTGAAAGCCAATGGCTTTTCAAACAGGTTGGTTTGGGTGGGTCCCAAGCAGCTTGGGAAATTGGCGCAGGCTTTCAGAGGGAGGCCATTCGTTGGGCACTCGTGCTTCAAGACAGCATATTCGGGAAGCACCCCCCACAACAACGCAAAGGTTCGTGGGCTAGTGTACTTCTGAGCACGTTTGCATATATAATGTGAGAAAGCAAACCCATGTGAGAAAGCACGGGCATGATGTCATGTCTATGGGCTTCCCTGAAAGAGCTGGGCAAACAGACTATAAGTCAAAAGTAGCACCCTCCCTCTACACAGTACCAGGGGCCCGACATGGCCCATCAAAAACTTGGGTTTTCCTAGCAAAAAACAAGTTCTTGTATGTGAAAACCTGTATTTTTCATGGTTTTGAGGGCCCCTGGTAGTGGCTATAAGCATCCGGCTTCCTCAAGGCTCAAGGACGGACACTTGCCCCCACAAAACACACTGCTAGCCTGCGCTGCATAGAGCACACGCGGGAATCACTCTTTGAGTGGTAATCCTAGAAGACCCAGGTGAGCTCCAGATAGATCCTAGGTTAGTTTTCAGAGTTAGATTGCGCAATGGACTGAGAACCTGATACGGATTTGGTTTATGAGCCACAAGTCTTTGCCAATAGGCATATGAGAAGAGAGCCAACAGCCAGCAGCAATAGCTATGACGACACAACTGACGAACAAAGTTATCGTGGTTTTCCTATGAGGATGCCAAAGACAATTGCTGTGGCATTACAGAATTAGAAGAAGAGAAAAGGGGACCAGCATTGAGAAACATATTATAAAAGATGTATAATATAAGGAGAAGCAGCAGTATACAAGAGACTTCTAGACAGAGAATGCTGAAATCGCATGATCCTCCAGGAGTGCAGTGCTTCAAAAGCAAGTTGAGGCCCTACTTCGTGAAAGATGCAACCAGCGTATTCCTTTACAACATATTGCAGTTCATGAAGTTCAAGAGGTTCTGCACGCATGATGAAATGGATGACTAGACTTCAAATCCTGTTCCACACACTTAGACTTAGTCGGATGGATACTTTAGATCTTGCAACGCAAGTGCATCCACAAGCACAGCAGTTTCTTCACAAGCAAGCACAATGATGAACGGCGCAGCTCCAGGTCCTGAAAGGATTCAGATCATCACGCAGGTGACATGAACTCTTCAGACTCAAAATGACTTGACCAATTGCGATATGGTTGGTGGCATGGTTAGATGGTCAGTGACGAGCCTCGTGGACGCATCTTGCAACAAGATACAGCGTTTGTTCTCCCACAGTATTCATTGAGATGTTCTGCTCAACAAAAAATCAGTTGAAAAGGAACAGTTAGGTCAGGCTGCGGATGTTTCAGAAGCAAAGGAAAAGCAAAAGAGAATTGCTGATGAGCAATAGGTGCTGATGAGCATTAAGTTGCAATCCGTGCAGATGACAGGCCATGAATTTGGGAGAACTTCAACAAAGGGTAAGGGAAAGGAATGAGACATTGAACGAAATGAAAAGGAAAAGGATATGAAGACAAAGGAGACGGCAAATCCAATACCAACTATGCAAATCACCGCAGCTATCAAACACAACCAGCCCTTCCTGTCTTCACCAATCAGGTCTTAGACCCAGGAACCGAGTCTCATAGTGCGATAGAGCACCGCTTTACAACTGACACACAAAATCCAGAAAGCAACATACTCCCAAGAGAACCAACCAAATCCCATCAAAAACCCTCAAATTGCCCAGTCAAATCGAGGTGTTCCCTGTCAAACAAAGATGAACTTGTCTTTTTTACTCAGAGTGAGCTGTCAGCCATGATGCGCCTCTGCCACTCCAACTTTTTCGTGTTCATCGCTTTGGAACTGCATCATTCCACCAGAAAAACCTTGCACATTTGGTATTCCACATGTCTGTTCCACCAAATCCGACCACCAATCGGACCCACACGACACCTCACGTGACACCTGACATTTTCCCGATTCTGGGGGGTGCACCTATCCCATTGGCAAAGAAGTCCTGCCAAGAACCCTTGCTCTTTTCCTAGGGGGAATCCTAAGATGGCAATGCCTAGCAACAAAAGTGGCCTCTGGAGCCAGGACCTGCTGATCACAAGTGTCATTTTCCCATCAAACACATGTTCTCCCATCAAATTCATATGAGCTCCTGGTATGTTTCCTTGACATGCTTTTAGAACTGTTGTCAGGAAAGTGTTTGGTGTTTAAAGGTGTTTGCTCGAAGTGAAGAAACACCCATGCACAAGCACAGTATGTGATTCTGAGACAATCCCTGTGTGAGGAACTCTTTGTTGGAGTTTGTTGGAGGAAAACTCACACCTACTCAAGGATACTCTTCGCTTATGGGCTGCGATGGTGAGCCGAAAGGCATTACTGTATATGACTGAGAACCAGTTCCACCAACAATTGCCATCTTGGACTTTGGGCGTACAAAGGCAATGGGATCTTGATGATTCTTCCGTCGCTAGACATCCGGAATCCGGCCGGTACAACATTGATACCAACAAAGGCAAGTTCTACTTCGCCTCACAAAGGGCAACTCGCTCACAGAAGCTGGTACTTGTATCGTCATGATTGGGCTATCCACAACACAGAGTTTTAGACATTGTCGAAGAAGGAAGTCCCTTTGCTTATGAGCTTGCCAGATGAGAAAACCTGGAGTTGAACTAAGGCTAGGCATGCCTTTCTGACATCTTTGCCCTTAAGCATCAGGTATCTTGAGCTGAAAGTAGCAGATTTCCAAGACATTGCATGGTACCTGTCGGAAGTGCAAATGAATGCTCAGCGCGCCAAGACTTTACTCACACTTCGCTCACTACGAACGTCCGGACACATTTCCGTTGACGTTGACGGTGAGAACGCCTCATCAAAAAGCAGCGAGACCGGAAGTCGATTCATCGACGAGAACTGAGATGTCACACAGCAGGGAAGATCGGACGCTTGTTGTGCAGACATCGCTCGGTCTCGTTGGGTCGACCGACTCCAGGGGGCCTGTCACGACGCACCGAAGACAGCTGGAAGCACCTGAAGCCGTTGGAAGGCGGCCTTCCATGTCGCGCAGCGGTGATCGTCCGATTCGGTCCGTCACAACAGCTTTCTGAGCTCCCAGATTCTAACTGGTGCGACTTTCAGCAGGGAATGAGGGTGGCTGGATCCAATACAATCTCTATTGGGGGCGAAACTTCCCTTATTCCCTACGAGTCGCACCAGTCAGAGATTTCCAACCTGGAAGTCTGATCACAGCACCGATCACAGCATTGAGCTTCACCCAGCCCAGCGTTCCTTCTGGTTCCGAACGTGGAGTTTTGGGGCGCTGGAGACCATGCGCTGCGTTCTGTTGTTGGGACCAATGCGCTTCGGGTCACGTCGCCCTCCCGTATCTCCACAGCGGCACCCAAAGATTCGTCAGGTTCCGCACGGCACCAGACAGACTCCCCAGTGTCACGGCGTTCGGCGCACGTTCCAAGCACCGAGACCTAGTGGACACGTTCGGCGGCCCTGACTGCAACACACAGAAGTGATGTCGTGGCGGAGGGGTTTGGAGGGGTTTAGAAGCGCCGACCCTCAAAGTCACGAAGCCAACTCCAAAGCCGACATCCAGACGGCCAAATAGATCATCTGCGCTACACAGCACCGCACCGCACCTGGCCCGCCCGTTGCGGTGCGCTTCCCACACGGGCATTTCGGCTCGCTCGCTCGGCCAACGGAGTACCGCAAGGGACCTTCCGGGACCAAAGGAGACCAGAGGAGACCAGATCACTTTTTGGTTGATCCCGTTCTTTTCTTTGTTTCACCTGCTGTTCTTCTTCTTTTCGATGCCCTCCAGCACTCTACATCCCACTCTATCTCTTAAACTTGATTGTTTAACATTAAGTCCTCGTATGTCTCTGTGTGAGTGTCCTTTCGCAAAGAGACGAGAATTTCAGAGCCGTCTAAGAAGACTTCTTTCTAAAAATGATACTGTCTTGGAAGAATGTCCCTGGCTGCAGTGTGACAAACCACTTGAATGCACAATTTGAGGATCCTTGAGGCGTCTTTATAGTTCTTTTGCCGCTGATGTGTCCTTTGAATTATTTGGGAACTTGTCCAGTCTGTTTCCAACTTCCAACCCTCTCTGCCTCTTATTCCAACGACCTGACCATCACATCATTTCGTAATTTCTCGTCTTTTACGGTGAAATCTGTCTCGATTTGACGAGGCAAGGATCGAACCTCAGCAAGACTTGGAGAGACTCTCGGAGAGACTTGGGTTAAACTTTGGTGTTTTTCTGCCGCGACACGAATTCTTGCAATGCAACCATAAGCGGAAAAATCACCGAAAAACAGATACAATCATATACCCCGGTCACACCAGGAGTTGAAAGACCTCATACGCATCACGGTCCTTGCGCATCACGGTGAACAGGTGCAAGGCCGTAGTCCATTTCCAAGCTCGCTCGCAGGCAGCGATCACCGAGTTATAGGTGACCACCTCATGGACCAATGGACCGAGACGCGTGGTTTCACACGTGGGACGTGGGGACGTGTCACCCCCCATCCAAGTGTCACCATCTGCGAAAAAGCATCAGATGCACGGTGGTTCATGCTCTGACGACCAACTGACCAGTTGAAGTGCCGTGAAGTGGCTGAGAGTATTCCCCGAAAGGACTGGAGGATGTCCATGGGTTTTTGGATGTTTTTGGAGCACGGTGCACCACCAGTCAAGCACCGTGCAGCGAAATAGTCCCATGCAAAAAAGGGTAGCAACCCATGGAAGTTGGTGAATGGACTCTTCTGCATCAAGCATATGAATCACTAAGTTGGTGTGTGCCGACTCATTTCGGATTTGAGGCATCGGATGGTGGTATTGCCAAGACTCCCTCATTCAGCAGCACTTTTTGCAGAGCTAGATTGCAAAGAGACACAAGAGGTACTATCCGTTTCAAAGGGTTGGTATTGATCCCCGAGTGACTAGATGATGCCCACACCTATCCTCCAGCAAGCACCCACTTCCATGATTAGAGTTGCTCTCGTGCCTCGGCTACCAAGGACAGCCCCCCAGAGTCCAGGCCCTGATTTCCCCACTGGCCCATGTGGGCCAACGACTACGACATGTCAAATTCGCTGCCAAATCGTCGGTGAACTTGTGTTTACCTGGACCCTCCAAGTACCTCGGAAACTAGGCAATTCATAAAGCATCTGACTTGTGTTCGGGTCATGTCAGGTGATATTCCCATAAAATTGGGGGACTTATAAGGTCCAGGATGGTCCAGGTATTTCTTTCAGGGAAATAGAGATAATCAAAAAAAAATGAATCAAAAATCAATATAATATATATATATATTAGGTGATCAAGAACATGACAAGAATGAATCCAAACATAGAAATACATGGACCCAAACGTGCAAAGGGAAGAGGAATATTCCAATCGAAGCAGTGATCAAAAAATAAAAAAATTAGTAAAAACGCATCAAAATACACAAACATGAAATCAAAAGAAATGAAATGAACATGAAAATGACATGAAGGAAGGAAGGAAGGAAGAAAGGAAGGAAGGAAGGAATGAATGATTGAATGAATGCATGGATTGGATTGGATTGGATTGGATTGGATTGGATTGGATGGGATGAGTGAATGAATGAATGAACGAAGGAAGGAAGGAAGTAAGGTACATGCACGCTTTCTTCCCAGTGACCGACCGACAAATGAGAGAGCCAGAGCCTGACCATTGTGGTTTCCACTGTGAAATTGAAATGCGCATGAGCCTTCCTTCCTTCCTTCCTTTCTTCCTTTCTTTCATTTTCTTTCTATATCTGTGTTTTTGGTTGATGCGTTCGTATTTTTATATGTTCATGCATTTGTGTTCTTTGATGCGTCTCCCATTTCTTTCATACCGGAGGGATCCACATCACCGTACCTCAGGTTCGGTACGGGACCCTGAAAAACCCTACAGCCGGCCCTACGTGTCTCCATCACCGTACCTCAGGTTGGGTATGTGGCAGTGGACCGACCCCGGGACGTCCACTGGGACGCCACCGCTTCGGGAACCAACGCCGTTCGTTCCAACGCCGATGCCGGTTTCGTCCGGTTTCGTGGGGCGCCCCACATCGGGGCGGACGGACTGCGAGGCTTCGCTCAGTTCGTTGAGGAGCTCCTGTGCCTCCTGAGGGCGATTCGGGTCTGGTGAGGGCACCTTCTCAAAGCAGGAGGTGGAAAGCCCATGGCGGACTGGACAGAGGATAACAGGACTGCAGCTTCACTATTATAGTGCACTGGTGCACCGAAATTTGTAGGTCTGTGCAAATGATTTGGAGCTAAGCGGTTGGCAAACGAAAGGAAGACGTCGCCGCCGCAGGTCTTGCGGCCGTCTTCACGCGCTTTCTCCCGCCGCGTCACTCCTGCCACAAGGCCTCTTTGCTCAGAGCACCCAGCAGCAAATTGTGCTGGACTGTGCTCATCTTGGACTGCAATTGCATCTGCCAGTCCGGTTAGAAGTGCAGAAGTGGTCCGAACTGTTCCAAGCAATCGAAAGGACGAAGAGTATGAAAGCATTTGGATTTTGAACGGAGAGCAAAAGACCTTGAAGCCTCACCATTTGGCCATCACCCTGGGCCCCGCTCTGTCTTGGAGCAAGCTGGTCACCATGAAGCAAAACTGGGTATTCTTGGAGATAGAACAAACCTGAACACCATCTATGCCAAGTCTGCCCGAGGTTCCACTATGGAAGAAGGGGAACCTGAGCAGCAAAAATAGCTGTTACCTTTACGCGTATACAGATACATCTATATATCCTTTCAACCGTCAGTTTCACTTGGTATCTCAGCTTTCAACCCCCTTGAATAGGATATGTGATATGGGAATGAAGCCCCTGACTCTTCTTGAACTAATCTCTTGTGTGTGTGTGACCTCTGGACATGTCAGCTTTTCTGCCATTCAACTGCTGCTCCTCTCCTGTGTGGTCTTCAGAAGTGCTTCCCGATGCCCCAAACGGCACCCTCCGCCTTTCATTGGACCCAGGAAATATAGGAATTGTGACGAAGAAACCTCGAACATATTCACCCTCACGCGGTAAAGGAAGTCAACAATGATTTCCTCTAGTGATGAGGAAAGGATAGCCGATTTGGTACCAAATATATACGTATTTGAATGTATTTGACATGCATTAATCGATGTATTCTTATTGGCTGTTCGTCAACCAACCAGTACATTCAAAGGCCCATCAATCGAACCAACTTGATGGGAGCTAGGGGACCCAAAACACGAGCCATTATTGAGGTATCCAATTCCATGGGATGGTTACGGTCAGGCGATGCATGGCGGTTGAAAACACTTCTACCCAGGCCTGGCCTTTCCATAGATCTGCAGCACCAGCCGCCACAAACGCCCTGATGCAGCTGCCAGCGCCGCTGAGGCCGCTGGCGCTGGCACAAGCTCTCCACCTAACGTCCAAGCGACGAGCTGACTCCATGTCGAAGACATGGAAAGACGACATCAGATACATGGACTCTCATCATATCTCCAACTGAATCTGACTCCATGTTCCAACTTCGGCACATTGTCCATCTTGGGAACTTTGGGTTGGGAGATGTTGGGGGCCGTTTTTTTGAGTCGCCATTGACCAAAACAGCGATCGAGGGTTGATGCCGTTGATACCCCCACATGGCCCACTTAACAGTCTGTTTCAACATTTGGTCTGGTGCCTCATGGTGTCCCAGTTGCACAAGCCTTTGACGAGGAGAATCCGATATCGTACTCGGCGACTCGGCGATTTCTCGTGTCCCGCCTCAGTTTTCGCCTGTCACACCCTGTCCACAGCATCTTTCGGCACCCACCAGGCCAAATGCAGCCCCACCTCTCCTTGAGTTTAGATCCTCTCCATCCACCCAAGTCCTCGCAACGACTCGATTGACTCGATCCCTCGACCTCTTCCGGCCATCCCAGATCCGCACCTTCTTGCCACAAGCACAAGGCCACGTCCCAGCGAAGGCCTTTGGTGCAAGCGCTCATCACACGCGCCAAGGACGACTCGTCCTCCACGTCGACGTGCGCCCAACCTGCGACAAGCGGGACGAGGTTCGGCACCGGCGGCGAAGCGGCGAAGTAACAGGTGAAGACAGAGCTGCGAGTCCGATCCTCAACATCCGTGAGACAAGTGATAGCCCAGCTTGAACATTCGGGTCGTAAGGGAGCAATCTTGAAAATTTTCCTTATGGTGAGTCTTCGAATTGAATTAGTGTTAACACATCCCAATCTAGTCTCAATCATTTTCAGAGTTTGTAGAGATCTGACATGCAAAGCTGCGGACAAAAACCATTCAGCGTTTGCCGACCGTTTCAGCAAACTCTTCCACCGATGACTGTCCTTTTGAGTGGACCCACTGTTTCGTGGACCGTCCACCGGGGCGCGAAAGCCTCTTGCCTGCCAAAGCCTCTTGCCATTCCGATGCGCTGCTGCAAACAGCTATCAAAGCGGCCCAGGGTGGACCAGGTGGACCATCTTCTTTGGCGAAGTGGATCGCACGCTTCAGGTGTTGACCTGCCAGTTGAGTGGATTGGTTTCTCACCGAAACAACCTCAACAAAAACAAACGCCACTTGGATAACTTCGAGGAGGTTGGACCAAAGTCTGGTCAATCGGAATTGCCATTGGGACGAAGACTTTTCACCGGCCGTCAGGGACAAGCGCCGTCAATCGCTGCCAGTGTCCGTCAATCATTTTTCAGTATGTTGAACGTAGTTAATGTTGAAGTTGTTCTGTCTTGAAGTTGTTGGGCGTTGGAAAATGGTTGGCCGTCGTCTGACGACGGATGGCTAGGTCAACGGTAGGTCCAATGGTTGGAGAGACCGTAGGTCATGGCCCACTGCGGATCGGTGATTGGCAGGTCATCTCACCAACGAAAACATGTAACATGACACGTGTCTTGACGAAAGGGATCTTCAAAAATAACAATTTGAATCTATATTGGAAAAGGATTTTAAGGATGAGTGGAGAACTAAGGGCTGGAAAAAGGTGTTCTGGCAGGAAAAGAACTGTTACATTATCACAGTTTCGATTCCACGGGACAAGTGGTGTGTGGGGGCCCATTGCTGTCGTTTGGTGCTTTTGGTTCATGGGAATGCAACATTAACCAGTGTTCAACTTACCTTTTGGTATCATACCTTCGCATTCATCCAAGCCATTCTGGGGAAGTCGGCAAAAGGACAAAAGATCAAGGGTGATCCTGCTCAGGACGTTCCCCAATGATTGCTTAACAGGTTCGAACCTCTCCCAAACGAAGTCTGGCTTGGTTGGATGTGTTCATCCCTTTGCAGAGTTGGTTGGTTTCAGGATCTTACTCACGGGTGATAAAGCAACACTTGTCGATGAGAAAGACTTCGTATATTTGTTGGTATACCACTTACTCACAAACAAAAACCGAACAAAAAGACCACCATTCGGTCACGCACAAACTCGGTCGTTCTTTTGGTCAATTCAGAATTGGTCATTCTTTTTCTTACTCATTCTAGGCTACCGGCTAGACCGACGGCTAGACCGAGAAGGTCGAATAAAAGGTCTTATACTCATTCAGGTCATTTCACAGCTTGGTCGCCGGAGAAAAAACGAATGGAACAGTCTCCGACCTCCTTCGCCTTCGGTCGCTCCGTCTTCCGGACGAAAAGCCACGGTCCCGGCTCCCGCCTCGTGCCAGCGCGTGGACTACGCATCCAGCACTCACCCGATCGGCGCGGTCGGCACGACGCTGGCGCTGGAAGATGGCCAGGGCCTCAGCGTCCCGCCGAGCCGACCCGCCGTGGTTTCCTCAGTTCTGGCTGGGACACGTCTGGTGTGGGACACATCTGGGGGAATCGAGCAGTCATCAAGTTATGAAGCTTTGAGGATAGTATAGATAATGAGAAAAGACTTGAGAAAAGCTATGAAAGACTCCAAGACCAAGGTCCCTTTTTGCCAGCAACTAGCTAAACCTGACTAGCCTCCAATAGTATGCCGCAACTCAAACTCAAAAAATGCACTTGCATGCACTTGCAGGAATTCGATGTGCATCAAAGAATCAAAGAACCCCCATTTTCGAGGCGCTCAAAATGGCCGTCGATGGACTAGTGGAAGTTTGTTCCTCTTCCCACTGGCCCATCCCCAACCATCCATATAATTATATATATATATTTGCCTCCCCATGCAGTGCTGCAGGGAGTGTGGCTTGGTGGGACACCGACATGCAAACCCAAAAAAAACTCAAACTATTCTCATGATGAGATCGACTGATTACTATAGGGCCTCTTCTTCTTCGTCGACGACGAGCCTCTTCCCATTGACGGCCCTCGGTGGCCGCTTGCATCGTTGCATTGTGCAGCACCTGAGTGCTGTGCACTTGGCCGCGGAGATGCCGAAGATGGCCGAAATGTGGGACATGCAAAGCAAAGAATGATCAATTCAATAGTAAACAATTTTATTTACTATACACAAACCGATTTTTTGCAAATGAACATTAACATATATATATATATATACACGTCCCTAGAATCATGGAAGTGGACAACCAGCTGTTTGGTATTCAGATTGCATGGTCATCCGAACTCGGGGCCACGCAAGCCACTATGATTCCAGGGAGTGTATATGGTTGCTGGTTTCAACTCACGAACGAATAATATGAGTCAGTGGAAGCAACAATCTCAAGGAAAATGTGTGTGTGTGTGTCTAATTACATATATACCGATAATAAACAACCATCCAGAAGTCATTCAAGATCAAGGAGTTCTAAAGCGGCTGACATGGCTGCTGCACAATCCCCTATCCTGCACGAATTCAGCGCCTCTTTGCAAACATCTGGAAAAGGACGTTAACCCACATATGAATTTCTTAAGATGTCCCCACTCCAAAAGCGTCGTTTTTCTTCCCCAAAGTCACGCCACTCGATTTATGTCGGGAGCAGTGGAGCAGTCCTCGACACTCTGTGGACGTCGGTGTTTGACCGGAGGAAGCCGAACAATAAGAGTCTGAGAAACAACGAGAGGTTCAACAGAAGAACACCAAGCCTTCGGGCCGGGAGGGAGGCGGTTCTCTCGCTCGCTTTAGGTCTGAACAGGGTGAACAGGGATTCCTTGGATGTGTCCTCGCCCTGGCAGTGGATGATGACTCAATTCTCTTTGCCGATTTCAATGATTCGTGCATCCGGGACACCAAAAGGATACAAAAACATGAGCAAGCGAGCAGCACCAAGCACACAGCATCTGTTCCAAGTGAGCCGTATCAATCGGTTTCTCGGATAAACCCACTGCTTTAGATTCAAGCAAGTCTCGAAGAGTACATTGAGGAATGTGCAGGATCAGTCAGAATGCTAAGTGAAAAAGGCCGACAGAACTGAGAAAAGGAAAGGTCTATTGGGCCAAGGTCTAAAGAAAAGCAAGGGTCTAAAGGTCTAAGAGAAAGAATGTCTAAAGGATTCTAAAGGTCCTAAAGAAAAGTAATAAGGTCTAAAGGTTTATATGTTAAAAAGAACGCTGTGGCCCGTGCCAGTCAATACCGCTCTGCCCAGCCACAGTGTCGCCAGAACGGCGGCCCACACGCAAGGCGTCGCGCCAGCGGCTGCTCTTGCCGAGGCCTGCTGCGATAAGTGATAGGCACCAAACAGGAAAAGGATCGCACAGCTGGGTTGATTGGTCACTTGTGCAAATTTCTGACTTCAAAACGTTGGAAGTGGTGGAAAAAAAGGCTGAAGAGCAATGTTTGTTCGGCTTCGCTATGCTTCGCTGCTTCGCTTCGGGCCTTTCTTGGGAAGAGACATGATGGAAAGAGGCAAGTTCGTCCTCCCAAGAATACCGTGATCAATACCAAACGAATACCGCGCGAATACCGGGGCGATGATCAATAGCGCGGAAGCCTCGCCTGGCTTCCGGGTGTGTTCGATGTTCAATTGTGCGAAATGGGAGTCAATTGCACAACTATACACATTGGCTGTTTGGGGGGAGGCAATCTACCTCAACTACTACAGTCACCATGTCTTTGAACTTCCCAGTAGAATAATGCTAAGTTGAAATCCAAACAAACATGTGCGCTTTGTCCACATGCAGGAATAGAAAGAACAGATCCTGAAAAACGCCTGTCCATTTCTTCAAATACATCAATGTGATTCAATGTGATATGATACACCAGCTTTACAGCAGAGCGGACAGTGCCTGCAATCACTGCCGTGAGTCGTTTCAGCCGTGCGAGACGGCACGTCGTTCCCGCCATGGCGCCGCGCGCCGACGGGACGCGTCATGGCGAGGAGGGTCAGATGATCCAGAGAGAAGAGGCCTGACGCCGGTCGCGTCGAACCTTTCATGTCTTGTTCGGTCGATTTTTCGCAGATGTGAAAAACATCCGAATGAGACGCATCAATGGTTCCGCCGCCGCGCGCCAGATGCCGCGCGTGGCTCTCCAAGCTGGAGCCCCATCGGACCAAACAGGTCAAGTCAGACTTTTACTCATGCAGATTATATGCATATAATGAGTACTTCTCTCAAGGTCCACAAGACATATACAAGATCCTGTTATAACAAGACAGAACCAGTTCTCATGGTCCCATCAGCTCCCCAAGAATCCCACAAGGTCTCCAAGGGCCCGAGGACCGAATTGAATTCACGAAGAGGTCTGACTGTTCCGGAGCGGATCTCCACGGTTCCGCGGAATCGCGTTCTTACTCGAGCGGTTGGCAGGGAAGGAACGTTGCGGTTTGCAGCGTGCCGCGGCGGCGAAGCCCACCCAGCACATGAAAGGCTATGGTGTTTGGCTCACTACTGATCAGTTGACACAGCAGGTTGCTTTCAGGGGCGCGGACTCTGGGGTGGCACCATCGAAACACCCAACCACGGGTTCCAAAGCGCGGCACGAGCTTCTTAGAGGAACACAGGACACCAAGCGAGGTCGTTTTGGTTGGGCGCCATTTGGCTGTGAAACCGCCACCACCAAACCATGGGAGGCGACATCCCAGGAATCTGTCCACTGCCATTTGGTTGTATCACATGCGGCTCAAGGTGTGTACATGGCTTTGAGGCCGAGCCCCTTCGCCGTCCGATCATGACCCATCTGCCGAAGTCGGACATTTTTTTGGCTGAAATTCTGGTCGCTGTCGGGACAGTTTTGGGCCCTCGACCACTGGAGAACTTGATCGAATGCTTCGTTTTGGGATGCTTTCAAAGTCTTCGCACCCACTTCCGTTCGGACGCCATGACGAAATTGGAAGGTTGAGCCGCACAGAGTTGGCGGGCACAAAAACACACAAACAAAGGATGGAACACTGCATCACTGGTGCAAATGAAACTGCAGAGTCGATGAAGTGACCGGAACCACAAGAACCCTTGTCTCTTGTGTATATTATTCTAAATCTATTAATGGTCGGCTTGGATCGTTACCTTTACGTATGGAAGCCTATGAACATCTGCCACACCTTTTTTGGCTAGTTGAGCTTGTGATTGTGGAGTATCTTCAGGACTCTTCTCCAACCCCAGGGCAGTGCCTCGCAACCACAAGGTGGGGGGTGTGGACATTTTTGGTGTGTCGTGACGAACACATCTAAAACATCCATCTGACTCCGTGTCAGCATCAGAATCGGCCAGGAACCGTTGAGCACTTTAGATCACTTATACGTATAACAACCTCTGAACATGGTAGACCATATCGAAGGAACAACAAGCCTCGTTCGCGTCCTCGTGCGTCCGACGCCCCGCTCTCAGTCTTCCTTCGAGCGGTGAATGTACCTGATCACTGCTCACTGGTGCGAGCTTCGTGCATGGAATGAGGGCTTTCCTGGATCCTGAAGTTAAAGGTCATTCCTCATCCTCTGCAGAAGTGCTTGGAGTTGGAATAGATCTTCTACTTACACCCCAGGTAAACCGAAAAAGACCCGGCAAGAGACCCCAAACAGGGTGTCTGAAGGTCTAAGGTATAGAGGTGGGTTCCAGAGAGAGGTGATGGTGGTGATGATGGTGGTGATCGTGGTGATGATGGCGGTGGTGATGGTGGGGATAGAGGTGGTGATGATGGTGGTGATAATGGTGGTGGTGCTCGTGGTGGTGGTGGTCGTGGTGGTGCTGCTGCTGCTGTTGGCGGTGGTAATGATGATGGTGATGCTGGTGGTGATGCTGGTGATGATCATTGTGGTGCTGAATGTGGTGTTGCTGGTGTTGGTGGTGGTGATAATGGTGATGGTGATGGATGCGATGGTGATGGTGATGACGGTAGTGAAGGTGGTCGGGATGGTGGTAGTAGTGATGGTGGTGGTGGTGGTGGTGGTGGTAGTAGTAGTAGTAGTGGTGGTGGTGATGGTGGCGCTGACAGTAGTGGTGATGATGGTGGTGGTGAGATGGTTCCCAACTAAACTAGTTTTTGAATCGAAGGTCTAGTAGGTGCAGATCGAGAGGGAGAGAGAGAGCACATATATGAGAGCATTTTTTGGCTCGGGTCCTACGAAATCTGCGCTTCAAGGTCCACAAACTACTGCACCCGCCGCGAAATCTGCCACAAAGTACTGCGCCCGCCAGGAAATCTGCACATCAAGGTCCAAAAGGTACTGCGCCTGCCTTGAAGTCTGCACTTCAAGGTCACAAAGTGCTGTGCTTGCCATGAAATCTGCACTTCAAGGTCCACAGAGCGTCGCGCCTGCCACGAAATCCACACATCAATTTAGAATAACTAACATCGCGCAGCAGCGGCGCAGCCTTGCCAAGGCGATTCGCAGCAAGAACATGCCCAAGGACAACATCAAGATGTCAAAACGCTGCTTTCGCTCGAGACTTTCAAAAGCACAAGGGTTTCCCTGGCACCTGCCACGAAAAGTGACCACCAAGTCAAAAAAATGTGCACGGGCCCACCAGATTTCTGTGAGCTTGCGCAGTCGAAATGCACTTCGAAGATCTCAAGCTGAATGAATGGATGCGAGCACCTCAATCAAACACCCGTCCTTAACCCCTACCGCAAGAACCCCCTAGTGCTCCCACACCACACTGTTTGGGGCACTCCGCCCCAGGCCCCCAGAACGCCCCAGCCTACAAGAAGAAAAACAGTGCCGCTCTGCCGCAAAATGATGTTGTCAAGGAGAAAAAAGAATATATATAATTATACTATTATAAAGTAAGCGTTTGTGGGACACATCTGCCCTGTATATAACCATTCTAGATATTGATATTGACAAAGAAATCATCTTCTTAGGTCCTGTTTGTTCAATCTCTTGCGCTGGGAAGCCTAAAACGTCATCATGACGACATCGTCTAAGACATCAGCTTAGGTTTTTTTTTCTTCCGATAGTACCGGTCACACCCCCAACCGGGTACACCCGGTTCGCGGATCACCTGGATCGACGAGATCGCTGAAAGAACTTCCGCTGCAGCGCACTTCACGTGCAGTTCCAGGGCATGTTGCGTGTCAAAGCTCTGATTGCACTCCTGGCACTTGAAGGCCTTGTCCTGCCAGTTCCCAAAGAAGCCCACGGTCACTTTGAGTGATTCGATGGACGGAAAAACGGAAGATGGCAAAAAGAAGTTCTGAGCTACAAGTATTGAATACAAACATCGGCATGGCTGACTTCGATGCACTGGCAGAAAGGGTGTCTACAAGCACCAATAAGCACATGTCCAAGCCACTGCTGAGCAGAGCGACTTCCACTGCGGTTTGCTGCTCACTGGTTGGCACACCATCAGCTTGGGTTTCTCTGGGGCCTCCAGCCGGCAGCCGTTTTGACACCAGCTTTCATCATTACCCGTACTGGACTGGATGGAACACCCTGTGTCCATGAACCTCCTCATGTTGCAACAAACTGCTTTGGTGGCTTGGTAGGAATGGGTTGAAGCACGGAAAACATGCGAATTTGGCTTGTTTGGGGGCCATTCTTCAGAAAAGGGTGGTTAGAGACTAGAGAGGTGGCTTGTTTGGGAGGCTACAAACTAAAACAGAAAGCACCTAGTAATCCTAGGGGAAACAACGATCCAAACACCTGGGAGAGGATCCCGGAGCCTGCACCGCAAGCTGCTCTTCAAAGTCTTGAGTGGACATCAGCCACGGAACATGGAGCTGGGTGTTGTCTCCAGGAGAGTGCAACTACTACCTTGCTTGTCTTAGATCCACTCGGACAAACTATGAAGCTTCTGTTCAGGCCATCTCCGCTTGGCTTCCCCTCATCCAGCTCTCTGCGAAATCCCAAGTACGACCCTTTGGCTGTTCGCAAATAAAGCGACCTAGCTTGAACAAGGAGTCTTCGACTGATCGGCCACAAGCTAGGAACCCGACCTATCTGCTGAACCCACCCACCCAGCTAGGTCCGGCAGAGCAGGCTGCCATCGGGAGTCTTCATCCACGGAACAAGTGTCAAAGCAAATTCGGATTTTGTGGCCGCCTTCGAGTGTGCCTTTGTGGTTTTCGGCTCCCGTCGGTGGCGGCACTGGCTGGGCGAAAGCACAAGTCTGGGCTACCCTGCACGCACATCCATCACTGGGGGCACTGGAGTCTGGACAGGACAAGGAGTTCAGCAGTGCACATCGCCGATCATACCAGGGGGGGTCGGTCTAACCACCTGAGGATATGGGCCACGAGCCCTAGGGTACAGGAACGATGTACATGTGTGATCGATGTCCTGGGTGCTGGGCAGTGCCCAAAGCTCCCGCTTTTTGGGAGCCACGGAAAAGACCCGGCTGCATGCAGCTGCATGTGGCGATCGCAAAGGAATTCAACAACGGGTAAACCCACGTCTGGCTCGTGGACCGGGCTGTTTACCCATTCATGTGAGCTCACTTGACCACCAACCTGTTTGGGGTACTTCTAGAGTGTTTTCGGAGAATAGCATGGGCTGTTCCCTGCTTTCTCTCGTGGTGATGCTTGGTTTGAGCCAAACCCACCAAATCCAAGAACATCGAACAAACGAATTAAGGACCCTTATGGTAGAACATGCATTGCATTGCATAAAAATAAGATACTATATAATGTATGTAATGGATTATGTATAATATATATATAGTATATCATATCTTATATATATATAGTGGATTGGATTTTCAGAAAACGCGCACTTTCTCATTATGCCTTTCCCACACACTCCATGGGACTGGAAAAAAGGCCTGGCAGTCCCATGGGTCGTGTCTGGGTTTTGTTTCATTCCAGGAACCTCCCGTTTCTTCCGTTGGGATCAGGTGTCACGAACCGCGGCCTTGACCTGAGGGGCCATGGCCTGGGCGTGAGACAAAGCAAGAACTGCGTCAATGGTCCGCAAAGCATATGTGCTGGCTACCTGCCAGGCCTACCTGACATGCCACTTGCTTATGCATTTTTGCATTAAAAAGAAACATCCTTTGTGCAGAGTTACAACACCCAGACCATCTGTCTCCCGCTCGGTCGAAGGCCGAAGTTCCTTGCTTCGACCGGGGGGGTTTTCAGGCCAGCAGGGTCTGCCCCTCGCTCGCTCGCTCGCCGCGAAGGCTGGGGATCCCCCACGACTCGCGAAGGCGACCCGACAAAGGCACGAAACCGCACGAGCAAAGCTTGGGCAGATATAGCTCTGAGCGTGGGTGTTCGGCCGAACACCGAGGAACCACACTCGAGCGGGAGATCGAAGACTCCGACGCGCCGAGGAAACCCGGGCCCGATTCGCCGCGAATTCGACCAGATGACCAGTGTCACGAAGCCGAAACCCAAGCGCTCGAAGACGCGTGAACCGAAAGCAGGTCCAGTCTGACCCACTAAATTACCATGAGTTCTCTACCTCATTGAGCAGTCAGTATACTTCTTGTATGATCTTATAGAGTCTACGTCTATACCTGAACCATCGAAAGGCGTTCTTTTTGGAACTAAACCAAAAACATCATAGTTGCATCATGTTTTTTTGGTTTTGATTGATGATTTTGGTTTTTCAGATTTCATTGATTTCCGGAAGACCGGAAAACCAATTTTTTGGGAAGCAGCTTGGAAACAAGCTGAAGAGGGCATGAAATGGCTCTGGGGAATCATGATTTCATTGGTTGCCACTTCTCGCTGCTTGTTCGCGGCTTCTTAGACCCTCGCTGGGGTGTGCGGGGGCGTGTCATTGTTTCACCCGTCTTTGGCACCTGGCCTCCCATGAAGCCATAGCCTCAGACCAGGAGTGTGGGTCAATTTTGAGATATTGCAAGGGCTGAATTGATGCTTTTGCTATATAGGAGCTTGGTTGCCACTAAGTTTTGTGCACAAAGAAGTTTGAGAAAACCAATCGCCCAGCTCCTGTGCAGCCAACTTTTGATCTGACCTTGTCGGCCTTCTTGGATGCCAAGCATGGCAGAGATTCAGCCACCAGAGTTTCCTACGTCATTGGCATCTGCTTCTTTTGAAGTGGTGTCATCGGCACGCCGGTTGATCAAGGAATATTTATGTTCTGTAAACGTTTGAAAGGCTTTTATGCTGAAGTGTTTTTGATACAAGGGATTGATATTATATGAAATATTAATTGTGACAATTGAAGGCTTCTATTCTTTCCTGAGGTCATGATGCACTAGAATTGTTATGTGTTGATGTTGCATTATGTGTTCAAGGTATTGGCTTTCAAGCAGGAGCTTGGCAAAAACATCGAGGTGATGAACCGCATCCATGGGGCTCATTGTCTCATCCTATGGCCAGGCAAAGTTGGGGCAATCAGTGCCAAAACTCTCGCTGCCAATATCATGCCATTGCGAGTTATGGCACCGTTTGTTGCAGAGACCAAGGGTGATTTGCTGACAGTGCCAGTGTTGGAATGGTGTTTCAAGTGTCTGAGAAAGTGGTGGAATGAACCTCTTTATGTATTTTGCAGTGTGCTTTTTTGAATCGTGTATTTTAAGAGTATATCGGCGATGACAAAGAACAAGAGTATCACTAACGATTAGAGTTGGCAAGGTTGTTCAACCTGGAAGCCTAGGAGAACCACGACATGGACTACTACCAGGCCAAGGTCAAGTCTGATGCCCGGGCCATCAAAAAACTTTGCAAATATCTTCGCCGCCTTCGGATTCGGTCGCATGAGCAGCGGGTTGAAGAGTTGAAGCAGCTGGCAGCATCTTGGTATGATTTATATTTTGTTGTTCATTGTTAATCCCAAAGCACATCGACCAAAATAAGTTAAGTACCACTTAGTACCTTCTTAAACAGAGTTTCTTGGACTTGATCTGTGCAGTGGCTCTGAAACCAAGGATCTCATGTTTGCCTACCTTCCGGAGAGGTCTGAATCGTACCCCGGCAATGCCGAGAATGATGAGATTCACGATTCGGATGGTGAAGATTCTGAGGCAAGTGTGTGCGTGGATGAGGCTGACGATATTATTGACAGTGATGCAGAAAACAACGCGTCCCCAACCAGCCTCCCAAGTGATGAACATCCTTTGCCTGCTCCGCCAATGGTTGATGAGATTGCAGGTGCAGCCAATATCAATGGCATTCCTTCCATGCAATCCGTTCCTTACTGTGAGGTGGTGCCAAATGATGGGACAGCAATGCCTGATTCCTTGGACTTGCCAGATGCTTCTTTGGACTTCCAAATCTTCCAAGAAGATTCCCTGGTTTTGCCACACGATTCGCTTGAACGAAATGACACAGGCTTCGTGGATGCTGAACCCCTTGGAGCAGATTTTGGGCAGCATTGTGGAGCAAATGCTGGGCCAGGCACTGCACCAGTTGTTGAGCAGCCCAGTGGTGGACAATCCCACCCTTTGGACTCAGATGACATCCTCAAGACTGACCCCAATTTCCGGCACCACATCTTGGACAATTTTAAGATCCCGGACCACCAGGAAGACTCAGCCGCCCTTGTGGAGATTGGAAGTTCACAGGACTGTTTGGTTGAAGTTGTGCAGTTACCCTTTCCTTCCTTCTCCAAAAAACTTGTTCATCAAATCCGTTCAATTCTTGGTTCTGGACACACACCAAGTTAATGCAAATTCAGGAGGATGCGAATCCATCAGCTCCTGGCACTGCCCCAGCAACTGCCGTGATTTCTGAATGTGAGACAGCAGCTTCACCAGGCGGACAAACCTCATGGGACATTATGGGACATTCTAGCGATGTCTAGAGTGTTGCATCAACCTTCCAGTTCATTCGTGAAACTGACTCACATCCCCTGAGTTTGCGATTGACCTCACTGTTCTGTATTGCTTTATTCATGCTGTAGGTTGCTTGGAGTCCGAGCTGCACAAACTCAAGCAGCAAATCTGGAACAAAAGGACAGTCAAGAACATGGATGTGGTTGATACGCTGCCCATGGATGTGGTGCAAATGGATGATTCTCGATCAGCAAAAAACGGTGATGTATTGAAGCTTGTGTTTTGCTGCAGGGGGGGTTCCTTCTATCCTATCCTTTTGTTCGGTCTCAGGATGCCATATCGAGGGCAAAGTCACTTGGGAGCTTTCCTGAGGCCGATCAACACAAACATGATGATTATGAATGCAAACATGTGCTTGTAAGCATTTTTATCATTTACGTTGGTTGCAGGTCACCGAGATTGCAGATTCACAAGATGATGCGTTCCTGGGTTGAAATTTGGTGGAGCTTACATGAACATTGTCTTTTGTTTCGGTGCCGATGTATGGTTTTTGCTATGTGTGGAGGCTTGCTGCTGCTGCCGCCAGTGAGACCAAGCAGGATTCTTCAAGTGATCTCGCGGGCGGTGCTGCAGTTGACTCTTTTCAGCCTCATGGAGTTGAGAGCCAAGCTGAGGTCCCAATGCCCCCACTGCAACTTCCAGAATGTCCGGTTCCCATGGAATTGGATGATAGCCAGATTCCACCAAACGATTTGGTGCCAGTGAAGGTCGAGGTCTCTTTGCAAAAGAGCGAGGCAGTGGGCAAGGATGGCTCACAGGAACCCACTCCAGCCCCAACGTGTTCTCCTCCCGATGACCCATTTGCCAAGCCAGGTGATGTTTCGGGAAACCTTGCAGGTGGTGATTCCAAGTCCAATTTTGTTGATCCACTTGCAAACATTCAGGTCCCACATCCCACAGGAACCAGAAGTTCTCCGCCGTTCGGAATTGCGGGACTTGCGGAAATCCCAAAAGAAGCCAAAAGGGGAAGCCAAAGCCAAAGCCAAGGGTACCGGGAAGGGACGAGGAGGGAAAGGTCGCGGGAGGGGCAGGAAGGCAAGGGTTGTACCTGATGACCTCCCTGCATCTTCTGGTGAAGAAGATAAAGCAGAGGAATTGCCAGGTGATGAGCTGCCCAGTCCAGCCCCTGCCACCCCGCCGAAGGCTTTGGCAAAGCAAGCAGCCAAGGCCAAACCCAAGGGCAAGGCCAAGGCGGCACGCAAGGCGTCACCCAAGCGCAAGTCGCGTGCGCGTGCAAAGCAGTCCCCCAAGAGCAAGGCTAGCACCCGCAACACAGCAGGTGCTGCAAAGGCTAAGGCCAAGGCTAAGGCAAAGGCAGCATCAAGCAAGAAAAGGAAACAGGCAGACCCCTCTACCAGCCCAGAAGCACCTGTTGAGAAGAAGCGGAACACCAAGGCTGCATCCCTGCAGGCCATCCCACGCGATGCCCGACCCGCCTTCAAGAAGCACATTGTTCTGAATATAATAGTCATGTTTTAGTTCCTTCATGTCCTTCTCCTCCAAAGATTGGATTGCTGCCTCTGCAAAACCATGCAAAACCTATAAGTCATAATATTTCATTGCATAACATTTCAATATGTCATATTGCTCTGCCATCCTCAAGTTGTTGGATGAATTGGAACTATGTTTGAGCATTATGTTTGGTGAGGGTTTGTGATGCAGCTCAGGCATATACGTGTGTTTCAACACTTCAAGTTGGAGCCGTACTGGACCCGCTCACAGTGTGGCATTCGCACCAAGGAGGATCACAAGCACGTCTTCTTGGGGACAGAAGACGGCATGATGCGAAACATCAACATGTGCAATGCTGTGGTAACATATTTGCAATTGGTTTGAGTCAAGTATTTGCAGAAACAGTGATTCATTCAAACATACAGGTTTGTTTGCTTATGGGGGGAATATTTATAGGACACATGACTTTCTTTTTCAGGCAACTCTGCTGGATTCCAATCCGGAGCTGGACAACAAGAGTGATGCCTTTAAGGAGGCGGTTGCCAATATCAAGAAGCACTTGAAGTGAAGGGCCGGGGATCAAGTGATTGGGTATAATTTCCAGTCTGGAAAGTGCTGCTTAGGATTTTACAGTCATGCAGCAACGATTCCAATATGCACCATTCAGAATCACAATGGGTGGGTTTCAATTCTTACTTTAGGTTTGGCAAGTGCGACCTCCGCACTGCAACACTTAGGGAAAACATGAAGTTCACAAACGATTGATGTGGCTCAAAACTGGTCTGTCGGAGGTCAGTGTCCACTGACAAAAGTCGTCAATCTTTTGCTTTTGTATGCCTTCTGACACAGCTAGATTACCTTCATGTTTCATCAGTATCGCCAAAGGATGCCAGTCGTGCCTGCCTCCCCAGTTTCTTTCATCTTGTTCTTGTTCAGATTGTTTTGCCTGTTTGTGCTGTTACCGGCCCAGGCCATGCCTCGTGGATGCAAAGGCCTGCAAAAGCTTTTGCAGGCTGAGGCTGAGAGAGGACAGGAAGAAGGCGAGGAGAGATTCACCAAGTTGTTGTCAGCTCTCTATCTGTAGAAGTGCAACACTGAACCAAAAACAAAGCTGTTCCACTGCTGATGTTCTTGTGTATATGTTTGACAAAACAATTGGTTTGCAGATGCACTTTGTAACTCATTGTCGGATTAATTTAAGCCCACATGTTTGTGGGCTGATCTATAGATGTCTCTTAGGATTGACTTGTGAGCCAACGTTGAAGACAGTGACAGTTCAATGATGTTACGGACTCTTGATTGCCATAAGGGAATATTATATGCTCGTATTCGACAAAAGCCGCTGAGCCGCTGAGCTGTAGTTCTGGCTCTGAGTGCTGCTGATTAATAATATTTGCGCATCTCACTTAGGGCACCCACTTGGTTGGACGACGCCATGGATCAGAATCACATGCCACGATGGGATGCCGGTGATTTGGTGCGGCTTTTGTACAGGGCACGAATTCCTCAGGCGAGTTGGAACAAGTCCTGTTGAGAGAAGAATGATTGAATGGGTGAATGGGTTCTTTGCCCTACTATAGGACTTACAATATTTGCCTTCCATGATCTTGTTCAGCTGGATAATAACAGTCACACGTTGGACGAGTCCATCCGCGCATTTGTTCAGGTGGTGGTTTGGTGCCTGCTTTTGATGCTGTGGAATCCTACCTTGAACACCACTCGGGTGCCTCAGACTCTGACTTTTCTATTCAGGGTTTGTGAATTGTTCAAATAAACTTCGTGCATCATCACATCCACATGTGTTTGTCAAGGAGCTTTCAAGTTTGTGTCGCTCAGACTTGTGAAAAAGCTGAACAAATGTAAACCTTTTGATCTGCTGAATGAATGCAACAAGGTCTACCAGTTTGCTGAGTTCTTTGCTGGACAAGGGCGGTTGACAGATAGTTTGAGAGAAGCGCAATATATGGGTGTAGGTTTGGACATCGAGTACATTGGGGGACCAGCCATGGACTTGACTACACCATCTGGCATGGCGTTTCTTTGTCTAAAAATAGAGGAGGAGTAACATGTTCATTTGTCTAGGCCACTCGTCCTGTTTGTTCAGATTGTTGTGCAGTTTTGTTCGACTGAATGCTCCAGGTTAGCGCTTCTGGTGGTACTGAGGATGAAGCCGCAAAGCATCGGAGTGCTTGCTCCTATATGCTCATCCATGGGTGTCCTTGCCTCCGGAACGACTCAACGATCTTTCATATCTCCTCTTGGACGGACAGACTTGGTGGGAGTTGACACCGGCAACCTCCTTGCCATAAGGTCATTTTCCTTTGCTGAGGGTAAACTTTGCAAGATTGACTTGTGAAAATTGAACTTTCGCAGTTTGTTGGTGTGTTGACCTCAAATATTGACGACCCCGCATACCATGCAGGTCAACAATCCTTTGCATGCTCCTTGCGGCACTGGGGCATGTGTTTGTCCTAGAGCAGCCTTCGGGGGGCTACTTCAGACATCTGCCAAGATGGAGATACATGTGCAAATACCTCGTTGTTGCCACTTGCAACTATTTAGTGGTACAAGCTCCCTGTTGTTGAGAGAGCTTTGCGTCTATATAGCTCCTCCAAATCCATGTGTGGTCCAGTGAGGTCTACAGAACTTCCCTCTGGATGCGGCATTATGGCTCATCCTCCTTGAAAAGAACATTCTTGTGGAGCAACAGCAGTATCGTCAATGAGCTGGACCTTGGAAAACTTACCAAGGCCCAAGAATGCAAATGTTCCTATTTAATGGTGGGGTTTAGATTATATATATATATAGAGAGAGATAGCTCTTGACCTCCACATCAGAGCCCAAGTGATTGCCATGAGGTCCCTTCCACTTTGTCAAATCCTACTGCGCGTGGCAGGAGCAAAGAGCTGGAGCAAAACCTTTGGCACGGACGTATCAAGATAAAGCAGGCCGCAAGAGATTTCAAGGGGACAAGAAGCGGCTTAAAGAGAGCCAGTGGTAGACTCAGATGCAAGTTATCAGTAACGTTCTAGATTCTAGATCAGGGATGTGTGATGCATTGTGATTCTGTGTATGTAAATTATATATATGATATATTGTATTTTGTTGCAGCCATTGTGCAGTTTCATTGTCCAATTCGATGTGCTACTTGAGGAAATATACAACCCAATTTGGGAGAGCATTTGCATCTATTCTTCCCCGACTTCATGAGGGAGTAAAGCTAATCCGGAACCCGCAGGCAGGCAGGAACACGTTTTGAAGGCTATCTATATATATATATAGTTTTCTTGTGTGGAATTGAAAGGGCAGTAAAACCTATATACAATATATATACACACTGTATAGATGTTTGAATGCAGGATTGTGGACCATGTTCTCCTCTGACCCTTCTGAACGCTATCGATTTTGGTGAAAGGGATGATCTCTGGCATGATGGACGGATGCAGGAAGTGCTTGAATATTTAGACCAAAGCTCTTCCTATCGCATTCCACGCCAGTTCCAAGAGAGAGTGCATGCGTCTTCTGCTGGCTCTCAGGGCTGAACCGCCAAACAGGATAGATTCCAGAGCTAATACATAGATGTTTCTAAGACATAGGATACACTCCAGGATACATATTGAGCTTGTTTTTTTTCTAAAGGCAGTTAGCACCAAATCCATATTCAAATGTTTGCCTTCACAGGTACAGGGTCAGATGGTCAGAACCTTGTATCGTTTTGTTGGTTTATACACTCGCTCAACTAGCATGCATCTTCTGGCGATGGGGGACCAAGAGGCCTTGGATGAATTACGGGACCTTTTCACTTACACGGACTCCTTGGGAAATCTTCGGAAAATCTCTTACATCAAAGATGCGAGAACACCTGTTGAGCAGCAGCCAGCGAAGCGTTCAAAGTTGCGTGGCACAAGGGTGGTGAGTAGGTTGACTTTCGTAGTATAGGTTGACTGGACTTGCAACTGTTTGTGTGCTACTGTTTGTGGTTGCTTCCTCTTCTGCTTTAGATGTTTTGTACATTCAGTCCACTCAAGGCTTGTTTTCCCAGACGCAGCTGACCCACTAGCACGCAGCCATGTGCACTGTCATGATCAGGAGGGGGGGCGTGTTGTAGTCAGGAACACTTATATGTGCGGTAAGACTGTGTAAGTGTAATCCACTCATGCGGTTGAAACAAACTTACACTGAGTTGGTGGTTGTGAAATTTTGAGGAGGAGCCTCACCAACAAGAACGAAGTTCATGTGAAGCCGTCCCTCCTGGCTGGCAAAATGCCCTTGATCCACAGATTTTTGTGGACCT
Source organism: Durusdinium trenchii (assembly GCA_963970005.1). Classification (NCBI taxonomy): domain Eukaryota; class Dinophyceae; order Suessiales; family Symbiodiniaceae; genus Durusdinium; species Durusdinium trenchii. The sequence continues at coordinate 816,888 of CAXAMN010022707.1, read as the reverse complement.
CCCACGAGCTGGGGTCCAATCTGGACAGATCTTTCACCATTGTGTGAATGCAGTGCACAAAATTCGACAGAGAATGGGTGGTGTCCAGCTATGCGTCTACAAACTGGGCATCACCAGCCAGTTGAATGGCCGCTGGCCTTCATACAAGCAGTCAGGATTTACCAGCATGACTTGTTTGCATGCAAGTATGAACTTATCCTCCATGGAAATGCTTGAGGCCGGCCTGATTGCAGTGTTCAGCCAGGAGCCACATGGCTCACTACGCAACATCAATCGCGGTGGTGAGGGCATGCGGACTAAGAAAGGAGCACCCAGGTTTCCACCACCTTATTTCATGTATGTTGTGTCCGCAAGAGCCGATCAAAACCGGTTGATAGGTTCTTAATTCGACCACTTTATCTTAGCTGTTGTAGGATGCTTGGCCTGTCCCAAGCCAGAAATTAAAATATGTGGTTTGAAGTGGGAAAATGTGTGCGCGAGAATGCAACGGAAAACCAAAAATATGCAACGGAAAACCAAAAATATGCGCAAGAATGCGCAAGAATGCGCAAGAATTTTTGAGGGACCCTGAGTGTGTTCAGATAGGGCCATGGCATGAACATCAGTCTAGATCTCGTCCTTTTATGAAGTGGATGTGGTGTTCAGCAGCTCTTCTTCAACAGCTGCCTTTGCATCAGCAGAAGTTGTGTGTGTATGTGCTTTTGAATCACCCTCCGTGTGCAATCGGCCAGGATCTATGATCTCCGGTGCTATTGGTACGCCCCGCACTGCACAGGCTGCAATCGATGATTGCAATATTAATTGCAAAGGAACACATTTGTAGAGATCAGGTGAACATGGTCGCATAACCATGGAGTCTGATAGAGTCTGCACGTGATAGATTCTGATTATATATATATATATGTGTTAAATCTTTAGTTCAGCTATGCGCAAGCCTCACATGTGCTTTGGACTGCTTTTGTTCAGAGGTGAGCTGTCTAATGGGTATGGTCTATATATAGTTCCGAAGTGGCTTTACGCAACATAGGCTGCATTTTTTGCTGAGGTGTAGTGTAGCTTCAATCTTGTTTGCCAGATGTCGTTGTCCCGGGATGGGGGCAGCAACTCGTCCTTGCAAAGCCTCAAGAGAGGGCTTGCAGCAATCGAAGATCAGTCCCAACCATCAACCCCGCGAAAGCAACACGTAGCATGGCTGCATCACAAGACAAGACTTGCAGTCACGCATGTACGTTGCTTGATCTCGATTGTCTTTGCTGTGATGATCCTTTTACGAGCTCTGTAAGGATATTGCAGTGTATATATCCTATATTATATATTGTGTATATATATATGCACATTTTGAGTCCAAGACTCCAAGATTCCAAGATCATAGTTTTCACCGTCTTCACTTTTTGAGGTCAAGCAGGAGCTTCCTGAGACAGATGTTGGCGCCTTCAGCCCAGAGACGCGTCTTATCCTCAATTCACTTCCAGACACTCCTGAGAGCTTGAGCTTGAAGGCCAAATACATGCAAACCAAGAACCAATTGCGAAGAGGACAGGTGTCCATCCAACAAGCCGTTCCTTTGTTGTTTAAATAGTTCTTAGCAGGCCCTATCAATCACAAGGGGTGAGTTCAGTCAGCATCGTACAGTCATACATTACTTTTTTGCATCTTGTGGTTCTTTTCCACGATGTAGGATATTCCAGCGGCAGTGCTGGTGGTTCTGTCTTGGGTTCGGATGCACGAGTTCCAAGTCCAGAATGCCCCGCTGATGCTGCAAGCCAGCAGCCGGACACTATCCCTGCTCCTCACGCACCTTTGGTTGCAGCAGTTTGCATGGAGACAGCTCCATCAAAGGAGGTGGAGACGTTCCTTGCTGAAAAGTGGGCCGTGGTTGAAAGTGAGATTGATGCAAAAAAGCGGCAAGCTGAACTGGAACTCAATGAGGTCCAGGAGAAACGTCAAAGACTTGAGTCGGAGCTTGAGAAAGGATCAGAAAGGCTTGTGCAAGTCAATGAAGAGATCAATCGGAAACTTCGTCAAGCTGAACATGAGCTAGATATTGTATGCCACAAGAAAATTGAGATGGATACTGAGCTTGAGAAAGGCATGTCCAAGCTCAATGCCATGCAACAAAAGCTTATGTTGCTCGAGCGAGATATGAAGAAACATGAGGCGGCTGCAGCCGAGGCTGCAGCAAAGTCTGCTGCAACCAATGCCGAGGCTGCAGCAAAGTCCGCTGCAATCAATGCACTGGTGATGCATGCATCAGATGCTACGATGCCAGCTGCTGTCAGGCAGCCTGTGGCAACGACGTTGGCTGTTGTCAATCGAGCAAGGATTGACAAGTCCAATGCCAAGGCATTGCTTATGTCCAAGATTGAGGAGTCTGTCGTGCCATCAAGTGAAGGGTCAACTCCTGTGCGGAGAGAGGTCTTTCCAACTACTTCCTCCACTCCGCCTTCAACACCCGCGACTCATGCTGGCAGTGGAGTCACTACTTTGTCTCCAGATTCAGTACCTGCAGGTTCTGAATTGACTCCATCTGAAAGAGTGAGTGATCGAGACGACTCAAAGTGCAGTGCTGAAACCCGCTTTACAAGCAGCACGCACCCTGAAGCATGGGGAGCCCTGTACAGGATTGTGAGGAAGGTCGACACTGATGGAAATCCAGCATGTGCCAAAGAAATCTATGATGCATGGCATCAAGGACAGAAGATCGATTACAGTTTTTTGTCCATGGGTTGGTCAATGAAGCACAGGTCGTACAAGGTCCATTTTTTTCAAGCTTGTACTGTTTCAATTTGACATGGCAGGAGGACCTGCCAGAGACAAGCTCCTGAAGGATTGGGTGTGCCGGTGCTACTCGCCTTCTTCAGATGCGAATACCAACAAGGCCGTATCACATTTATTTCCAAAACACAGTGAAAACACATGTTTGATCAGGTTTGCATTCATTGCATTAATTCTTACGCATTGCATTTATTCTTATTTGCATTGCATTTATTCTTATATGCATTGCATTTATTAAATTACTATATATGCATTGCATATATTCTTATGCCTTTTCAATATAGCCTTCAATGCCACCATGCGAGTTTGTAAAGTCGTGCTTCGGCCGCCGGACATCAAGTCAGGCCAAGCTCACGGCTTTGATAACCCTTCGCCAGCAAAGCCGCAAATGGAAGAAGTCTTTGCAAGGCTTCTCTTGGAAAACAAAGGATGAGATGCAGGCTCTTGGTTGGCCTCAGACACCTGGCCACAACAACTAGAATGAGTGAAGTTTTGGCGTGATGCACATTGTTGTTGCACGCAAAATGAAGTGCATAGAAAAGCATGCACTCATCTTGTGCTGTGTTCATAGCGCTAGAATTTGCATGCAAGGAGCAAGATTGATGGCGCTATCAGCTACTGCGAAAAGCGAAAGCTGACAAAGCCAGGGCCTCACTGCAACCTTTGTCTCAGTGAATGCCATGTCCCGTATTCAAAGTTTGCTTGCCCTTTCTGGGCTGAGGCGATGTATCTATGACCGCACTATCATCAAGTACTTGGTCCAAGTCAAGGATGATGTGGAACAGGGGGACGAGCAAATGCAGATGTTGGAATCGGAGATGCAGAATCTTGGTCTATTCAACACCGAGTTTAGTCTTGGTGATATCATCGGCGACGACGATGATGAGCAGAAGCCAGAAGACATCCCCAGGAAGAAAACCAAGTTGCCAGAATATCCAGAGGTGGAGGGCGAAGAGTCGCTTCAGGAATACCTTGGGCAGTACAAGAGGGCATGCTTGTCGCGGAAGGCCTTGTTCAAAACTACTCGGGACAAGCTCAGTGAGCCTGGTGCTGGCAAAGGGTATGAGTAGCTTGGCTCCATTTGCTGTGTCGGTCAAATGCCGCATCCATGTGCAGTGAAGTACTATTAAGCATGGTTGCCGGTTCTCTCGTTGGCCCAGGCAGGACCTCAAGAATCTGGAAATATCTGTTGGCGCCTTGTCAGAAGAGTACTAGTCTATATACAGCGATATATAGTTGTTACAAAATCTCTTGCCTGCCAGCGATTGCTAGTGGCGACTTGCACTGTCTCCTCATCCCAGGTGTTTTTGTTTGCAGCGCTCGAATCCTGTGTAGTTGAGCTATCCTGACCACTACTATAGATGTGTATATGGACGCAGGGTGTTGCAGCACCAGAGTTTTAAGTGGTGTGGACAGTTGGAGTGCAGCATGGTAAACCAGTGTTGGCTAGGAGAAGCGAGATGCACCCAAGAGGGGTGTTTACACCAATCCGTTTTTGAGGAAAGCTCAGTGACTTCTTGACGGCTATGGCATCTATCGAGAGTGGAACAACCGGCAAAACGCTCCTTGTGCAGAGTGTGTTGGCAAAGGGGCGGGCGGGCGGAGGCATGCGGCGGGTAAACGTTTTTGGGGGATAGTTTGTGATGACTGTATTCTGTTGTTGTGCTCTAAACTATACCTTCATGCAAAGGTTTTGTGGGTCTTGGGGTTGGGACCCAAAGCCACTCAAAGCAGCACCATCCCAAATCAGTGACTATATTGGGCCTCTTTCCAAGTCAATGAGACCGATACATTTGTGATCATTTGTGTCTTCCAAATGTGGGCCATGATTCTCTATAGTAAGATCAGTAATTGGAATCGACGATAGGCAGATCTACAGAAAGGGATTTTCGAGGTGCAGGGAGAGCAATTGACTATATGTCTCTCTCTCTCTATACACATATATATATATATTAATATGTATATGTGTATATATATATATTGAAATATACATATGTGTTTATATATAATGCAGTCTTCCGTACGATTTTTTGCTATATGCATTGAAACATTTCAACACTTAGAGTATTGTTGTCTCCGATTGGAAGACACTTTAAGATTAGGTCGCGGCACTGACTTCCCAATCTATATTTTGTGGCCACATGGTGAAGTAGAGGTGCATGTCACAATGTACAGCCACAAAACTGTAACTAACATACACGATTAAATACAGTAACTATACATCCGAATTGGACCTGAGCTTCAACCACAGTTGGTTCTGGTTGGCCTTGAGTTTATTTTTCCCACCCCCACCCACCACGATTTCTTGTGGGGGTCAAGGGGTGATGCTGGGGTAAACGAGCAAACCTCATTTTGTAATTGCAGGCAACAAAACATGGCAGGTTCCCCATGTGTTCATATTGAATGTCCAAGGATGTCCAAGGGGACAAATCTCATCAATTTTCTAGTTCCGGTTTGAAAGTGAGACCACCACATGTCCGCACTTAAGGAAGCCTGCCTTCGCGAAAGTTTGTGCAGACATTCGAAGCGAGTGTTGGCCTCATTTCTTTTATTGGAAATCCAGACTTCTGATACTGTAGAGTGCCAGTGAGCAGAAGAGCAGAAGTGTTTTAAGGATATTTGAGAACCGCAAACATGTTGTTCTTTGCACTTTAAAAACTGTGGCGCCCGGCTGTTCGAGGTGCATCATGTTCACTGCATATCACAAGCAAGCCAAGATACTTGGATGCATTGTGGGGACACGCTTGTGGGAAAGATGCAGGGGTGAACGAAGGTGTATGCCATAGACGGATGACAATCACACATATATGCAAGGCATGTGTTGCTTTCAGAGTGTATTTGTGTCGGTGAATGTCGGTGAACACATGGACAAATTGTTCAAGGACAATGTGAATGTTCAATTCAAGAAGAATTTGTTCCTGTGAGTTTTGCTGTACAACCTGTACTCTATGGCCACCTGGCCACCACACTTCAAGAACTGTTGGAGCGTTGATGCCTCTGCTTGAGGACCTATTTTCCGAAGACCGCGGCCAAGAGCAAAGCCAAGAAGACTGAAACTGTGCCTGCTTTGCCTGATCATAGCTAGCTAGTTCGGGGATTTGATTTTCCAGGGTTGCTCCTTGGAGTCCTTGGTTTAGAGTTGAGAGCCAGTAGAACATACTACACAATCTTAAGCCTGGGCTTTCGGTTTGCTTTATCATCCTGATCTTTGTATATCTTATGTTTCAATCATGGTGTTCCTTCAGACTTTTGGTGTCCAATGTGTTCTATCACCAAGCACTCCGTATGGAAATTGTGGTAGAGCCTTACTGTAGCCCTGAAGTACTGCTGGCTCTGTAACTCTAGCCTCATAGAAAACTCCTCAAAGGCATTTGGGGAGGGGTGAGGATACATTGGGGGGCGTTCGGCACGAACAGTTGCCATGCCAGATGTTTCAATTTTGTTGGGGTGGTTTGGGCATGTGTGACTTCACACGTGCGTCCATGAATGCGCAGGCAGAAGTCATGTGCAAAAATACATGACTCTTATACACAGACTGTGGGCATTGGTCTCTTTCATCAACTCACCAAGGTTGTGGAAGTTTGTATCTATATATATATATATGTAGAGCTCAATCTGACAAACATGTTCTTCTCAGGCATATAACTGTTGCTTGAAGCTACTGGTCCAAATTGAGTCTGTTGCTGCCGGCACACAATTTCTATGCCAAGTCAACTTGTGGCGTATCAAGAACTCTCGCCGGGTAACCAAAACAAGAAGGCATGTTTGCAACATGTGTTTGATGCTAAAGAAGGTTGGTGCGTGCTAAAATGCTGGCTCCACCACGCAGGTGAACACCAAGATCCTTTGACACCAATGCAGGACGTTCTGGACACCTATGTTGCACCTGGTCTCAAATACCGGAAAGTGTAGATGGACAAATGCAGGATGGGATACTTTATTTTCATTGTATTTTTGGACTGACCTATGACTTCAATATTCTATCTGAGGCAGATTCTGCTACAAGAGCATGCAGGTCGGCTAGAACTATTGAACGGCTTGTCTCTGAGCGGGACAATCCTCACGAAAAGCTGATGCTCCAAGATTTCGGACGCATTGATAGTGCTCCACCGGGAAATAGGCTTCGGGACATGCAGCGCTTGCTCCAGAGCCGGGGTTTCATGCCAAATATTCCGACCTCCTGGATCAAAAAGGCTCCTGAGCTGTAAGAAATTGATTGAAACATGTTTTCACTACTGTTTCTTTCTCTGACTGCAGATCAAGTTTGTTCTGATACAAGTTGTGTCTCTGAGTTTTTTTACTTTGCTGACATTTGACAGATTTGACTTTGGTTCAGACATTACCTCGATACATTGAGGTACACTACAAAGAGTTCAGTGATACCTGGAAGGACCATCCTATGTTGGACGTTGCATCATTTGCTCAATGGCTGTTGCACTCACCTAGATTCTCTCATTTGCTGTTGGGCGGTGAGCCGCTTCAAAACGGGAAGAAATGGAGTCAAACATTGAGGCAGTTCTGGACAAGGTTTCGGGCCATTGAGCCCACCCATCCAGTATTTGTGGAGCATTTGTGTGCCAATTCTGCTACATGGAGATGAGGGAGTGGGCCACAGACGCAAGCCGGTTCTTCAAGTGTCCTGGGGTCCAATTCTTGGAGTAGAACAGCCTTCCCTCAAGAGATTGTTCCTTGTGACGAGCTGCCCAGCAAAGCTCTACTCGCACTTGAATGAAGGCATTGAAGCTGGCAATCCAGTCATTGACAAGATCCTAGATGCAGTTGCCAAAAGTCTGCATAGATGTTTCTACAACGGCATTGAGTATGGTCAGAATGAACGCATCTTCCTGGTTTGCATTGCATTGTGTGGTGATCACCCTTGGCAAACCAAGGCTATGAAGTGCCTGAGGCATCACACACGGACAGACGTGTGCCCTCTTTGTTTGGCCAGTACAGGGCCCGACCTGCCTTTTGAAGATGTTTCTATGAAGGCTATGTGGACTGCCACTGTTGGAAAGTCGCCACCTTGGAGAGATCTTCCACCTTTGTGGCATGTGCCAGGGTCCCTGGAACCATCCTTCATCAAATTTGACCTCATGCACTCTATGCCACATGGAGTTGGGCGAAACTTTGCTGCGTCAGCGATTTGCATGCTTGCAGGACCTCTTGGGCACTTCAAGCTAGCAAACAGCAACCGCCGGGACAAGAAGACTCGTCTTGTGGCAGCTTACAGAGAATTCTCAAGCTATTGTCATGCGGTTGGGAAACAACCACGGGACATGAAGGAGTTTACGCCACAGAACCTCAATTGGATTGGCAACAATGACTTCCCAGACATGACAGCCAAGGCAAGTGACTGCACAATGTTGATACAGTGGATTGCGGACTATATTGCTAGCCGGCCGTTTGTTCTAACAGAGCCTCTTGACCTATGTCTTCGAGCTGCCGTTGCTTTTGACGAATTTCAGAGGCTTTGCTACACAGCAAACAGAGTGTGGTTTGGGCGGGGTGAGGCCCAGAGGGCCCTTGAACACATTGTGACATTTGTGTGTTGCTACAAAGCTTTGACCAATTGGGCGTGCAAAAACAGGTGGACGCTTTTTATGTCCACACCAAAGCTGCACTTTTCCGCGCATTTTGCCTATGACTTGTATGTGTTCTTGCAAAACCCTGAGCTCGAGTATACATTCAATCCAGGATGTTTTGCAACTCCCATGATGGAGGATTTTGTGGGAATTACATCCCGCATCGCTCGTACATGTCACCCTTCAAATGTGCCAAAAACAGTTCTATACAAGTATCTTGTCACGGCTCGCAAAGCATGGGCAAGCACTGGCAGCAGTGCAAAAGGGAAAGTAAAGAAGGGACTAAAGAAGGGAAAGAACAAATGTGCGAGGTTGCGGACTGGGGGATGGGCGGGCGGAGTGTGTTCCATCATTGAAGGCCAAGATGTCTTCAAATGTTTGCTTCTGTCAAACAGTTTGGGACCACATTCCACTTTATGGAGCATGATCTTACTAAATCTAAGGAAATCTCAAGAAGACATGATTGTTGGACCACGCTAGGAACCACAACCCATCCTCCAATGACATGACAAGGTCAACCAGGGTTTGAAACCCTCCAAATGCGTTCCTTTGAAAAAATGACCCCAAACGGAAAACCAAAAATATTAAAAAACCAAATATATTTGGTTTTTAGAAAAACCATTGAAAAGGAACGTCTTTGGAGGGTCCAGGTAGAGTCTAAATATGAGGATTGATTGGACGTCTTCTTCGCAATCCGGGCTTGCCGGTCTTTTCCGCGCAGTCTGGTCATGTCTTGACCATGGTCTCTCGGGGAAGCTCGCTGGGTCCAGGGAGGAAGATGGACCGAGAAAGGTGCGGTTCGCTCGGAGCTTCAAACAGGGCGACGGACCAGGCTTAGACTACAGACATCTACAGGCATCTACAGACTACATCTGAAGGGTGATGGTATCTGGACGCTTCATCCTACATTCATTTTGGACGACCAAAGGGTGATGAATGATGATTCATGTTGTGATTTTGGTGGCTTCATCTACGCTCAGGACCGCCCTGTCGAAGGCAACCAAAAACACAGCTCCAGATTGGACATGCGACATGCTTCAGCACCGCCGTGGCTTGAAAGGGAACCCAAGGCGGCCTGAAGCACCACAAAGGTTGTTCCAATTAAAAGTAGGACATGGAACCCCCTCTGTTTGCACTGGCTGGTAAAGGCAATGCTTGTCTTCAGCTTTACGCAGATTTTCTATGTTTTTCTCTTCAAGTACCAAAGTTCAACCAGTTTCCAACGCAGGGCAACTCACGCCCAAACCTTCAGGCTCACACGTGCCGGACGCTCAGTCTTCCTTGGAGCGATGAATATACCTCCACGGCCCAGCTGGAGCGGTCGAACATGGTCGCATTTTCCAGGTTTTCAGGGACCAGTCGCATGGCTTTCACGATCTTTCACGGAGTGTCTTGATCCAAAATCGGTTGGGAGCTGCCTGGCTTTTGGATTTTTGTCGTGCACGTCGATGCGTTGGGAGGGATGATGACAGGTTCCAATTCAAAGGGAGTCCTCCAGAACTGCTCCTGCGCAACTTCCGGGTGTAACAAAGTCAGGAAGGAACGAACATCTCTGGAAGAAAGTAACCAATTAACACAGCGGCATGTCTTTGCTCTATGTCTCCATGATTATGCCACGATTGCACAGGCCCCAGACACTCCATGTATGCCATATATGCCTACATTGGGGTGGCTTTGGGTGTCAATGTAGGCATATGACACTCCATGTCTGGGTCCTGTATTCATTGTGTCCCCCAGCAAACACCAAAAACCCTCAAAAAAACCCTGGGACAAGGACCCGGTCAGTAGGCCCGTGGGCCAAAAACACCGGGCAATCTAATGTCGGCACCAGGTTCCTTCCCGCGTCTGTTTTGCGCGTGATCGGTCGCTAGTCTCGATTCGGTGACGAACGGGTCAGGATCGATTCCCCTGGTTCCCATGAGGTCGTTCGCATGGTCCGTTCATGGTCCGTCCGTCGTCTTTGACGTTCGAAACCGTGTTCCGTTCCCGGTGCGTTCCGTTTCCACCCCCGGGTATGCCGACACCTGGCTTCTGGGGCTTCGAGGCGACGGTGTGGGGGTGTCTATGAACCACCCAACTCCAGTGGGTCCTGGTTTCTTTATACGTTGCGGAGTGCAACTCCAAATTGCAAAGATTTACTGCGAGGCTTTTTGAAAGCATTGTCTGCATGGTTGACTCCCACCCATTTTCCCAGCGCACTTCACGTGCAGATCCAGGGCATGTTGCGTGTCAAAGCTCTGATTGCACTCTTGGCACTTGAAGGCCTTGTCCTGAACCATCCCCAAAGAAACTCTGAAAGCCAGCAAAAGGCTGTCTACGCCACGAAGCGTTCAAGGTCTAATAGAAATCAAACCAATAACAAGAAGCTATGGGTGTAGGGATGACGGATGACGGTGATCGGTCAATGAAAAAGGATTCATGTCAACGCTTGATGAATATTGCCATATGATTTATATGATATGAATGATGTAGAATGTATATAAAATTGTCTTGAGGTAGAATTTCACCATATATAAGATTCAAGAGCTTTTACAATCCAAAGGGGAGTGTTTTTATATATGTGTGCACATGAATCAAGAGCCCACGGTGCGGTCTGTCATGGCGAAACGTTGGAGATCCAACCACCGGCCGTCGACGGACCTGGACGGACCTGGACGGACCTGACCGGAAAATCGGATGAACTCACTGTCACAGGCCTGTCGACATGGTCACTGTTCTGGGAACTCCAGTTCTTATAGGGACTCCTGTCTTCCACTCCACCTGACGAGAAAGGGAGTCCGACCACCGTGGTAAGGCCATCCCACCTTGAGCCGCTGGTTTGGTCGGACTGTCCAGACACGTCCGGTCACTCAGCTCGGCACGGCGGAGCACAGCGCCTTCCACTGCGGCTTGCTGCTCACCGGTTGGCACACCATCACCGGTCGCTCGGGTGCCTCAGGCGCCAGGGGTGACCCTTGGAACCCGTTGGTGTCGAAGGTACCACCATGGCCTGTCTTAACCATCCGACTTCGGGCCATCCATGTAGCAATAGCCGCTTCCAGGAAGCAGCTCCAGTGGGAGCCGCAGAGAGTCTTCTTCGCAGGCCACACACACAAGAGGAAAGGACAGAGAATCAAGAACGCTCAGAACGAACTTCGCCAAGTGTGAGATCACCAGCGTCGAGCTGCTCCGGTGCTTAAAGTGGGCAAGGGACACAAGGTTTCCTGTGCTCATTTGAGCGCCTCTAAACAAACAGATACGTCACCTCGCAGTACGTCACCCGTCTGCACCAACAAGCAGTCCGCTCATCCCTCGAACCATGATCCCCTGGGCACTGCAACCACTGGAGTCTCCGGGGCACGAACCTGGCGGCGACCGGAGCACGAGCACATGATGGGTGCTGTACATCCCCGCTGGGCCGAACGCGCTCGGTCATGGCTCGGTGCCAGCCTTGAGCTCAGGAGCCATTGCCTGGCTGGAGTGCGTCTTGGTGACCCTAAAGTTGAGCACATGCACCACTGTGTCGAGTCGCGAAACAAGAAAAGAGTTCATACCAAGGAAAAAGATTGAAAAAGCTCGTGCTGTAATTTGCATAGAACAATATGGAACAATCCTAGCTACCTCAAAATTGGCCATCCACACATCCAGATGCATCCAGAATGTTCAAGAAAACACGCAGAAGTCATCAAAAATCCACCAAATCGGAGCTACCATTAACATGATCCGTTCTCGTTCTCTGCCGAGTGATAACTGAGATCTTCTTTTCGCCTGGAGACCTTCGGTTCGGAGACCTTTGGTTCGGGGGGTTTTCTGGGCTGAGATTGCTGCAGGCATTCGATCACGACCAAGTCTATTGGCACAAGTGGGATAGTCAGACTGCCAAGAGTCTACTAACATTTACTCGATGTACGGTATTCAACTACAAAATATAGATGTTTTAATATAGATACTCCTTGGCTGCCAGGAAGATGAATCTTGCTGAGTCCAGGACTGAACCAACTCAAAAACAGTTCCGATGATCGGATGATCGCCTGTCTCGTCTCGTACGTCGACTCAGGCAGGTGGCGATGTTCGAACATCTTTTTGTTTCTCCAAAAGTGAGACGACTACATTCTGAGGGAGCACAACTGGATCTGAGTGCTTCAGAGAATTTTGTGAAACGCAAAACTGATTGACACGAGATGTCACGAGTCTAATAAAGCAACAGCGTCTCAACGTACGCTTCAAAGTGACCGGATGACTTCCACCCCAAAGTCACGACCGGATTCAATAGCTGTGTTTATTGTGCCCTGCAAAACCAGCAGGTTTGTTCGGTCACTTTGAAGAGCCAGGTGGAAGCACCACCGCGTAATTTGTGTCGTGGATGTCATTTCCACCTTAACAGATCGACTACGGTGTCAGCTGAAGGTCTTTCAGAGGGCTTTGGATCTGTACATCTCTGGAAGACGTCGCGGATAGTCCTCAGACATCTGTCGCAGGAGTCTCTCAAACAGAGACAGCGTCTCCAACAAAAGGGGTTGTGTGTGCAAAACTGCATGGTAGCCTAAAAGGGCCCAACGACATCGATCGGACGCCATGCTACATCTGCGGCTCTGCACTTGAACCTGCTGAGTCCAAAGGAGTCGGAATTATGAGCCAGGGAGAGAAGCTGAAACAGGTGGAATTTGGACTTGTGCAATGGTTGGCTTCGATTGAACTATGACCCTGGAAGTCCAATGATGATATTTTCCCTATAGGTAAAGGACATTCCCAGACTCAGATCCCATAGTCAGACCATTCTTTGTATAGTCGAGCTTGACTCGCAGGGATGATACGAGAGTGTAGCAATGACAGCTGGATCCTGGTGTGTACCGGTCAGAGGATGCTGGTCGTTCAAGTTCAAGTGATCGTCCCTATTCAAGAATAAAGCATGGGGGGAAAGGCTCAATGTGTCAATGAGCATGGGCAACCATCACGGTCTTGGATATACATGGATGAAGGTGTCAAGCAAAGGAGATTGATTGGATGAAGCGTGGAGATTGATTGATTGTCTATCACGGTCTTGGATGAAGGTGGCAAGCAAAGGAGAGTGATTGGACATGTTACAAATGTCCTGTTGAGTGCAAGTCCAGTGCACAAGAGAGGGGTCCAGTTCACCGTGGATTGGGTTCCACCGGTGGCGTGTTGAGGGAGAGCATGAAGAACAAAGGTTGTACAAGGAGTTGTGCACAGCCAACAGTTGTTTCAGTGGAGTTGATGTTCCTTCGAACATTGTGTTCTGCGTCAAGCGTTGCTGCCAATGCTGCCTTGCGCTGAGCCGGTTCGCGCCGGTTCGCGCGGGGCATCTTCCCTGGGGCGAAGGATGCGAAGTCGAAGGATGCGGACGATGTTTACCGGTGCTTCCAACGTCTCCAGCTTTGCTCCGACCACCAGGAAGCCCAAGGTGCGAAGGAAGCACCAACGAAGCAAGATGACCTTTACCACCCTTCCCCTTTCCACTTGCTCCAAGAATCCTTTGCCAAGTGGATCCAAATTGTTTTGTTTTGCCATACAAATAGCAAGCTTTGCCGCTATCGGCCTTTTGCCCTTTCCAATGTCCTTGATCCATGCTCCAATGTCCCTGATGCCGTTCACTGCATCAATCAACGCCCCAACATCCATTCCATGGGTGAAGCAGCTCCATCGACTGGCTGAAATTGTTGCTGATTGTCATCTTTGCTCCTGTCTTGGTTTCAACAAACACGCCAACTTCCTCCTCCATCTGGTCATATGTCATAGGTCTTGAACTGAAGATGCTGTTCCAACTCCTGTGGCACTAACTGCTCCAATGCGCTCATCGCTCAACTCTGAGGAAGCTCCTCTCTCTGCCCGAACTGATCTTTCTCTCTATTCCCTAGGTATCCAGTCGTACCTTCTCAGGTACGGTGATTGGAGAGAGTGTGATGTAGGGGCCAGGAGGGTCCAGTCGTACCTTCTCAGAGAGTATTTGGATCCCTAGACATTGTAACGGGCTCTCAATCTCCGCCTCTCTGCTCCGGCCAAGGTCTCAGAACCCCCAAACTCGCGGAACGCTCCAGCATGAACTCGCATCGTTGAAATCCCACCAGTTGCCGGATGGTATGGCTTCGTTGTCCAACAAACGTCATGGCTTCCACCGATCCAGCGCTTTGCGTTTTGACGGTGTTCCTGGAACGTTGGATGGTCGACCACGCCATGCGTTGCCGGAAAGATCCATGCTTGCAGAGGGGCCTTTCTTTCATTTCCAAGTGGGATTGCATCGATTTCAGAGTTCACTCTTGCTCTTGCTGTGGGCAAGAGGTTGGAGTGGATCGATCCACTTCAGTTGTTTGAAGTCACAGTGCTTCATCGAGCGATTGGCTCGTCGGTGCGTGGAGCGCGGTCGGCCTGGGGGTCCGGTTTGGAGTTGAATGGTTTGTTGGTGTTGCTGGTCATTCTGACATGGCTGGGACAGAAGGTGAATGCACAACAGTGAACGCAAGCAATTCAGAATTTACAGCAAGGTCAGTCGAGGTTGCAGGAGCAGTTGCAGCAGAGCTTGACTGAGAAGTTGGCAGATGCGTGAAGCAAATGCAACCATGGTACTGAGGCTGCAACAGGCTGAAAGTTAGGTTCGGTCGGTTGTGGCTGTGAATGAGGCCTTGTGACAAGAGCGGTTCGAGAGCATGGAAGTTCTTCAGATGATCCCAAAAGCCCTCGAATCCATCGGGGGAAACAAAGACAAGAAGAGTCTAAGACAGCAAAGGACTAAAGGACTGGGCAAAGCACAAATGTTTGGTGATGAGCAAGCAACGCAGTGTTTCAGGCTGTGGAGCATCAAGCTTGAGGACTATGTTGCAAGAGTGTTTGGTGAGAAGTTTCGGGAGGCTATGTAGTGGGCCTCTGAATCAGAGACAGAGATCACAGGAGCATTGGCCAACACCGGTGAGCATGCGGATGCAAATGATGTCGGACCTTGATGACATGAACACTGCTGTGCCTCGCGGCGCGTTCCTAGCACGATGGCCGACAACAAGGCCGACCCACGTACATCGATCGCACGGCTTTTCTCAGGCTCGACTTGAGCTAAACATCCAACATGTCCGAAAAACAGTACCAACTTTGAGCAGGTGCCCACAAACTTCATATACCTTAGAAAATGGGACGAGAAGGCCCTACAAGAAGAGGTATGACATGTTACGACTGTACCCACTTTCCGAGGTATTAACAGGTCGACTCTGGGTACTTGTTGTGCATCCTATAGTACATATACTTTGGGATACTTTAGGTATATACCAGGACCCTCCAAGGGGTGCCCTGTCTGGAAGCCTATAGGTAGTGTGGGGTAGTCCATTGGACACCCGGGTCCAGGTATATATATCCCATTGTAGGTCTCTTCCCGGAACTATGCTCTGCAACTCGCTCTTCTCCTTGGGACGCTAGCCCTTTAGTCCCGTTCACACCGAGGGTCGGATCGACGTTGTCTGGAAGGGAGACACGTTGGCCCCGAGCCACTTTCAGGATGATCATAGGAGCCATCATGCCTTTGTATGGAACCTCTCCCGTCACCTAGGGTGGCAGTGCACGATGAGATGCACGGTGCACTGCAGAAAAAGAGACATTCGAAGCATGTTACGAAGCTGATTGAAAACCGTGAATTTGCAGTTGTTCTTCTTCCAATCTTCATGGCTGCATCGCCTAGGGAAATCGGTGCTATTTGTGTGAAATGACGTGCTTATATGAAGGTGTTTTGCTAAAAAAAGTGCTTCCACAAAGCGCTCAGAAATTCTGAGTCACCACTTCATAAATCAACATGCCAATCGCATAGATGTCCGCTTTCTTGCTCAACCGTTTGTCTTCCAGCTGGAAGAGCTCCGGTGGCATGTGGGACACTGTCCCCAGCTGAGAAGTTAAGAGCTCTGTCATGCCTTCCTCAAGAACTCGAGCCTCAAATCAAAGCTGGGTGTCAAGGCCGTTCGGGGGCTGCGGTCGGACGTGTTTTCGGCGAGAAAGCTACGACATCTGCGGTGGGTCTCTGTGTTTTCTGCGTTTCTTCTTTTTTTTAAATCTGGTGTTATATGTGGCGGTCGCTTTCTGTTTTCCTTGTTTTCTCTCGCGGTCTGAAGACCAAAAGAGGTTTATCAGAAGAGACTTCTGACTTTTCCGAGTTTCCGGTGATCCTCTTTCATCCTCTTTCACTTCAATCTGAGAAACCGACCACCCAACACAAGGGGTCCAAATGGACACTTCTTCAGATTGCGATCGAACGTCGGACGTCTGTGGGATTGCGGAACTCAATTGGTCTTCGCCACGAGCTACAAACTGCAAACGAACTCTGCGATTCTCTAGTGGTGCAGGAGATCTCCTTCCAACTAACCAAGGTCGACCTCAAACCACTTGAGTACCCACTTGGAGACAGCAAAGTACGCATAGAATACAAACCAATTCGGTTAGGGGGCCCTGCAAGTGCTGACAACAAGAAATGGAAAGACCCATGTCCAAGCCTGTCACTGCAGATAACACTTCGAGGATTTCAAGCTAAGCTAACAAGGATCTCTTGTCCCATTCTCATGGTTCTCAGAGCACACCGACTCGATGACCCCTTCGTGACTATCCAATTACCCCTTGCTATGGGTACCCCAGCCCACCAAACACCTCAACCAGGGGGGCCCCTGGTTCTTTGACTTCTCTGGATCCTTGGGATCCAAACTCCCAACATGATCTCCCAACCCCCCCCCAACACCTGACTCATCCTGACTCGACCTCGACCATCCACTCCAGTCTCCTCTGCTTCCAGGCGCCAGTCCGAAGTCGCACACCTTGCAGACCTCGCCGTTCGATCAACGACGGGCGGTGTCACGGTGTCAACGGTGTCACAGTGTGCGTTCGAATTCCTTGAGGTGTATATGTGGTATCCCATTCAATCCGTACCAGTGGACCTTGATGAAGATGGTTAGTAATGACATGTCTCAAAAACTGTGATAGGTTTACTGGGACACACAAAGGCATGATTGTGTGTTGTTGTTGTTGTTGTTGTTGTTGTTGTTGTTGTTGTTGTTGTTG
>CAXAMN010022707.1:786359-799503 GCA_963970005.1 Durusdinium trenchii | reverse complement strand
TGTTGTTGTTGTTGTTGTTGTTGTTGTTGTTGTTGTTGTTGTTGTTGTGGCGCATTGGCCAGGCACCGGTGATGTTAGGTATTTTTTGGGGGGGGTGATCGTTGCGGGTGGTCTGTGTTGTCTTCACTCTCCCCACCAAATCTTGGCCTCGGAGGTTAGCGGCTTAAATGGCAGGTAGGCCGAGACGCAAAGCCCATGTCTGAGTCCTTCTCCTTGGCTTTGGACTTCAACAAGACGTTGTTGGAGGTTAAATCGCCATGGATCACATCGCAGGAATGCAGGTAGGCCGTCCCCTTACAGGTGTCCGAGAGCATCTTCTTCACGTGCGTCACTCCCTCAAAAGAGCACGACGACAACCGTTCGATGGTGTTTCTCAACGTGATGCAAAGGGTGTTGAAAGACTTTTTTGGGTCCAAATTACAGTGGTTTCAGAGTAGATGGCAAAAACACTCCAAGATGTCTATCCGACAGATGGGGAATCTTTTCAGAAACCACATTGGGGGCCCGTGCCATCCGTGCCATCTCAATCCGAGAGGATAAGAGCACTAGAGCGACGTGCAGTTCCATCAGAGCGACGTGCCTTTTGGGGGGGATCGGATGAGTGGAGCTTTTCACATCCAACGGAGAGCCGCGGAGGTCGCTTCGTTTTGTTTCCCCAGCTCCAGAGATGTGTTTCCCGCCTGTACTTGAGTTTGGTAGTTCACAACACAAAATCGTATGTTCAGTTCATGTAAGATGGACAACGACGACCAACAAATTGAACAATTATATAAGAGCTAAAACCGACAGCCAAAGACCAGAAAGTAAAAAACAACAGATCCAAAGACGCTGCCCCACCACAAAAAAAAGGGATGGTCCCCTTTTTGCATGAGACCCGCCTCATCCAGAGCCCCCCCGAACCCAGAGCAAACAATTTGTGGCTCCCGGTGCTGGGAGCGGCTGCTCCCACTGCTGGGAGGAGCCCCAGATCGAACTGACCCAGGGGAAACACCATAGGTTTCACCTCTAAACTGAGTCATGTCTGATAGCAGTGGCCTCCAACAACTCCTCCAACCTACTAGTGATGGCCTCCAGCCCAAGAAACTGAGTAACTGAGTCATGTCTCCTTTCAGGACTGGGATATTTTCCCGCTTTCCGTGTGAGGCTGCAATAGACGCGAGAGACAGGTGAAAACGGTTGACGTGAACAAATGGGCTCCAAAAGGGCTCCATTGACCCGTTTCACTTCAACCTCTCAATTCAGCCAAAAGGGCTGCAGGCCATGCACATAAGTTCGATGAATTTCGTATGAACAACGTTGTCGCCGAGCTGCTTTCTGTTCATAGGGCTTGGTCGAGCAGTATTTGGAGAAGGTCCCAAGGTCGCACCACTCCTTGGGCACAGCAGAACCCCCACACCACGTATAACCACCCGAACCTAACCATGGATGGAGCGTCCTAGGGACAAATCTTTTTGCTCCCAAGATGGTCCCCAAAACAGCTTCCCAAAACAACTTCCCAAAACAGCTATAGGGTCCTACCCTTGGATGCGCACGGAAACAAAAAGAGAGCGGGACGCTGTGGGGGTGCGTCTTTTTCCATGTTTTTTTAATGTTTTATAATTGTTTGTTTAAGTTTTTTGTCTTGCTCACATCTTGCGTCTTTGTATTAGCTGTGATCGACGTGATCACATGCACATGAAAATTGTCTCTAATATTAGTTTTTCTTCTCACACACCTGACAATACACATTCTCAAACTTATCACCTTTCATCTCCTTAGTACCTATTGCTACTATCCCTTTAAGTATTGGTCAGGTGAACATCCCCCATTGGTCTCTCATAGAAAAAATTAGAATAGTAAATATCTAGCTTATAGGCATTATATAAATATTTATCTGATCAACTCTTCTGGGATTATGTAAAATTCCTTCTGATTAAACAATGTATAGTTTTCAAGTTTTCAGGCCATGTTTCCTTCCTATTGCTAGGTGCCCTTTGTGCTGTTTCCCTATGCCTATTCCCTTCCATTTGTACGCAGTTCTTTTTACATAATGGTTTAGGTGTCCAAGTTTTTATATTTGTCCAAAGTCTGGTGCATTTTCTGTATGCCATTCCATCTTTACAATAATCAACATCAAAAAAACAAAGTTTTTCATAAACTCTTGACTCCTTCAAAAGTCCGGTCTGGGGGGTTTTCAACGAAAACATTTGGATCAACATAGGTTATTATTTCAATGGCTTTCTTCGCTGTTTCATTTGCTTCATCAATTTTTCTAGTGCCTGTTTGTTTTGCTATGATGTATTCAGTGCAAGGCGGGGATGACCAAGTAACATCAAAGTCGTTGTCAAATTTGTTATAATCAAATTTCAAAATATCCTCATTGATACTAGCATTTTTAAGATCAAGTGATATAATAGTATAACCAAGTTCTTTAGCAATTCTTCCAACACTACCTGTGCCTGAAAATATATAATTATACAATTTCATAATAATATGTTGTCATAGAAAATATATTATCATGAGTATGTTTCAGTGTCTTCATCATAATCAATTTTGTAATATTGTATGGTGGTCTCTTTAGGTTGTTTATTTTTCTTGAACTCAACATTTCTAAATACTGCTTCCTTTTAGTTTCAAAGTCCCCTACTGGTCTATGCTTTTCTTTTCAGATGCTTCTCCATTTTCCTTAAATCAGTTTTTCTCATTAGTCTTGTCATCAATGGTTTTTAACAACTGTAAGATCAATTTAAGACTATTACTATATCTGCTCATTTTATTTATCAGCTCATCAATTTTATCAGTATTATCTAAAGTAATAGATCCACCATCATCTTTTGAAACTTTCATAGTCTTATCTTATCACTCTTGCTGATTTTAAAGCTATATGGATTACACTTACACTTTTTGCCTTTAGTGTTGATTTCAATTTCATTTCTCAGTTGTAGTTTTCCCTGGCATAAAGGACAATCAAAGGTAATGAATTTGCTTGTTCGAAGTCAAACTCATATTCTCGGGGTCCACGGCCATGTGAGGACACAAAGTACTACGCAACTAGCAGAGCAGATTGCCTTGAGATCACAAAATCTATCACACAGAAAACTTTGCAAAGCCAAAGAGGCATTTGGAAAGAAGATGATGCCTGATTTTCAGTTGAATTTTTGACATTGGATGGTGTGGCAGAGATTTCATGCGTGATTTTTACTTTTGTGTGGAGATGTGATGATTGATTGATGGAGGCATTCCCAAAAATCCAAGAAATCCAAAAAATCCAAAAATCCAAAAAAAACAGACCTATGTTTGGCTCAGGAATAGATGTGTGTTTTTTTGGATGCTTGGATTTTTTGGATTTTTGGATTTTTTGGATTTTCGGATTTTTGGATTTTTTGGAATTTTAGATTCTTTGTTTTTTGTTTGATTTTTTGTGGTTGTTTCTAAATTCTTGATACCTTCCCAGCAGATTGTGCCACGTAACAAGTGTGTGTGTGTGTGTGAGAAAGCAGATGTCTTTTGATCACATACTCTTTTGGCTGATTTTGTGTGTAAAACATAGAAAAAAGCGCACCCCCACAGCGTCCCCTTTTCAACAAAAAAAGAACGTGTCGGGCTGTTCCCCGGTGCTGTTTCCCATGCCGGGCTCGTAGAAAGTAAGAGTTTGGGCTCCTCATGTCCCTGGATTTTTGGCTGAACAAACCTTGGGCTACCGACTAGCACGTTGTTTAATGTCCATGCTGCAGTTTCCATGATCCTTCATGAGAAAACATAGCTCAGCCTTTCTTCGCGAGCTGGTGATGTTGAGAGGAATTGGGGGCGGCGACACTAGATAGACCACGATAGACCTAGATGCGTATTAAAATACGGAGACCTCCCAAAGAACCCCTGGAAGAAGGAAAATAGACTAAAAATATCAAGGAATAACCGAAACCCACTGGTTGGGGATATCCCTCCTGGTTGGTTTTTCAGCAAAGCCTTAGCTGTGTCGCCTGAGCTTCCTGAACAATCACCAATTGCGATAGACCTCCATGCTCACGGCTGGAGAAAGTGTAGGTCTGCACAAGGTTGGGATGAATCAGCCGCTTGCAAAGCTCCGCCTCTTGATGTGGATCCACTCTTTTCAGTTTGCTCCCATGCCAAGTCATGACCCTGGCAGCAGCCTCTCCACCATTCCACTTGCAATAGTAGACTTTGCCGAAGGATCCTTGACCTGAACATTGCTCAAAAGGCTCTGCTGTTTCTTTCGCAAACAAACGAGGAAGAACGAAATCGCTGTCTTCCAATAGGAAGACCATCCTATGAAAGGCCCCGAAGAAGGTGCAGGATAGGGTGTACCCGCGTGTACCATACTGGACCTCTTCCTGGGCCTTTTAGCTCCTGGGATGGTCCTTCCAACTGGAAAGTTCGAGTCGAACATCCCGAGTCAGCCAGGCGACCAATGCACTGTGACTCCTCCAATCGGCCAATCGCCTTCCAATTATCCAGGTCCTCTTTCGAAGTCGTGGGCACGTTGTCCGGATCCGATGGAAAGATGTGTTGCTTGCTCTCGAACCTCGGACGAAAGAAAAGTGCTGTTCACCCCCAAAGGCTGGAAACGGAAGAAGGGAAAACCGCTCCCAACTTGATCGAAGGGCGGAGCGGCTTTGGTTCGAAGCTGGTTCAAAGAAGACGGATAGATTGGGGGTTCTTCATCCGTCGCACGGATCATGTTTGTCAACCTTTGAAGCCGGGCGAGTAGGGTGAGCAGGGCCACTAGGTCTATCAGGGCATGAGATTCCTGCAATCGCACAAATAGGGTCTTCCCAATGCTAAAGAACCAGAAGAACCGACCGCTCCCATATCTGTTTTAAAAAGGAACCCCAAAGGGACAAATTGTAGAAGGACAACGGGACAAACACCATTCCCACAAAAAAACCTGCCGAAAAAGCCTTGAAAAAACAATCACCTACAAAACACGCACACACACACACACAAAAAGAAAAGACACCTATTATTCCGCCATAGTCACTCCTCCACGGACATGCTCATGATGGATCTCATGGCCTCCATCTTTCGTTTCAGAAAATCAATACTCTCATGTCCACTCCACCAAATGCCCAGCACCAGCAATACCACTGTCGTCACGGTGGCCATGGCCCAAGGTTTGGCATCCACCATCGTCACGCTGGTGTGCTCGGGGCGCAACATGAAGGAGATCACGCTCGTGAACCTCAAGATCGCGCGCCGGAACGAGGGAAAAGGAAAGACGAACCCCACTGAGTCCGGCCCCTTTGGGCTTCAAAACAGCCTGAGCAACAAACACAAACTAAGGCTGAACACATACAGCGAGCGAGAGAGAGAGAGAGAGGAATTGGTGGGTCACTTGCCAGCGTCTTGGTCTTATACCAAGCCTGCACTTTGAACAGGATGATCCACAAGAACAGAGATACGCGTAAAAGAGAGTATTAGGGATCAGAAATTCTGAAAATTCTAACAACTACCATTGAGGATCATCAGGAGTCAGAGCCGACCTTCGGCGACCGATGTGGCTGAAAACCCCCACACCTACTGCGGTGTCCGGGACGAAGAGCGTGCTTGCAGCGTACTGCACCGTACTGCACGTGTGACGCATGCGTATACTAAGCAATACGGAACTCCCAAAATCCCCCATTGGGTGATACATATGTTATGATACATCTACTGTCCACAAGCATGAGGGCTGTGAGGAAGAAGGATGAGCTTTTTGCCACGGTAATGTTGACCTCTGATTAATAAACGCCCCTGGAATGATGTGTTTCCCCTGCACTGATTAATAAAGGCCCCCAGAATAATGTCTTCTTTTTTGGGGGAGTAATATGTTTGGTGCTTTTTAATTATCTGGTTTAATGAGTTTGAAGATCTTTGGATGCAAATGTCTATCAATAATGGGAGATTTCCATTGAGATTTGGTGACTTTGAAGGTTTTTCCTTTTGATCAAGTCCTTTACTTGTCATTGTATCTGAGAAAATCTTTAAGTCTTCCAAACAATCCAAAAAGTATGTGCGCACTTTCTTTACAAACATCCTTATTCAAACACATTGATAAACAAAAAATCATTCCAGCAAAGGGGGTAGTCCAGCAAGTCATTATTATTTTGGGGGGCTAAAATAATGTCTAGAGATTTGGGGCTTCTTGGATTGCAGCTTTCCTGAAACTGATCTTCAATCTCTGTCCTTTACTTGTCATTATCTCGTTAATCTTTAAGTCTTCCAAAAAGATTGTGTCCTTTGATTTTTAATAGCAAATGTCTGCAATCTTAGGTTTTGATCCTTCCATTCTATTATTGCAGATGTCTTCAATCTTGATTCCTTTATCATTTTAGTATTGCCAGAGTAGCTGCAGAGGTATCTAAGTAAGGTTTTTTAATGTATTCATCAATTGATTGGTTTTCTAGTATACTATTTTGGAGGCCTTGGTTGTTGAGGGGGGGTTATTAATCAAGAGTCAACATTAGCAATCGCACGCAGTAGCTATGTCAACTTGCAGAAATTGCGCCACGGCGTTGTTTGAAAAATGTTTAACCTCCACCATCCTTCAACAGTGCGAGTAGCATGAGTAGCTTCCAAAACGATGTTCCGTCGTAAAGTTCAAACCCTGGCTACCAAAAAGAATCGGCTCAGAGAACTTGCAAAAACACATCTGGGAGGAGTTGTCGCAACTCATTTGTAATTCCACAAGAATTGTGCAAGCGGGGAGATCAAACATCCGCAGCACACAGAAAAGAAGCAGTTCCCCTCAAGCAAAACATGTTGTACCTCCGCTGAACCAGCTCTAGAGAGCTACAAAAGGGGCCATGAAGTTTTTTTGTTGTTAAGTTGGGCAAAAACCAACCACTCGGCACATGTTTTGTTTAGCGATCCCACCCCACCGGATGAAAATTGGTTCTTGAGAGAGTTGATGGCAGTCTAGTTTGTCACTCACTGTATGTGTTTCACAAGAGCTCTGGCTCTTGGGAACTCACGTTTTCCGTGAATGAATTTGGAAATCCCAGACACTCCATGGGACTGCCATATATGCCGCCCCAGACAGACCCCCCTGGCACCACCCCTGGCCGTTTCTCGGCAATCCTACGGCAGTCCCATGGGTCGTGTTCGGGAATGAGTTTTGCAATCCCAGCCACGCAAAGTGACGTTCCACATGGGTGCCCACCAGGACCATCGAGGCAAAAATCTGAAAGAGGTGCTCAAGGAGCATCAGAATAAACCACTCACCGAAGCCCACGCACCAATATCTGGAGACCAAACACGAGGCCAATGAATTGATCACCAATCCTCGGTTCTGTCAAAAACCCACCCGGTTGCTCCGTGCATGTTCTGGAAAGAAAACGACATGCACGATATCCAAGAGAGCTCAGTTCGGTTCGCGTCCGAACGCTCCGTTCGTAGCGATGCCAGGAGCCCCGTTCGGTTCGCGTCCGAACGTTCCTATGTACAAACCAAGAGTCCAATGCGCAGGACCAACGAGCTGAACCCTGAGGGTCCAAGCATGTAGGGAATCAAGTTCGACATGAAATAGCCCATGCAGGTGCATCTGAACGCCGCAGCTGGCACTGGGTCGTCCTGTACGCAAGGAAAGCCCAAGAAGCAACACGTGCCTTACATGCGTTGCGTGGTCAAACTGTGAACATACAGCAGTGGATACTGCACCACAGTTAGGATATCAGGATGATATCTAGGATATATGTATAATGTTGGGTCCCTTTTAAAGACGCTCAACAGAACAAAAGACCATTGCTCACTCCGCGTCCATCCAAATCCCCCGACGGATTTGGATGGTGAAACACAAAACTGCTCGGCTGCCAGGGCTCTTGACGAGAAGAACCCGAGCCACAGCACGAACTTCTGAGCTCTGTCATACACAGGGCCAGTCATGAAAATGAGATGCTGCGGGTGACACCGCGACAGAATTCTGCTCTTTAAAACGCGTAATTTGACCACCCGAGGGGCTTTGAGCATGAATGGTTAACAACGTTTGCCATTGTCTTGTGGCTGACCGCTGCAAATGATACGTAAACCGTCGAACATTGTCGAACATCAAATGATTGAATCTGCATGCTGCTGCATAATGTTTCAACATCGTCGGTTCGAGCCCAAGCAGCGCCAACGCTGCTAAAAACCAAGCTGGTGTCCTACTTAGAAGTCGGTGACTGGTCACAGCCACAAACATGCCTTCAGGGTAAAACCATTTGGGTGATCTTCACAGACCACCGAAAAACTGCTTTAACCCTTCACAGCCAGTAGAGTTTTTTCAAATAACGATGCTTCAGCAGCTGCATCTCCGGTTCACGGGATTCACGTCTGTCCAGTAAGACCCCGAAAAAAGCCATCTCTGCCGAGATAGGGCCAAAAAATCTGCAGCTGTGCCAGCTGTGCTGGTTGAAAAACTGCATCTCATGTCTTCCAAGTCACTCTTCCCAAACCAATCAGACCAACATGTCACAGGGCTGTCCAGTCCCTGTACAGGTTCCAGTCAGAGCGACGAGCTGCGAGCACCGTCCCAGCACCATCCCGGCACGTTGCTTTTGGATCCCACGAACTGCGGGTCTGTCGCTGCGTCTCTGTCGCAGGTGGAACTCTGGGCACGGTCGACCCAACTTTGGCACATCATGAACAACCAGAATTGGGTTAGAGTGTTCGTTGAAATGTGTTTGTTCCGTTTCTCTAGATTTCATGGGATATGGCATTTATGGAACGGTTGACTTTTGACTGGTCTTATGACTCATGACCCAAAACAGCTTACACTTGGATTGAATTCTGCTTGGATTGCAACAAACCTTCTTTGCCAGGAGTTCAGTGTCCTTCGTTTCGAAGCTGCTTGCACACCAATTCTGGTACAGTAAGATACGGGGGAGTCAAGTAGAACTCAATCTATGAACAATCGCCCTGTTTGTGGACTTCAAACAAGATCCTGCCCATGGCAGATTCAAACCACCTCGGAGTCTCTGGGATCACCTGGCGCTCAGAGCCGGGTTAAGAGAGGATGGAGCTGGACAATTGCCGGTGAAGCATCCTCAATAGCTCTCCCCAGTCAATCCCAATCGAAGCAGGGAAGGAAATTCACAGATTTTGCATGTTTCGCCAAGAAAGGACTTCAAAGTGACACATATCCAAAGCCACACAGGCTTTGCGACATTCCAGACCCGAACATCTCAAAGCCATTGTTCGAAAGATTGTGTATTCAGCATGGCCTTGAGGTCTCTTGAGGTGGAACCTGAGGTGTTGAGAGGTTTGCAGTATTGCAGTTCTACTGCCTCAGTGCGTGCGCTTGACCACCAATTGTGATGTGTAGTCACGCTGAGAATCTTCAGGATTCTAGCATTACTTGAAGAGTATATGTCGACGTCGAGGGTTCCATGCCCTTGCTGCCAGAATCATCCAAAGCACTTTTGCTGATTAGCTTCCCCCTTTTGGCTTAGTGTACAGTCTAGTGAGGAGGCTATCTTGTTGGCTTGGTGCCTTTCATTGGTAGGTTTTTCTGCTACTACCCCAATATCCCCATCTCTGCTCAGCGCCTGCGCTGCGGCAAGGCAGGCCACAAATCCAGGTCCTGGGACAAGGCCATTCCAACATGTCTACCTTGCAAGTGAGCAAACACACCTGGATTACCAAACCATTCAAACAAAGTGCCTGGTTGAAAAGAGAGCTCTTTCATGCATTTCAGTGGCTTGTGCGGCCAACCAAACCAGAACTCAGGCCAAAATTTATTCACCCGTTCTTGAGCACCAAAATATATTCGAACAAGCCTGTGTCATCAGCTCCGGCTCCTCCAGGGCAAATGGGGTTGCCTCCCCGCGCTGTTGCACTACCTGGAATCAGTCTCTAAAGATTAAATAAGTGATTGAACCAAACGTCCTTTTGTAAGTCTGTATGGGCGAGCTGAAACAAAAACAAAAAGAACCAGTGCTTTTTTCCTGTGTTTTTCCCTTCGCACTAGACTGCGTCTAATGCTCAGTAACACACCAGCCGACCCCTGGTGTCAAAAAAATTGCAAAAAGACAACCAGGGCAACATTAGGTAGATCAGAAGCATGTGACTGTGATTGCCATTTCAGGAAACCTCCGATATCAGCAAGCGTCTCGACGTCGAATGTGAAAACAGTCCATCTTCCCAAGCCTTTTCAGGCTTTCGCCGAGGGCGCTTTCCTGCAACCAAGTGCAGCGGATATAGCAAATCAGCTGCGAGTAGGATGTTCAATGAGCTTTTGAAAACGCTTGGACAAGCATGATGTTGCAAAAAAGAATTGCCGTCAAATCTATGTAACATCACAGGACTGCGTGATTAACATCTTCCTCAAAAGCAGATGTTCGGCGTCTTCGTCGCTGGCCTTGTGTCCCCCACCACTGCCAGCTATCGGATCGCTGCCAGCTCTCGGATCGCTGCCAGCGATCGGATCGCCAGCTGGAACGGGTCTGCCAGGTCTCCTGCCTCGGAAGACATCTCTGCGTGAAGACCCAACTCTTGGATCTTTTGAAACGCTCTCTGAGATTCTGACCAGTTCGCACGTCCCGACGTCTGCTGCGACGTCTGGGATGCCTCGACCGGCTGATGCTGGTTCTCGAACGCTCGAGGCACGAGGCACGGACTGATCTTGGCTGTCACGAGCTGCAGCTGTCTGCACTAGCTAAATGACAAAAACGCACAGAATTTCCTGTATGAAGGTCGCTGGCCAGTTGTTAGAATAGTCAAATATTGAAATGGCATGATTACAATAATTGGCCACCCCAGGTCAAATGTCAAATGTGAAAAAAGTCCACGTCCCAAGCCTTTTTAGGCTTTCGCCGAGGGCGCTTTCCTGCAACCAAGTGCAGCGGATATAGCAAATCAGCTGCGAGTAGGATATTCAATGAGCTTTTGAAAACGCTTGGACAAGCATGATGTTGCAAAAACGATACCGTCAATTCTATGTAACATCACAGGACTGCGTGATTAACATCTTCCTCAAAAGCAGATGTTCGGCGTCTTCGTCGCCTGGCCTTGTCGCCCCCACCACTGCCAGCTATCGGATTGCTGCCAGCTCTCGGATCGCCAGCTGGAACGGGTCTGCCAGGTCTCCTGCCTTGACAGACATCTAAATGCGTGAAGACCCTCCTGCCCCCCATATCGTGATTGGCATAAATGAAGTAAACAGTACTTGGAGTCTCAGTTCGTACCTCGGAAAATGGATGAAAATGGGGACTCAGTCGTACCTGTTTTCATGGGGTCATGTCCCATTTTCGGTACTTGAAGTCGAGTCCAGGTACTTGGAATGCTGCTGTTTCGGACATCGCTATCGTTGGGGCCCACTTGACCGTCCGAAATCTGGCTGGAAACCACGGCCGAAGTGTTGGCCCCACACCATGAAAAAGCGCATTTAAAAAAATACTACACATGTGGGTGGGTGTGAAGGGTATACGGTATTGGAGAACCCCCCCCAGTTCGACCCCCCACCTGAAGAAGGACAATGGAGCCTGTCTAAATCACCGAAGCTGGTTGGAGACCCGCCTACCCATGTACGCATGGCGAGGGGGGTTGCAGTTCTGTCCGTCTACTTCCCACCCCGCGAGGTCCCCACCTCGGGGTCTCTGGATTGACCGAAAAAGGCCGTCGAGTCGAGACTCAGAGGGATGGCCAGAAGGAAAGCCATGCCCAAGTCCTTCGACCTGTTACTCTTCAGTTGGTCATACAAAAGCACCAGAAAACGAAGGTAAAGGACCAGGTTTTACTGGGTCAGACTGGACTTGTAGGGATGAATTGACAGAAACGGATGGCTATTGTCCGGGACATGGCGGCGTCCAACTCCGTGCAGAGGGGATTTTGGTCGCCGGCAAAACCAACCCAGGGTGGCTCGCCTCCAAACTGGAGTCTGCTCAAAGCTGACGCCGGTCACCTGGAGTGAAAATCTTGCAACCCACATCAGTGCACAAGAAGGACATGTCCAAATACTACCTGTTCCCATTGTGTATTGGCTGGTTATTAGTTTCCTATCAAGGAATGAAAAGTGTGGCCAGTCATCATGACAGCAGGAAAGTGAGCTGAAAAATCCCCACTCCATCTGCACCAGAGAATGTTGAGTAACCCAGTGGCAAGACCCAAATCAGTTGCTCAGAATGCAACTCCTAATACTTCCAGTAAGAGCAAACAGCACTGGGCAAGCCTTGTCTTCTTCTTGCTTCTTCTGCGACCTCTGCGTCGACATGTTTCTTTTAGCTACCGAGTACATGGGGCAACTCTTCTTTAGTGGCAGTGTCTCCTTTTTTAAGAGTCACTTATAACAAAAACACTCCCTCTTCCCAAATTTTGGTGAAAAAAGGAGGATAGCTTTGTCAAACATGCTGTCATACGACTCTTGGAAAAACCCTGCTGAAACCCTCTCTGAGACTCTGACCAGTTCGCAAGTCCGCAGAACTGCTCCTCATCCGGATCCTCCAAACTGTCCGCCCATCGCTTTGCACCACTGGGCCGCAACCACGTCTGCTGCGACGTCTGCGATGTCTCCAACGCCTCGACCGGCTGATTGTTCTCGATCGAGGAACGAGGCACGGACTGATCGCTGTCAAGAGCTGCTGTCTGCAAGAGCTCCTCTTCGCCTTCGATCACCTCATCCACCTCAGCCTCCGGCTGCGAGCTGGCCCCCGAAACACTGCGACAGAAACAGCGCTGCTTGAAAGCTGCTCCACTGGAGAGCTTGCTGAGCTCATCGTCTTGAAAGTCAACGTGGAAGGCGTCGTGGCCTGGCGCATTCAATCCTATGAACTATACTATATAGGTGTCCATCCCACGCATGCTTCATGAGACATCCAAGCGCCATCTGTATTGTGAGTATACACGGCGTCGAAGGCGCGGAAGCTTGAAGCAACTTGGACCGCACATAGAACGACCGCCCATCTCCCGTAGTCCGTCCGAGCCCCGAGGACGCCTCGACCGGCGCTGGGCACTGATCTTGGCTGTCAAGAGCTGCAGCTGCCTGACAGGCTGCGAGCTGCAGGCCCCCGAAACACTGAAAAACCATTGCGCTCGCCCTTGCGCCTTCTTGCGCCTATGAGGCCTATGAGGGTTTTGCATATGTTTACTATTCTAATTGTTTTTGTATTAGCAAGAAAAAGGTGCGCGCCGGAGCCGGAAATGGCAAAAGTAGTAGTAGTAGTAGTAGTAGTAGTAGTAGTAGTAGTAGTAGTAG
>CAXAMN010022707.1:728242-777988 GCA_963970005.1 Durusdinium trenchii | reverse complement strand
GACACTCATTTGGGACACTCTTGCGGGACACTCTTGTGGGACACTCTGTATGGGACACTCTTGTGAGACACTATTGTGGGACCCTCTTGTAGGACACTCTTAGAAGACACTCTTGTGGGAACACTCTTGTGGGACATTCTTGTAGGACACTCTTGTGGGACACTCTTGTGAGACACTATTGTGGGACACTCTTGTAGGACACTCTTGTAGGACACTCTTGTGGGACACTCTTATAGGACACTCTTGTGGAACACTCTTGTGGGACACTCTTGTAGGACACTCTTGTGGGACACTCTCGTAGGACACTCTTGTGGGACGCTCTTGTAGGACACTCTTGTGGGACACTCTTGTGGGACACTCTTGTGGGACACTCTTGTGGGACACTGTTATAGGACACTCTTGTAGGAAACTCTTGTGGGACACTCTTGTAAGACACTCTTGCGCGGCACTCTTATAGGACACTCTTGTGGGTCACTCTTGTAGGAAACTCTTGTGGGACACTCTTGTAGGACACTCTTGTGGGACACTCATATAGGCCACTGTTGTGGAAAACTCTTGTGGGACAATCTTGTAGGACACTCTTGTGGGTCACTCTTGTAGGAAACTCTTGCGGGGCAGTGTTTCGGGACACTCTTGTAGGACACTCTTGCGGGACACTCTTCTGGGACACTCTTGTGGGACACTCTTGTAGGACACTCTTGTAGGAAACTCTTGGGGGGGGACTGTTTTGAGACACTCTTGTAGGACACTCTTGCGGGACACTCTTGTAGGACACTCTTGTGGGACACTCTTGTAGGACACTCTTGTGGGCCACTCTTACGGGGCACTCTTGTGGGACACTCTTGTGGGACACTCTTGTGGGGCACTCTTGTGTGTCACTCTTATGGGACACTCTCTTGCGAGACACTCTTGTAGGACACTCTTGTGGGTCACTCTTACACGACACTCTTGTAGGACACTCTTTGTGGGACACTCTCAAAAGCACTCTTGTGGGTCACTCTTATGGGACACTCTTGTCGGACATTCTTGTGGGACAGTCTTGTGACACACTCTTGTAGGACAATCTTGTGGGTCACTCTTACAGGACACTCTTGTGGGACACTCTTGTAGGACACTCTTGTAGGACACTCTTGTGGGACACTCTTGTGGGACACTCTTGTGTGACACTCTTGTAGGAAACTCTTGTGGGACACTCTTGTAGGACACTCTTGTGGGGCACTCTTATAGGACACTCTTGTGGGACACTCTTAAGGGACACTCTTGTGAGACACTCTTGTGGGACACGGTTGCGGGACACTCTTGTGGAACACTCTTGTGGGACACTCTTGTGGGACACTCGTGTCGCGACACGGTCTGCCCACACACTAGAAGCAGTCACGCGAGCGTTTCGTACGAGACTTCCTCCAAAAGTCACGCTTCGAGGCTGCAAGACGAGCGTTTCGTACGAGACTTCCTCCTAAAGTCACGCGTCAAGTCTCCAAAACGGAGCGTTTCGTACGAGACCTCCTCCAAAAGTCACACGTCAAGTCTCCAAAACGAGCGTTTCGTACGAGACTTCCTCCAAAAGTCACCTGTCAACTCTCCAAAACGAGCGTTTCGTACGAGACTTCCTCAAAAACTTTAGTGTCAAAGTCTCCAAAACGAGCGTTTCGTACGAGACTTCCTCCAAAAGTCAAGCGGAAACACCCATCGGAGCACACACATCACGCAGCCCTGCCAAGCAGTTTCGCGATTCCAGCCCCTCCAAACAACACCCGCTCACACGCCAATCCCAATGAGACAACGACAGTCACCTCTACCACAACTCACAACCTCACGATTCCCTGCGCCTGCCACGCATCTTTCCGCGTCCACACGTCTAACGCGCACAAAGTACTGCGCCTGCCACGCAATGTCACCTCCGTCACACCTCGCAACCTCACGATTCCCTGCGCCTGCCACGAAAATCACACTTCCATGCCTCAAAACCCGCACAAAGTACTGCGCCTGCCGCGAAAAGTGACAATATCATCTCATGTGAGCTTCAACAAAATTTGCACCACACCACACGTTTGGCATGATTTCGATCCGTTCTGAGCACACTCCCATCCACCAAAATCGCCATTTCAGCTGAGACTTGTCACGAAAACAGAGCTTCGATGCCACACCCTGAAACGCAAATCCCAATGGCACGGCCACATCCAACACCCCAAAAACACGACTCTCCAAATGCTAATCCCAATGGAACTGCGTAGCAAACTGAGGATCTCACAAAACGCTGCGCCTGTGCAGCGAAATGCATCACGCTTCTTGCGCGACATGTCATTTTCATGCAAATCACAATGGAATAGCGTCGCAAACTGACACGTGACACATCCATGAAAAGTCACTTGCAAAAGCTTCCCCCAATGGCAGCGCCTTAGCGCTCTACTGCGAACGGTTGCGGACGGTTGCCAACGGTTGCGAACATAGAAGCAACGGGTCGCGAACAAAGCTCTACCGCCAGACCCCCAAGAGTTAAACGAGAACCCTTCGCTACGCATTCGGGAAAAAACACATACGGTGTTCCCGAAAAGTCCGGCAAAACTCACAAAATCATGTGATTTTCAAAAACTTATTTTGGGATGAGGGATGTGCTACAGCTATAGGCCTCCCAAATCAATACACAATTTCGTTTATTGTGTTATGTGTCAAAAATCTGCAACACTAGCGTAATTTGACTTCAAGACAATGTGAAAACTTTACACGACAATAATCAGTATTTCCGGCCTCCAAGAATTACACAAACATAAAACATAAAACTCTGGACTAACCCCCCTGCAGTACAACAAAGCCCAAAACCCGTTCAGTGCCAATTCGTTGGTCTCAATCTCCTGGTGTCACCCTCCTGTTCAAGCCCACTTGGTTAGCAAACATTGTAAACTGGAGGAAGTGCTCGAGAATGTCCCACAAGAGTGCACTACAAGAGTGTCCCACAAGAGGGCGTCCTACAAGAGTGTTCCAGAAAAGTGTCTCGCAAGAATGTCCGACAAGAGTGTCCCAAAATAGCATCACGCAAGAGTATCTTTGAAGAGTGTCAAGCAAGAGTGTCGGACAACGTTGGCCGTTTGTGTTTGCGTACGTGCGCTATCGGGTTATCTGAAAGGTGGAAAGAGTGTTCTATTTTTGATCTTTAGGACTGTTGCGATGTGCACAATGCAGTGATCCACAACTTGCGGCCTCAGCCAGTTGACCTTGACATGTTGCTTCAGTGCGCATGCATCAACTCTCTGCATGACGATGTTTGGAGCGCCCTTCGAACCCCTTCGCGACACGTCACAAATCCAGTGGGTGTGTCATAGGGAGACCTCCACCCCTGGCTTAAAAGGTGGATGGACTCTATTTCCCGAACCTGGAAGAGGGGGTCGATCTGGGAGGTCGTCCTACTTCAATACAAATGTAATGGATTTGAAAACGAGGGAACTAGTCTGCGCAAAAAAAAAAGGATCGATTCATTCTAGATCCTGACAGCAGAGCGGAAGCGCGTAGCCTTAAAAAAAAAACATAGCTGTAAACTACGCAGTTCATTTTGCACCATAACCTTTTCATAGCCTTCCCATCTTTTCTATCGTTAGCAGGCACTTCCATCCAGTAGCAGCCAGGTGTCAGACAGGAGGGCATTGTGTGCGGCATGGGCGCTATTCCATCCGATCTGCTGGACTAGGAGACAGACGGCAAACGCGGCAGGCGAACGGTACGTCGACGAGAGCCAGCATCCAATGGTTCCAGTCACTGCCAGCTGCGAGAGAAGCAAGACCTCAGTGGCACAGTAATGTAGAATCTTGATTCATAAACCTCCCCAGTTGACTTGAAAAGCCTCTTCACCTGGTCTCAGTTTATGAATCAAGAGTCTACATCCGCCACAGAGTCGTGGCACAGTACGCCCGGCCTTTGTGACACCTGTTTGTGCGGTCCGCCGTGTCGCTGGCGGCGAGGTCACACATGCTGAGGTCGGTCAAGGGTTGAGGTCAAAGGTGTGAGACAAACCGCCGAGGGTGCCGTTTTCACGGCAGGTGTGGTGAAGCGGGGTAGCTTCGACCGAGAAAGGGTAGCTTTCGAAATATATACAGATCTGAGATCTTCTCGACCAGAAATGACAGTTAGATTAAAGTTAGCACGGAATTAATCTTGATAAAGCCCAGGTGTCACCCCTTTGGCCCTTCGCCGTCCAGGTGGCCATTGGCCTTCGCCGTCCCATTGGATGTTTGATGCGGTCCTAAGTGACGCGAACAGGCCGACTCGGAGTCGGAACCGAGTGCCAGAACAATCAAGACGCCTGTCATCGGCCGCACAGTAGGACCGTAGGATGGATGTGCTAAGTATGCCGGTTCAATAGAGAAGACACCATGAGTCGACTTAGTCTAAGTTCACGGTGTGGGGGTGATGAACACCGACATTCACACCAACGGAGTGGGACGAAGATCCAACGGATTCCGATCGCTCCACTGTCGGACCCGTCAAACCGTGGGTGCAGCACCCGGACCGGGAGCCCAATCTCACCAGCCCTGCTCTCCGGACCCCTATCTTTCGCATGGCATCCCGCCCCACGACGAGTCGTCGACGCACGAAGAAGATTCGGAGCACGACGAAGATTCGGAGCGTGTCTGAAAACGTCGATCGATTCCTGGGTGTTTAACACGTGGCTTACATGCAAGAGGGTTTACCGAAGAAATCAAATAGGGAGACCTCCCAGTTCGACCCCTGGAAGAAGGAAAATGGACTAGAACCCATTGATTGGGATTAGAAAGACACACCCATCATATTGGATTTGTATGTCTGGTCTGGTTCTTTGGTTCTTGGCCCCCCCATCCCTGAGGGCGGCAGTTCTTTAAGCACGTCCTTCCCCCGGTGGCCGGAGGCCTCTGCCGCCCTAGTGGCTGAGATCAGGCCCGCCACCGGGCCACAGAGCAAACACGCGGCGCCCAGGAGTTCCAAAAGGCCCAGGCTCATGGAAGCATGAGACGGGTAGAAATGTTCCTGGCAGCCCCGGTGTACGGGTTCCGGGTAGTACCGGTTCCTCTCTTTTTGTGTTTCTGTGATTTGTTGTGTGTGTGTTTGGTCCTGGTTCCTTTCTTGTGTGTGATTTGTTGTGTGTGTGTGTTTCTTTTTGTTGTGATCGTGGAAAAAGGGGTCGACTTAGTCTGTCTTCTCGCTTTTTCTTTGCTGGCAGCACTGCTGTTTTCCCAGAGTTTTGGCCTGGTGTTTTTTGGATGTGTCTTGTGTTTTGCTGCCTTGTTGTGGCTGACAAAAGAAAAACACAAGGAGAACTGTTTCTCAGCTCCTTACAGGTGGTTCAGTCTTCAGAACATGGAAACTTCCGTGTTCCTCAGTCTTACATTGAGCCATCTCTTGCTTTCGCATCATCCCAAAAGGTGTCGTGATGAACTGCTCAAGCCTGGAAGTGTGCTCGACGTGTTGTGGAGCTATTCGGCAGACCCAAAAGGTGTGGTTTAGGTTGTTCTGGAAGGTTGAATCAAATGTCATCAGGTACAAGGAAATAGATTCAAATGA
Source organism: Durusdinium trenchii (assembly GCA_963970005.1). Lineage (NCBI taxonomy): Eukaryota > Dinophyceae > Suessiales > Symbiodiniaceae > Durusdinium > Durusdinium trenchii. Next base: position 772,459 of record CAXAMN010022707.1, on the reverse strand, counting down.
GTGGAATGATTTCGTTGTCCCTCCAGCGACTCAAACGAGGAAACAAACAAAAGAGTTTGATGATCTTCTATGCATGTTGCCCTCAAACAAATCCGCAAGCGCTTGTCCGGTTGGCATTATCTTCTCAATCAACACCCACAACTCAACCCAAACAAATTCTAGAATGCGTGAATGCGTTTCCGTCTTCAAAAATGCGATTCCACTGAACAATTCGATCCCGGATCTGGCAAGAGTCAGCTTCTTTGGGCAGGACGAAGATCGTCATCGACGAAATCATGGCGCCATAGCTGATGGACAAACTGGTGATACAAAGGATTCGCATGGTGGAGGTGACTGTACCCGGTCTCGGCGACAGGCTTTCTTCTGGTGCAACTGCTTGGCATGCCTTCTTGGCTTGGTAAAGCCACACGAAAGTCACAAACGAGCCCAAAGCACTCAGGCAGCCAGCAAGCCAGAGTTCCACGCGATGACCACCAGAGTTCCAAGCAGCTTTCTCACCTTGGGTACCTTGAGTACCCGTGCCTTTCTGCACCTTCTTCACTCGTTCTTTGGAGTCTCTCACAGCTAGGACATCACCCGGGTGATCACCACGCTGCCACGGCGTCCTTCCCGCCACAAGGACCTCGCCCTTGGGCGAGATCGCCGCGAGGACCGCGGCGTGGCCGGGCGAGATCGCTGGGGCGTGGTGCTCGCGCAAGAGGGGCTGCCGTGCTCGCACCTGCGGGTAGACCGGGGGGGCGCAGTGGTAGACCACACCTGGATGTGATGGGATGTGATGGGATGGTCTCTGATCGCCTTCTTGATTGAAGTAAAGAAACGAACAAGGGGACGAATCGGGAAAGATTCTGCAAGACTTGCTTGGAGGCCACCAAATCTTTAAGCTTTAATCGAACCACCCGCCGTAAACTTAGTTCACACTCCGCCTTGCTCTCGAGATTCACCTCAACCGCAGCCGCTCCACAAAGGAATGCCAAGTAGGCCAAATGGACCATCAACTTCCAGAGAGAGTGGTGCACCGAGGATTTCTTCGACGATTCATGGGAATATGGAAGCCTGACAAAGAAAAGCTGAGAGCCAAAAGTACCACAGGCGCCAAGGTCCGGAAGCTGCCAACCCTGATGCCAACCCTGATGCCATGCGACAACGAGCTAGATGATATATAGATGTTGTAAACAGTGCCTCGCTCAAAATATGCAAATGCATGCAAATGCTGATGTTTGTTTGACCGCTCAAAGCTGAAGTCATCACAACTTGGGGAGAGGAAGGAAGGCAAGCAGCAGCTGTCCAGCGCTTTCAGGCATCCCGAAAAGCCAGGCACATAGGTTCACAGCGCTTCACAGCGGTTCCCAGCGGTTCACAGCGGTTCATGGAGTCTCAGTCGTTTGCGTCTTGTTTGCCCCATCTTTTTGGACCTTAAAGCTCAGTCTTGGCTGGATCAGCACCGGACGCGGTGAGGGCGTTGCGTGGAGCAATGTACTTCCTCAGAAGATCCTGGGCGTTCGGACGTGGGGACAAAAAAAAAAGACAAATGGACTATCATGCACTCTCCGACCTGAGGGAATATTGCAATTGATCGAGATCCGGTTTGCAACTCACAAAAAAGGATTATGATTGTAGGTGTTAGAACCCCGGGATTGGCTGGTGGTGGCAACAGATCTTCAGACTGCTTTGGAGGGATATGTAGATGATGAGCTCCTCCTTGCTCTCCAAGTGTCCAGTGTTTCTTTCTCTTTGGCAAGCCTTGGATGCACATCTCATGATGTCATAGTCCCTTCGCTCCGCAGGTCTAGACAAAGCAACCTAGTGTAATCTGCCCAGCTTTGGCAATCCACATCGAACGCTTCGAATACGAAACACCTCTCACATCCTCTCCACCAGTTTCATCGCCTTACGAGTCTTGTTCTTCTTTCGCCCATCTCAGACCGTCCCTCGGTGCATCTCAGCCACTGGAAGCAGCTGGTGCCATTTCTCGCACGCAGTTCGGGGTCGATCTTGGCCTCCAACAAGACGTGCACTACCTTGAAATGCTCGTGACCTGGGTTGCGACGCGCCCCTGGAGCCTGCTGGACACAGCTCACCCGGAGCGAAACGGGACTTCTTTGGGAGAACTGAACAGAACGACCTGATGCGTGCGCTCCGTGCGGGGCAATGAAGACTTGGATTCCGTGAGTCGCGGGCGAAGACGGCGAAGAGGTGAATCAACCAAAGAACTGGAACCCAGCTTTTCGCCACATCTGACGTGATTCTCGATGATTTGGTGACTCTCTTGGCCAAACCCAACACAATCAACCAGAAACCTGACACCCGGTTCAACATCCATCCACGGAAAAACTACCAATGGCGGAGAGACCATGCTCTTTGGTCGAACTACCAAGGAACCCACGAAGAACCAACGTGAAGAACGAAACGCGTCGGTTCTGACCGAGACACCATCGCCCCAGCAGGCACGATGAATCGGGGCAAAGCCGTCGTCGTGAAAGGTGTGCCTCGTGAGATCCCGTTCGGTGTGAAGATCTGGGGAAGGGAAGGCGTCAGAAAAAGTCCCGCTGGACTTGCAGACTTGCTCCTCACAAAAATCGAACTTGTTCAGGAGACACAGCACAGTTGATTCCGGTGTCCGACATCAAAGCACCATGAGAGTGCTTCAGGATGCTTTAGGTGCCTGCATGGTATTAATGCAACGATTATCCGAGGCACAGTTCCTTTGCCCTGCCGTACTTCATGAGCACCTCTGCCACCTGAAGCGATCAAAAGCATCAGATGTGATCAACAAAATCTGAAGTTGCAGTACAGTATATATTCTGAAGTTGTATCTGTCAGTCAAACTCACCCTGCATTTTGGGCAGGTCGAATTCGGTTCCTTCAGAGAGAAGTCAGGAGAGGTCTACTTTTCACCCACCTGCAGCGCCCAAATCGCTGCTTTCTCCTGCTGCGCCGTCTAAGACGGCCGAAGTGTCGGGGGAAGGCGAAGACGCGTCGACGCGTCCTGCGGTGGACGCCGGGAACTACTCCGGCCTCGAAGTGTCCCATCGAAGCTGCTGCATCCAATGGCGTGTAACCGTCCTGCGGATGAAACCTCCCGACGGATGGGTGTCGGTTTGTCAGAAGGCTTTGAAATAGGCTCAAGAGCGGAACCGAATCCGACCACATGGTTTTGGGGTGCCTTCAGCGGTTGGTCTGGAAAGTTTGGAAAGCCAAAGGGACTAGAACCTGAGTGGTAACTGGAGTGTGAGAGCACATTGCCACTTGAACATGCTGGAAGTAGGTCCTGGTCTCCGATGGTGACGTTGCATCCTCTCTGAATGAGCAATTCCACCACCTGATGCAGCGCCATGAGCAATGCTGCGTTTCGCACACCTTCACCATCCTTCATCCAATGGTGCAAGAACAAGAAAGAGGGCCCCGACCTAACAACTGGGTCTACTGGCACCATGGAGACCGGGCACCGAGCACGACCTGGTCCACCTGGTGCGATCGTCCCCACCTCCGCATGTCCGGCCAGGCTCGCGGCCATCACGGGCGTCTGTCCATCCTTCGCACGGTAGTTCACCCAGGGGCCCAGGTCTGCGCGCTCCCGCGCGCTCCGCGCGCTCGGGGATGCTCCGGGACTGGGGACGAAGGAAAGGCGTTTCGGACACAGAAAGGGGTGGGGTGCTTTTCAGGGTGTCTGAGCTAGGTGTCTGAGCTAGGTGTTGCAGCGTGTGTTCCAGAAAGGGTCGTGCTGGAGTTGAAGGCGTCAAGTCAAGTGTAGTGAACAAATCTTCCGCATCATGTTGCCTTGTTCTTTTTCACTCAAATCTCTCAATAGCGTCTCTTCGACAACACAGAATGGCTCAAAAACACCCACCTCCGCGATCAAGCAGATCTGCAACCTGCAAGTTAGCTGAGAAGTCCAATAAAATCATCTGCATTCATCCGAATTGGTGCGGAGCCCAACCCGACCAGGAGGTCGCTGCCCCAAAAAGGATCCGCATATGCTTTTTCTCCCATCCAGAAGGATCCCTCCATCCTCTCAGTGCCTCCACCCTTCTTCCAGAAAATCAGAAAGCTCGTTTTTGGGGGTTTGGAGGGGGGGAGTTTCGAGGAGTGCGTTCCTGGACTTGTCTGGACTTGTCAGACACTCGACTGAAAATCGGGCCACTGAAGGGTGTAAAGAAGAATCCCCCAACACTTGTCCTGTCCTACTTTGGGTGTGTATTAAAATAGGCTGCCTGGAAGAAGGAGAATAGACCCATGTTAAACCACCCAGGAGCGATCTCCCTCTTTTAAAAGAATCCACCTGCATTGCACCCAGTCCCAACCAGAAAGAACATGACAGAAATGGATGTTTCCCATGTTCCAGCCATTTCCTATGATAAAGGATCTGAAGCTGGTGCCGGAACAACCAGGACTCTTTCTGCTTGGGACGGGGTGGATTCCCAGGCACGTCCAGTCCTCGGAAGCATTTCCAGCTCGCGCTGGGACGTGCAGCAACGAGCCCTCGCACACGGCACCCGCCAGCCACATCAGGATCCAGCGCCAGCGCCACGGGAAGATGTGCATGCTGGCAGAATCGATCTGACCTTCTTATTCTCTTTTGGTTTCCCAATTGGCCTGAGTTTGGGATCTTTGTGCTTTTTGTTTTCGAGAACTTATTCTCTTTTGGTTTCCCAATTGGCCTGAGTTTGGGGTCTTTGTGCTTTTTGTTTTCGAGAACATGAGAATGTCGCGAGAATGTCGCAGGAGCTGGAGCTGGAACCAACAAACCTCAATCATCTGCCTGAGGTGAACGGAACTAACTGTACTTTTGCTTCTGTCAGGTTGACTTTCGAATTGCGAGCGATGGATGAGATGTCGAAATTCCATTCTTCTCTGATACACTGTCATCTTCTGCTCCTTGGAACTCGGATTTGCGGAAACGAAACTCGCCTCTGCTTTACTGGTGCTTGCGAGCATGAAGCGGTCGCGGTCGCGAGCAAAGGCCAACAGATGGGGCCACCAACGTGCACACCAGGGCCACCAACGTGCAACAGAACGGTGGGTGCGGCGGGGTGACAGCAGTCCATGCGCCAACGACTCCTAGCTTTTCCAGCCAACTGATGGCACAGCACGCATGGCTTGTGGAGCCAGGAGAGCAGCTTCAAATCAGCTGCCAGGTGCTTCGCAAAAATGGAGCTAAGAACCAAGGGCTTCCATCGGTGTGCTATCTGAAAGTGCCCGTCATCCAATCTGGTCTCTGCATGAAGCAATTGTTGGAACCCCTGTAAATGCAAACGTCGCCACAGGGCCGCCCAACTTTGTGATGAACTAACAGGAATGAGGGAAAGCTATCCGGTGTTTTGGTCTTTTGGAAGTGGTCGTACCAAAACGGTGGATAGAATTGGGCCACCCTGTTCTTTCGGCGCTTTTGCTGCTCTTAGAGCTTCTCTTAGAGCTTCTCTTAGAGGCCAGCCTTGCCGTCTTGGTACTTGGTCAGTTTCTCTGCAAAGTGTTCTGGGTGCCTTTCTATGTGATCGATCAACTCCTGGCGTTGTCTTTGCAATTCAGGTGTTGGTTTGGCCCAAACGTCTTCAAACAAATCCCTCACCGGCGCAAAAGGCTTCGCTTCGGCGGTCCGCAAAGCGGCCATGACTTCAGATCGGTATTCTTCTCGCAGCTCCTGCAGGAATCAAACCAAGAGAAGAACTAGTGACTAGTGCGAAAGCCTGCGATACATTTATACATGCGACGACAATAACAAGCAAAGCAAGACAATAACTTTGCCACCACAACCAACCATCATTGGTATATAACTGACCTAATAACCAAAACAAAAACACGTATTTTAAACTTCCACCAAAAGCAAATATGAAGAAACCCCAAAGGCGCCCCCCTTTTTGAACACCCACACGTTCGCGCCTCATCTTTCTGGTCATCCCAGGTGCCAGCTCCTTTCAACAGGAGCTTGGCACGACTGATGGGCTCCAAACCCTGCCGTGCCATCTTCTTCACTTGCCCCGAGTCACGATATCTGCCTGCGTCATCGGAGGTGCTGTGATGCCCACGCCGGTAAGTCATCAACTCCATCAGCACGGGTTGACCATCTAAACAGAGCTTCCGGGCCTCGAGTGGAGTTGCATCAAGTTGATGCAGTGTTGAATCAAGCGGAACTGGTTCAACAGCAGGTGAAAGCAATGTGCACGCAGAACTAAGCAGTGTTGAGTCTCTTCCAGAGGTTGGAGATTAAGACATTACGAATTACGACTGACTACAGTATAATTAAGTTGAAGCTTTTCACAAACAAACAAAATAGTATGGGCAAGTGCTGAACATGTTTATAAGCAACAAAATGTTCTTCATGGTATACTGGGGAGCCCAATATATGTATATATATATACATTGGGGAGCCCCTTGGATGAGACGAACCCAAACCATGCCGACACCATGCGAGACCTGGTTCTTACCGCTTCTGGGGCACCTCTGAGGTGGCCAGGACTACTGCTGCCAAGTCGTTGCCATCCACCCGGATGCTCGGGACCCCAAAGGCAATGCCCCGTGCTGCAATGCCGTCGCCCGCATACTGTTCGGAGGCGGGTGTGGAGATGGCCCAACCATTGTTTCGGCAAATGAAGAGCGTCCTGACCACAAGACAATGAGGATGGGTTCGTTCGTTCGACCGAGAACCCTGGTGAGCCCGAACCAGTCCACCAGACCTTGAAGGACGCGACGATGGTCCGACTGTCTTGGACCGTCTGGACTGATTGATTGAGCGTCTTCACAAACAAAAAAGAACAAAACAAAAAGATACATGAAAAGAGACCACAACTCCCCAAATCTTCTTAAGCCCTCGAATTACACCTCACCCTCCTTCTGCCACCCACTCCAACAAAGCAGCACCCCAACAACCCCTCCCTTCACCGCGGAGCGGTCGCTTTCGCTTCGCCAGGCCGCTGGGCTTTGAGCGTCGCCGCGAAGTTCAGCGCCACCGCGCAGTCGCCCTCCGACGCGGCGCCCTCGCCGAAGAACGTCACCGCCACGCGCGGCTCGGAGGCCACGCGGAAGGCGTAGCCCGCGCCGACGGCTTGAGGGATCTGAGTGCCTCCCCGCCGCGAACGGCGGGAGAGCTTCGTCCAAAGAAAGACAGAGAAGAACAGAGAAGAACAGAGAGAGAGAGAGAGAGCGGAATCCGTACAGGCCAGAGGGTGGATCAAGGAATTGGACCAAAAGGACCAAAAGGCAAACATCAAGCATTTCTGTAGCTTGGAAGTGCATGTCGAGTTCTTACTTTGTTTCGCTTTCTCGTGAGACGGGAACGGTCACCATTCTGCCCTTCCGTGGCTTGGTCCACCAAAAGCTATAGACCAAGGCTTTCCAAATTGTGCCCTTAATTCAACAAACAAACTCACAGACCCAGACGCTCCGGTGTCCGCTTTTGAGGGAACCCGTCGGAGCGTCTGGGTCTCACATATCACAAACCAATCGTTCCTAGAGGTGAACTGATGGCTTGCATCCCAATGTCCGCATCGCAGTAGTGCACCGGCATTTGCCGCCCCTTGCCCGGCTCGTCGCAGCGCGACAGGCACTGGTCGACCACCTGTTGGATGGTAAAGCCCCGATGCAAAAAGGCACCCAGCCTCGGGTCCCACCGCGGTGTGCACCGAAGCTGGCAAGAAAAACGAACATTCACAAAACAAATCAAAACAACGCCTCCGGTGCCTGACGAGTTGTTGGACCTCGTCGTTGGGGGTTTTCATGAGCTGTATGTATTGCCTGGGCCAAGGAACCTGCCAAAAGAACCGATGTTTTGTCCCCGTTTCTTTTGCCAGTACAAGTGTTTTATGCCACCCAAGCCACCCTTGCCGGTGACTTATGAGGTCCGGGGTTGTCTTCTGGACATGGCATCCACGAAACAAACAAAAACACTTAAACAAATACGTAACAAAAGCAACAACATGATAACAAAAATGCATGTGTTTGCCAGGGAAAAAACAAACACCCTGAGTTTGGAGCCAAGCTCAGTTGTGTTCTTCTTGTTCATCTCCCAACTTGTGGTCGGATCTCAAACAAAACATGAAGAGCACTGCTTTTCACTCACCTCCCAAGCAACTCTCGGTATTGTGCCCAAACCACATCTCTTCGACCAAACTGTGCCGCGGTGCCCACCTGGGCGGCTTCCTCTCCTGTCCCTGTCATGTAGAAGGAGATACGGCCCTGCCGCTGTAAGGAGTTCAGCACATTGTCCACCACCGCCACCTAGAAGGTGGCGAAAAAACACATAAAACCATACCCAGACACGACCCGTCAAACTGCGGACTGCCGCCCCAGACAGACCCTCAGTCAACCACCCCTGGCCGTTTTGAAGGCAGTCCGTCCCGGCAGTCCCATGGGCCGTGTCTGCACTCGTCGCACTCGTCGCACAACTGAACGGCACCGGAAGGGCGGGGGGGGGGGGGTCTCCGAGATCCCCCAATGTGTGCGGTCGCCCAGAACATTGTCTATTGCAGAAAGAACATGGTTGATGCGGTTGGTGTGCATGCCTTTGAAGATCTTCTTGAAAACAGCCAAGCTATATTGCTCGATCCCAGACCTGCCGGCATATCCAACCCCCCTCCCCCCCGAGCCTTCAACATGCACTTGTACATATCCAGATATGCTTCCAGGCTACAGGGCAGCTCAGCCCCGCTCACCAAACACCCATCTTCACCCACTAAGCGCAGCACAGGCAGTTCGGTGCCCGATTTCTGAAAGTCGGGAGAAGCCACCAGCCTTCCTTCATGCAAAAGCCCGGCAAAGGAACCTTTGGAGCGTGCTCCAGCTCGTGCGAACGCCCACGTGCGAGGCTGTAAGTTGTGTCCCAGATGTTTCAACAAGCCCATGGCTTCAAAGTGGCAAGGTGGCTGTTGAAAGTGTTCCACACACCTGAAGTGGTTCATGTCTTCAACGGCAAAAAGCTGGACCAAAAGTACTAAAGCTCAAGTTCTGCAACTACTGCAGCTGTCACAACTGTTTCAAAGGTCAACTTGAACCTCCTGACTGAAATGTAGCTCCATCTTTTTCGACTTGAGTCACTTGAGGTGTTCAACTGCAACTACGTGTGATAAAGATGTCTTGTCCCTAAAAGAGGTGTTGCTGTGCTCGATTTATCCTTTTTTTTGCGAAGCAAAAGGTACGAGTATCAGAGTTGCTGTTGGGCAATGTCCCTAAAAGTCCCAATATATCAGCGTCATTTGTTCGTAGAGACTCAGGTCAGACTGCATGTCAGACGACCATCCAAACTGCATTGTGTCCTCTTGTGGAACAGCCCATGACTTCAAGCCCATCGGGCTGCAAATCGATCAGCAGCTCCCAATGTTGGCAAAACGCACAGTTTGGCCAGACCGGGGAAGGATCTAACGCAGCAAGCGTTCATGGATGGCCGGAAACCACAACAAGGAAAAGACGGGCAAGACATTTGGCTGACACGCTTCACAGGCTTTGAGTGCTCAGCAGAGTAGTGACTCTCAGTGCTTTCCAGCTGCAAGGAGAACATGCCACCAAAAAATACTCCGACACATGAAAAACATGCAAGTGGAAACCACCCTGTTCGTACTAAAGACCAATAGTCATCCTGTTCGGTCCATGTTCATCCATGTTCCACTTCCAACAGCTCACATTCGACCGCTTCTTTTTGTCGTTCAGATCCTACGCATCGTTCAAGCCGTTGTTTCGTTGCGACCGCGGGCGGAATTGGGGTGGGGCGGTGGGCCCCACCCGTTGAAACAGGGTGCTTCACCGGACCGAGGGTTGGACGGTTGACACCATACAACTCTGAGATGTCAAAAAGAATCTCTGCATCTTCGGGTAGAATGGAGAAATGATATCAACGATGTCATGAGTACTGACTTCCTAATTATGGTACTCTCATGTACTCTCCCACAAACAGTTTGGACAATGGGATGCCCTCCGGCTTCCATCCCATCTTCCGGCTTGGGCACCGCGTTGTGAGACACACCCAACGCCGCCGTTTCAACGCCACACAGCGTCGGTCCCGGCACCGGGACGGCCTCACCCAGGTCGAACAGACCGGAACGGTTGCAGCGGGTCCATGTTCCACTTAGCATGTGAGTCGGAGGGTAGGGATTGGAATCCCCCCGGGTGGTGGAGGTCACCCAGGATGAGGAATCAGGAGTGTAGCAGGATGATAGGGCATCTGGCGGGTCGCGGGTCTGCTGCCAGCAGATCCACCTCCCTGGGCTTGCCCTGCGGCTCTGGGTGCCATGACCCATCTGCAGATGTCATTCCCAACCACACCCAGTAAAGCCTCTTCAGCTGAGAAAATGCACCTCTCCATATCTCACCACTAACCGTCTTCGACAAGTTGGCCACAACCATCTTCACACCTGGATACACCCGGTATCTATTGCTGGGTTTTCAAACCCCAGACCAGTCTTAGCTTCTTCACATCATGAAAAACAGCCAGGTACATGGCACATCATGGCCACAAGGTACGTGAACATGGTCCGAAACACGCATGACAAGATGTGTATCTTGCAAGCAGCTGGGCCTCTCATCCTTCATCCTTGAGCCTCCTCTCCTTCTGCTTCTTCTGCGCCCTCCTCAGGTAAGGCCTCCTCTGGATTGCCTTCCTCAAACGCACCCTCTTCACCCTCAGAGTGAACATCCGTGAGAAAACGTGGGATTCGGTCCAAGAGAAAACGCGGAAGGGAGTCGTCCAGACGTCGTCCCGAAGTCGAGGTACCACGAGGTACCACGGAAAAAAGCTTCTTGGAATATCCGACCATTGTCTTATCCCATCATCCATCCATCTGAACATGATGAACATGATGAACATGACAATAACATGACTCACTTCTCTGTTAGTGATCATGGATCACTTCGGAGCCCCCCCAAGACACCAAGAAAGCGGTTTGGAGTTCATGCTCAACGGAAACGCCAGGCGAACCTCTTCAGGTGCTTCTTCCATACTCTTCCCCTCTCCGCCGCCTTTCTTCTCCATCTGTCCTGTTTGTGCGGCATACAGCGCCGCGCCGACCGTCGCACACCTTCTCGAGCTGTTGTACTGCAGCTGCATGTGCAGAAACGCTTGTGCAGGTCCATGGTTCATGCACTATATCAATTACTCAGTACTCTCTATGTGTCCCGGACTCTTATCCTCCTAGGCTCTACTGCTGCCTACGGCCACACAACTTGGGGATCCTGAAAGCACCCCACCGGCAACCCGCCGAAGAACAGACGACGGTTCTGCATCACCGTTTCGTTGGCCGGACAGATGGGTCCTGAAGCCACTGCATAAACGATGCCGGCAGAGACCAAGTTGAAGAAAATGAGAGCTCCAACGGCACCTAGAGGTGTTGCGTGGCTGGTTCATCAACTGCGCGGATCGAACGAAGTGAGACTGTTGGAGAATTGGCCTCCAACCCTTATAGTCACTAGTCCAAACACATGAGGTTCTTCAGCTATACAGTTGAGTCAACAAACAAATGGCGGAGCTTGGCAAAGTCTGGTCTTGCAACCTGCAAGTACTGGCTCAGAGAGAGGAATCCTGTACATACAGGATGTTGTGTGGTCCCTATCAAAACCTAGGAGCATCATAGCCTGCCGCTATGACACTGGCCCATCTGAGCCCATCTGGAGCCCATCTGAGCCGGTGTACACAGGTTCACCCGGCTGTCGACCAGCTTGCTTTCCCGATGGGTGTGGGTGCCAGATCGGGTACTCAGTGGTTTCGTTTCAATACCCCGGTGACCAAAACCACTCCAAACAAAGGCTTGAAAGCCCAGTTGAATACCACAGCTTCTGGCTGGAGATCAATTAGCAGGTCTCCTGATTGTGTGAACATCCCCTATGGTCCCTATGTATATATGCTTCAATCTCGCTGCTCCCTGGTGTGGCCCGCAGGGATAGTTGACGCGTGACATGACCCGCTACTTCTCTCAAGTCTCTTCCGAGCAAAGTGCTCTGAAACAAAGAATGCTAAGCTGTGGCAGCTTCAGATGGCTCCTGGACCCCAAACCAAATGATGTCAAAAGTCCTGTTCTCGTCCCAAAAACTAATACAAATCCTGAACGTTGACACTTGTGAACGGAACTTCTGGTCGGTGCATGAGTAGTTTCCTCTGCCGCCGAGGCAGATGAAATTTCTATAATAAGTTACGACCTCACCCTTCAGGGTATTTCCGACCTGCCTCAAGCCAGCAAGCATGCCCATGCCCATGCCGGAAGCTATATAGTCTCGCGACTCAAAAAACACTGAGAAGAGCACCTCTGGACACCGTCCTGCTCCAAAACGTTTGGACCCCCGTTTGGATGTGTTTGTTTTTTCCCTGAAACGTTTCTCAGCCACTGCGCTGGCAGATGCGAGTCCCTCGGGTGGAGGTTTCCTCAGTCAGGATCATGCAAACGGGCGACCGAGCGACCGGAGATGACCGATTGAGGCGACGTAGCTGTGGAGGTGTCGAAAAAAGTCGGGCGATGTAGCTGACCGAAAGCTGATCTCAAAAGTCCAAAATAGTGAAAATGAAACGATACGAAACGCCAGAGTAATTGTCTTATAATATAACATGTATTGGGCATCTTAAACTTCTGTCCACCAAATACTTTACATTCGACTAGTGTGGGCCAAGCGTGTGCCCGAGATCACTGAAGACAGCGTTCAGTTCGTCAACCCCTGAGATGGTCAATCGGTCTGCAAATGTCATCAAGTTCCAACTGTACCATCCTGCGACACGCCGAAATCGGCCATTCCTAAGACCCCCTTGTTCAACGTTCCTCGAGTTCCTCAAGTTCCTTCACGTAGTGAGTCCCTCACTCCAAACACCCCACCCTCTTCTGCCTCTCGGCCCTCTCCGCCTTCGTCCAAAACCAGGGGTTTTCTAACTGGTCAGGTCACGTCTTCTGACCCTTCATTTTGACCATCCCTCGTTCGGGCGCTTGGAGGCCAAAACATGCAAAACACTGTCCCAGGTTTGATGAAAAAACCATGAACAGAGTTCTCCTTCTTCTTTGAAGGGAGGAAAGAGCCCACCCTGAGCCGGCCACTGCACTGTTTTGGCCACGTTTGGGGTCCTGTTTTCGAGTTCGTCCGTCCTGTTTCCTGGTTCTGCAGTCGCTTCCCGTCTGAGTCGTCGAGGTCCAAGGCACATGTCTTGGATTGGACCAAGTTCACCCACGGGGCCTTTCTCACCCTGGGCTCCTGGGCTCCACGAGCGCCCCGCCCTCCGCCCTCCACGAGCGCCCTCCGGCGGCCGAAGCACGGTTCGGCCGTACGAAGCAAGCACCATTGGAACACGGAAGCGACGTTGGGCATGAGTTGGAAGCCTTCCGGATCCAAGCATTCCAAGCATCGTCAGGTTGCAAAATGGTTGTTCAGAGGTGTCATGATGAGTGTGGAGACCAAAGAGTCGTGTGCAGGGGCGAAGACAATGGAGACAGCAGGGGCTTAAGATCGATCCTCTTTAGGAGCTCTTTAGGCTTTAAGAGTTCCCCCCCATCGTTTTCCTGGCTCACCCATCGTGCGCCCTGTGACACCGACGGTGAAAGGGATATTCTCCCGACTCTTGACCAGGTCGCGAGCAACGCGACCGGTCAGTCTCGCGCGGGCGGATGACCTTGATCACCCTTGGGGCCCTGAGGGCCTTGTTTTCCATTGGGTCCTCATGGCAGGTGGACGGCATGGTCGAATTTCTGCCGTTACTCTTTGTTACTTTTGGGAGGGAGGGAAGACCACTATAGGTGTAGATTTCTTCGGATTGGGTGGTACTGATGTGGATGAGAAAGAACCGCTTGTGGGCACTCCAAAGCAAATCGAGGACCATCAAACTGACGCCCCTACTAAAGTGGACACCCGAGGAAAATGGCGTAGCTCAAACAAACAAAACAAGCGTATTCTTGAAACCGGACGTACAAGAGTATATATATACATGGAAATGGATACATGGAATGGATACTGTATGTGGATTGCTTCAAGAGAGAGAGAGAGAGACACAGAGCAAAAAACACAGAGAGAGAGAGAGAGAAAAAAAAATAAAGAAAGAAAGAAAGAAAGAAAAAAATCAAGGATACAAAAAAAGGATGAACAAGGTATCTTGAATGAGACTATCATCCAATCCATTGCCAATCGCCTGTTCAGGCAAAAACAGACATGCCACATGTCAAACACATGTTCATTGCACCAGTCCTGTCTTGCCTTTGATTCCTTTCTCACCCTTAGGTCCAGCTGCTCCTTGGGTCAGGCCCCCTGACCCCCACCTGGCGAGGTCGGACGTGTCCGACTCCTTCGTCCCAGAAGAACTGGAATTGTAAGGCCAGGAGCCCCGTTCGTAGCTTCTTGTTACTACTAGTAAGGCACTTGTTACTAGTAGCGAGTGCCCTTTGTTCCTAGTAGCGAACCTTGTTCCTAGTAAGGGCCTAAGGCCAGGAGCCCCTCCTTCGTCACTGCCGCGCTCCGATCGCTCCTTCAATGTAATTTGTGTCTTACAGCGCAGCGAATGCCCAAAAAAGGCCATCTGCTTCGGCCATCAAAGTTCCGAAGTCTATCGAAGCTCGGCCATCGGCGATCGCGGCGTCGCGAAAGCGCCGTGCTTTCTCCTGCCTGAAGTCTCCGGAGCCGCTGGAGTTGCCTCGGTGTCCACCGCGCGCAAGGCGGGGAGGGTTTGGGACACCCGGGTTCGGCGGGGAGGGAGTTGGATTCAGGAGATCAGGGAGGTGTGTCAACTCCATCAAAGACCTGATTGAGATACCCGCTTGGTTAAGAGTGGGATATGCTTTGAAAAGACCTTGTTACATCAAAGAACTTCCTCAAAAAGAGCCAATCTATAGGAGCTTTTCCTTCGCGACGTTCGCTTCCCAATCCAAACAAATGCAAAAAGTCCACCGTCCATCTCAGTCTGACCGGGCTATCTGACCTCAGGGGGGTTGCTCCGAGAGGAAGAAAGGCTACGGTGCGTGCTCTCATCTCATCTCATCTCCCCGATGGAGGCGAGACAGCGAGGATTCGACGAACTTGTCCGGTGGACCCCACCCACCATTTCATCATGGTGGAACAAGAATCTCCAATTGGGCCCGACAGTTCGGACCTGTCGAAAAAGCAAACCACGAGTGGTGGTAACAGGTCATCTCATCTCGTGGTCTTCGTACTGTTCGCCATTTCGAAGAACCGTCCCGGTCGTCCAAAGTAACAGCTTTTCCTCTAGGAGGGATGGTCCCAGATTGACCTGCCGAGGATCAAACTGTCACAACTTGGCAGTCCTCGCGTTCCATCCTGGGTGTGTCTGGAGATCCCTATATTAGCTAGCGAAGTAGAGTAGCGGATTCACTTGGGTCCCGCGTTGCCCCCCCCAGAGCCTGGTCGGATGGCTCACCTGGCGCCAAGATGCTCATTAAGCTGTTTCTCCACTCTTCGCCCAGTTCCCGCAGCTGGGCCATGGGAACCTGGCGACACACGTCCGCTCCCCGGCTGAACGACGCGGGTCGATGAACGACGCGCGGGCGATGTATGCACGACGCGATGAACGACGGACGTGTTGGTCACTGCCACCGCGGGTGACCGAAGGAAGTTATTCTTTTAACGGATCTTTGTGGGGCAAGAGAAACCCCATATACCCACCTGAAGAGGTGCAGTTGGAAGGTCATGGAAGTCCGAAAAGGCAAGGCAACAAAAGGAGGTGATCTCTGAAGTCCTTCCACTCCCCAGTGATTGAGGTGGTCAACACTTCCCAGGGTTGAACAGCTTGACGATGTGGTTGCTTTGCACCCAAACCTGGGTGCGACCATGGAAACTCGCGAGAACCGATTCCATCAACAGTGACCGGGGTGACTGGTCCAATCCCCAACCATTTCAAGGAACAAGACAGATCATGTCCTTCCCCCACCTCCTCCAGAATGTCTGGACGAGCTTGCTTGACCTGCGAGATCTATGGACGCGACCCATGTGCAAACTCCAGACTATGTCAGACAAAGGGAGATACTAGCCTGCAAATGCCTGCAACAGATTCCGGCTGAGGGGGAATCTCAATCTCCAGATCGCTACATCCACTACAGTCGAGTATCTTCTCTCATCGTGTTCATTGACTTCGCGTGTTGGCATTGGCATGGACCAGGATGGGTAGGGTTTGTGAATATCTAGACAGCTTGGAGATGCAGCCGCTGCGGCACTCTCTACAAAGGTAGAGAGCAGAAGGTAAGCCGGCCTGTCTGGAAAAGGGGCTGAACTCGGTGCCGACGGCACATCATCTGGAAGAATGTAAGGAGTCTCTGTTGACCCATTTCTTGGCTATTCAGGGTACTTTTCCCATCTCCAAGCCCCAACCTGCCCAGTTTGGGCGACCATTCTCGCTGAGCTCCATTCTGGCCCCATTCGGACCCGCCGGCGCCCAAAAATAGATGCGCGACGAGCACCGCACGCCTGGTCCCTGGCGTGTTTCGATCTGGAAGAGCTTCGGGAACTCCTCCTGATGAGACGAGTGAAGAGCGGAAACTCGCACGAGGTCTGCGACGAGGTCTGCGACGGCCCAAATCCCTGGCTCTGACAGCAGAGATCGCACCTGAGAAAAAAGCAGATCATGAGAAGCATCTGACGAAAGGAGATGAACTTGAAGCACCACCGCACCACCCCACTTTGGTGGTGCCCAACACCCCTTTTTCCTGCCACATGGTGTTTCCTGCTGCAGCTTGACCAAGCCGAAGCTCGTTGTTTTCCGCCCCTTCTCGTCACCCCGGCTCCGTTACGGGACGCGTACGGGTCACCGCGCCTCATGAGTCTGCTCTCCTCGGCGGCCACAAACACATCCACCATGTCTCGTGGCCCCAGGGTGCAGAAGCCACATTCATAGGGCAGAAACCAGTTATGGCCTCCAACCTAGCGATAGATGTCTCATTTCAGGTGCCTCAACCAGCTGACTGCCTTCATCCTTGGGCTTCGTTTGCTGCCAAGTGGCTGTTTCCAAATCACCCATTCTTCCAGTCTCGACCTCCGGCCTCCAAAACAGTCCAAATCCGGTGATCAGAATCCGGTGATCCAATGGAGTCAGTGAAATCGCATCAAGAACATTCAGGAACCATTCAGCCTCTTCCTTTCCCTATATATATATATATAACCAGGTGCTTCGAACAGTTTGCTAGCAAGCTCAGCAGTAGCTCAGCAGTTCTCGCAGTGAAAAGGCATGCAGCAGTGTACAAAATGTGCCTAGATGAAAAGCAGCTGAGAGCCAAGCAGTTCGGCTTGCTCCTCCTCTCCATATCGATGGTGTTCAAGATTGCCGGCACTATCGATGGACACCCACGCCTTGCGACAGTGCCACAAAGAGAGTGCCACCCTCGCTGTCTGAATGAAAATTCTGTTTAGGCTTGGGGAAAGGGGAGGGAAACCTGCAAGTTGCTTGCCCTTTCAATCTACTAGAGGCACCCTAAAACTATCAAGAAACATGCTGAAAGTAATCCCCCCAAAAAAATAGTATAGACTCCCTGAAACCGAACCCTTGTTGAAAATGAAGACACCCAATAAAGGTTTGGTGACGTGTGGTGTGTGAACGCAGATGCAAAAGCAGTTAGTTATTAGAGTTCCAAAGTGGCCAACTTCCCACTGACGCTCCGTTCAGTGCTCCATCCTCTTCGCAACCAAAGACAAACATGGAGACAGACCTCACCTCATCGTTGGTCAGCTCCAAAGCCATGGCCTTCCAAAGTATGGCCCACCAGATCATCACCTCAGCTTCGTCCGCTTCTCTCGCCCACTCTTCGTCCACGGCTCTGTCCACGGCTGAGGCCACGACGAACATGGAGACCCCAAAGGGGGAAAAGCTTGACATAAACGACCAAAGCGCCGCTGGTCAACGGTGCGAACCTCCAGCCCCAATTTCCGGAGCTTGAGCTGGTAAAGGATCAGGTCAAAGGGTCCGAGATCTTGCATTTCACGTCCGAGGTCTCTGAGCAGGATGCTGACAACTTCAAAGAACTGGACATGCGTGTGCTTAGAGATACACGCATAGTAGAAAAGGAATAAACAAGAGGCAGGATGGACTGTCCATCAGCATACTGCCACATTTCTATCTGTTGGGCGCAATACCTCCTCCAGCTCCCTTTGTGGAGCCAGGCCAAGGCTTTACGAGGCCACAAGTAACTACTGTCGTAACAACTTCTATTCTGCGTCGATTCGATTTCGCTAGCTTTGCCTGAACGGCCCATTCGATGAACAACTTACAGTATCTGATCATCAATACAACTTCAACACCATTCTAACCAGCAAGTACCTGGGTCATCAAATGGGTGTCCAATAGACTACCCTACACTGCTTAGGGTTCTCCATTGAACACCCATTGGATGATCCTGGTAGATAAGATATGGCATGTTATGGGACATTTGCCACTCAACACCATTCAACATCCCTGAAGCCAAACACTTCCCGACGCTAGGAACGCTAGGAGACGCTAGGAATCGCTCACATGAAGTCAGCCTGGGCAGTCCAAAGGCGGCGACTGAGAAATGGCTGTGTATTTGAAGAGGGAGATCCCGGTCAATTCCCTTCTTCCCAGGGATCGAATTGGGAGGTCTCCCTGTGTGGAACGCCCATCTTCGGTCGCAGTGGATGGCAAATTGACTGACTAGTTCCAAGAATCTATAGGTGGGTAAATGGATGTCAATGGTCAGGGTGTCCTTTCTGAAAATGCCTGCCAATCCAACAGACCACTGGCCCGAAATCTCGCAGCCTCGAAAGCCTCGAATCTCAGATGTGGGGATTCTTCTGGATTCTTCTTTCTTACTAGTAGCTTCAAAGACCTCCTAGTAGCTTCTGGTTGGACTTGTATGTGGTGCTCTGGTGATTTCTCCTTTCAGGCCGTGCTCTGGTGCGCCCATCCCAAACCCCGCCCGCCTCAGCTGCTCGGCAGGCCTCGATGGAACCGTCGGTGGCCTCGCGGGGCGGAAGATGCCGGAAGAAAGACGAATCCTAGGGCTCCAGGTTGTAGCTTCTTAGAAGGTGGGACTGGGGAGGGTGGGTGTGTGAAAGGAGGGTCTGGGCCAGTATATTTTTACTGGGAGCCCTATGGGGGAAAGTGGAAGGAAGCGAAGCAAGTTGTGAACGTGGTGGGTTGAGTGATATGAATGATATGTCTGATATGTTGGTCAAGATGCGAAGAGACAAGTTGACACTCGCAAGAAGTGGAGCTGGAAGATTGGCCGACAAGACCTACGACGTACTACGCTGTCTCGTGAATTGTATACTCCAAAGATCGCAATCATGGAAGAGGCGTGGCTTTGTCGCACTCTTGTCGCATCTCTCAATGGTTGCAGCTGGTCAGGTCACGCCTGAAATGGACACACCTCTTATCCTCAAGTTTGAGAACTAGGGACATCTAGGAACCAATATGTTATTTATTGTGTTTTCATGTCCAGTTTGCACTTGTGGGTTCCTTATTGAGCCCGCGATGCCTTGTTCTTGTTGCTGTCTTCTTTGACCTTCTTTTCGTTGGATACGAAGGAGTACACGTCCGCCACATCCGCCTCAGACTCCGGCGGGTCGGGGGGCTAACGGGCGAGCGCTTGGGCATGGACGTCACAAAAACACGGAAGGGTAACAAATATGGCTGTGGCGGACTACTGGGCGGACTACTGGGGAGGTGAACCTATCAGTGAAGTGGGCTCCAGGTCACATGACCCACAGTCATTCTTGGCTTCTTGTTGGCAGCGCCGCCACAAAGGCCCTTGGTCAAAGGCCTTCGAATTGCCCTTGAAGGATCCAAACGAGACCAGACTCAGCCGGCCACGCCATTGATGGTCTGCTTCTTGTAGCCCGCCTCGCCCGCGCGGCTTCGGCACGCCCGGTCCGTCCGACCCAGGTCGGTGACCGACCGGTTCGGTTCGTGTCGCTGCGTTCGGGACGGAACCGACGGGACCGACCCCGACGTGCCATGGCACGTGCATCTCGCGGTGTCTCCGTCCTCGACCTGGTGAGAAGGTACGACTGGGATCCCTAGGGTGTATGATCAACTCCAATAAATACGAGGTCCGGAACCCGGACGTGTAGGGTGAGACATCCCTCACCAGACTGGTCGGATTCACCGAGCAAAACCGAGTCACATGGAGGGATTCCCTCCACCCTGGTGGACGAGGGTCCGCACTTCCATGTGAGTGAGTCAGGGGTATGTTCATGCAGTATTCCACTTGAGGGTGATATCTACATGACTTCTATTATGTCTCCGACACAAAAAGCAACGTAACATATCTATCATTATCTATCTATATCTATGCTGCGACGACTCGGCACTTCCTCAGCGGCCTCGGTGTCCTTCGAAGGTTCTTTCTCATCACCTCGCGGGTTCTGCGTCTTCTTGAGGTACGGTCAGGTCTGTAGATTAACCTGTTACCTATGATGGTTTGTCGCTCATGCTTTATGTTCATTTGCATGTGGCTCCGATGATATCGAGTGCAGCCCTCTTTCCATCCATTCAGGAAAGAAAGACCAAAAGCATTGCAGATCCTATAGACAATAAAGCTTAAGCATGTTTAACCTTTTTCCACCTGTTGGGGTGTCCCCACTCCCCCCCAATCCCAACAGACCTGCGCAGCATGCAAGACGTTTTACAGGCTCTCCAAGCGAGCCACACCCGCCCTCCCGCCGTCCCGCCTTTCGCCGGGGCCGCCTGGCCGCTTCCGTGAGCCAACAAAGCCACATCGGGGAGGCGGTAACTTCCTCTACTTGAACATGGATTGATCAGATGATTTGACATGGATTAAACGTGATTGAATATGGATTGAGTTGGATGTCAATCTCAAAAAATTGGTGTGTATTTAACTTGGGAGACCTCCCAAAGCCCCCTGGAGGAAGAAAAACAAACAGGCAAACCACTGGTTGGGTGCCTCCCTATGTTAAAACAAAGATCATTAATATGATACGGTATCTTGGTGGGAGGACATCGTAATATGGAAACTTCCTCTTCGAACAGTTCGGTGAAACGTTCGTAGATTCTTGATGGTATTTCAACCCACCCATATGACGAGGCTTTAAGATCCAAATGGAGATGGGTCTATTCATGCTTATTCATCAAGAGTCTGAACCAGAAGACCTGCAGAAACCTCAAAGGTGACAGTAACTTCTCCAAAACTCGACCAAAGAACTAAATGGGTGTGTTTCTTTAATAGATCGACCCTTCAACCAATAGGTTTTGGTCTACGTCTCTTCTTCCAGGGGATCGCATTGGGAGGTCTCCATATACTGGGAGGTCTCACGCCCAGGACAGCTGAGCGCTCCGTTCGTCGTCCGGCCAGGAGCTACTAATTCGTAGCGGGATGGCGCCTCCTTGTCTTCCTCCTTACCCATGGCCTGCTTCAACTCCTTCATCCTGACCGCACAAGATACGACGGACCGAGGGCGATCGCGTTCGAACGAGCGAAACCGGAAGCAGGAGCTGGAGAGAAACGGTAAAGGCCGGGTAAATGGAGGAAATCGGTGGAATTCCAGAAGTGGTCTCACAGTCCACCTGTCTGACTGTCTGCGAAGCTGGCAGCATCCTGCTGTGGGAACATCGAATCTGCTCATAATCAAATTGCTCGCAGTGGCATAGAAATGGTCTGCCCACCTTCTAAATGTGGCCACAGGTATACTTGTCTATATTCCAAATAGCCTGGATAGGATGGCTAAAGACCCCATTCACCTCGGATGATGATCGATGGCTTAGGGCCACCACGACCCGCCAGGGCCGGCCCACCGCTACGATGGCAGTCGCATCCAAGTGGCACTGCAGCCTTTCCGACCTCTTTCGCATCCTGCGCTTTGGACTCTTTGGCCGCCGCCTGTGTCACGGTCGGAAGCCCGCCCGGACACTGCTGGCGCTTTCAGCAGGGTGCGGAGTGCGGATCGTGCGGATCTGTTGTGCGCCAGCTGTGGCGGACCAAAAGGCGGACCAAAGGATGAAATGCTGGTGTTACTGGAAGCTGCCAACGTCTGGTATTCGTTCCCCACAGACACATCAAACATGGCAGGATCTGTTCTTTCTTCAGTGTCGTGAAACACGAGTTTTCACATCAGTTTCACAAAGAATTTCGATTCTTTCTCAAAAGGAGAATCGCAAACCAATGGATCTTTCTCTTGGCATCTTTGGGTGTTTCTTCTCCCAGCTGGTTTGCAGGAGCTGGCTTTTCGGAACAAAATGACCAGTCACAGAAAGGGATTCCGAAAGGATTGTCTTCCGTTGTAGGAATCACACGTTGACGCCTTCTTTCTATGTACTTTGCTATGCTAGTGCTGACACCATCTCAGCCATCTCATGCCAACACAACATGATGCTTGTTTGCTGCTTGCTTGTATTATGTATGGCCCCCAAAAATCGCTCACCACTGACCTTGTACCAATGGCTGCTCCATCCGAACGTGTGTTTTTCGCACCGATCCCCTCGGTCGGGGCTAGCGCCTCCTCCTCTCTTTTGCGGGCGGCCTCCTCCCGGCGCTTCTTCACCTGCAGGGAGGTGCCGGGGGAAAAGGCGGGCGAACCGGAGGCTGGGGATGGCTGCCGTCCGAGGTGGGAGGAGGTGGCGGGGGTCTGAGGGGTGCGGAACATGCACAAGATGGTCAAATCTACGAGGTGGCTGGTTTCCAGCTCCTTCAAAAGCGTTGAGTTGTTTGCGGCCATCTAGGAAAACAAGAGCCTCACCGGCCCCAACAAGAGCTTCAAAATCAGACTCGCAGGCCTCTTCCAATCGTTTCATGTCAGCTTGAGCTTCTGCTGTCTTTCCAGCCTGGCGTGGTTGACTGGTTCTTCAATAGGTCGTGTGGTTTCGTCGTGTCGCTTACAGTAACCCCCAAAAAAAAACAGGTGCACATCCCTCTTCCGGAGTTGATCCTTCTGTGAACCCCGAGTCGCTTTCAAAACCCGAGCCCAATGGACTGGGCGCGCGCCGCGAAGGTCTTGTTTTTTCAAGCCGAGTGACTCTGGTGTGACCGAGTGCCAGCGACTGAGTGCAAGCATGTCTTACATGTGGCGTGGCATGTGTCACAGACCTGGAGCCTCCGCCCATGTCGGAACCAACCCCTCCGCCTGGACTCAACAAGTGTCAACCCCAAAGAGCTCGAAAAGAGAACGAGCCCCCTCCGCTCGCTCCCCTCCGGCAGACGAAACGAGAACCCTGCAGCATCGGAGATGGGAAAAGACGACCCTGGCAAGAAGAGGAAATCAATTGATTTCTGTGGGTCCAGATGCTGCCCCGGACCAAAATCGATGGTCTGTGGATCTTGGGGATAAGTGGTGCCCCTAGTGGTGCCCCGTCCACACATCTTTGTTCCCACCTGAACACCGCCGTGGTCTATGGAAAGGTCAATCCAAGACATACCCAACTCATTGGAACTTGGAATCCAAAGCTGAGATTTGGAACACGAAAAATACGAAAGATTCCGTCACGCACTGTTGAGGAACTCATTGCTAAGGAACTCTTGCACTTGTTGCAGTGGCTTCACCCGTCTCATATAAAAGGTGTGTCTTTTCCTTTGAGCCTATCATGTCATGATAGCATTGATTGGTTCGTCTGCATTACGTTTCAAAACGAGGAGAACCAGCAAATTCCGCCCCTGCGCCGCCGACGACCACCCCGGAACCACCGACGCCCCCGCCCCTTCGATTTCGTTTTGGTGACAAGTATGGCTTATCGTGCACGAGAGCTGTTTCCCGCACGAGAGCTGTTTGGCAAGACGGATCATGCATGATAGCCGAAACTACGATCAATTAATATATGTGTTCTGCATGCACATCTAATTAGATATCAAGAAAGGCATTAGGAAGGCAATAAGAAGGGCATGTGTTGCACATCTGTCTCTTTGGAGACCTTCGTTTCCCAGTATTCCCAGGACCCAGGAGTCAGTGGATGAATTTTGTAGGTCACACTTGCAGACCTCTCACAAACATGGCGATCATCATAGTTAACCGACTGGTTACTGGTGTTGGACGGGACACCAGAGCCATCCCTCTGAGCAAAAACCGGTTTCGCCGCCGGTTAAGGCACAGCGGCACGACGCCGCGCAGCCCAGCGCCCGCCTTGTGCAGCTCCTCGTAGCGCCGCCGCGCCGCCTGCCTCAGAGCTGGCTGTGCCGGGTGACTTCGATGGGGTTGGGTTCCTGCGATGCGTTTCATCCAACCGGAAAAACATGGTTGGACATGTGATGTGCCGGTTATGCCGGTTCCCCCCAAAAAAGATCGTCTAAGACCGTTGACGCTTTCGTGATAGACGAAACCGACGAAACCACAGGTCGAACCGAAACACCCAACAGAGTCTGTTTCGGTGACGAAAAAAAAAAAAGCAAAACCTATTTAAACCTTTACCAGGGGTCAAAGGGGTGGTGTTTGGTCCCATCCAGTGAGTGGAGTAGCTGGGCACCCCTAGCCTCCAAGTTCGGCACCCCGTCTTGTGACTCCTGGTACATAGACTTTGGAGGCTCCCAATCGATCCCCGTTGCCACCCTGGCGACGGATCTGAAAAAAACCCGCCGCGCCTCTCGATCTCTTCACGTTGCTTTCGAGTCAGTTCCACCTTAGGAAGTAAGTCGAGGCAAGACGGGCAGCCCAGAATGTTGTTTGTAAAGAACCATAAAAACACGGCCCAAGAAGGTCCCCAAAATAAGCACGAAGACAGCGCCCTTTTGTTCCTCGTCTTTTTCGGTTGAAAGCACCATGACTCTCATCATTCTCAAGGTACCAAAAGACTGAGTCGGCTACTCCATGCTTGTCCACGTGCGCATAGCCACCTGCCTAAGCAGCGAGTCGCGTTTTCAAGAAGCGCCGCGCGGAGCGAGCGGAGGCTCTCAGGCTGCGGCTTCGGCGGTTGGGTTCGGACGGGTCTGAGGGCCCCGAACGTTGGGATTGCAGACCTCGCCAAACACCTCGTCGCGGGGTTTGCGCACCTGGAGATGGAACGTCATCCTGGAGATGGAACACGTTGAACACGTGTGTTGAACACGCGTGTCGTGTGTGTGTGTGTGTGTGCCATCAGGTTCCATGTGGGTCTCTTGCCGGGTGTACATGTGCACTTCTCGGTGACTGAAGGAAGCTGTCCTTCACATGTGTCTTTTTCTTCTGCGCCCGTGGCTGTGGATCCACACGTCTTCGAGCGCGAGCGCGTTCAATGGAGAGAAAGCAGGCGGCGGGTGGATCTTCGTCAAGAAGAACAAAGGATATGGCTGAATGCCAGAATGATACCCGTTCCTAGTGGCTACCAAGGACTATGACCAGTGATTCGTGGTAGGCTGTGATTGCCTCGGGTTGCCAACCCAAATGTTGCCCGCACATCTTCGCGCCATGAAAACATCTGTCCGGAAGCTACTCGGTGTGTGTGTGGCCGGTGTATGCGTACGTGTACGATGAGACGTAAATGCTTCGTTCTGAAAGACCGAAGCTCCTTTGGAACCTGGTGCTCTTTGGGGATTTCGTCGGACCTCGCTTGGGCCCCCACTGGCTTGGCCTCTTCCTCTGACTCTTCGGCCTGGGCGGAAAGGGAGGGGAGCATGGATTCAACCAGGCTCCTGGCAAAAAACTGCAAGGAGATCGTCTTATAATCCTCTCAAAATGGGTTGAACAAAATGCACCAACATAGACCGGTAGCACTGAGGAATACTGAGGACATAGGGGTCATTGCTATATATGGCCTGTAGCGGCATGGTAGGAGTCAACAGCCGCAGATGTGGTGGGCCTCCTCTTCTTTCGCGCGACCAGCTCGTGCGGCTCGGGCCTCGAGATTCATCGCGCTGGAGCTGATGCCAACATCTCCAGTGAAACGAAGCAAGTCTCATGAGGGTTGGAGGTATACCCCTATCATATACCCCTAGAACGTTACAATATACCCCTAGATGTTTGGGGTATGTGCCCAACGTCCATGAAAGTCTCTTGTGGAGGACATGGAAATGATGCCTAGCGCTTCCGAGCTCGGGGGTGCCCGAATTCTGGAGACCTGGAGACCGTCGTGTGGAGATATCCAGCCAGGTGACCCCGAACGCCCGGAAAGCAGCTGGTATAAAGGATATTTCAAGGTCCTCCACATCGTTTTGGGATCGTTGGGTCAGCTCCTTCGCTCTTCTTCGCTCTTCCGGCCTTGACGTTGAAAAGGATCCACTTCATGCACCACAAAACCCGGACCGTCGGTTGTTCAGTGTTCGAACCCGTTGTCGACCTCAGGCCCGGCCGAAGCGTGTCGCCGGAGGGTTTCGAGGGTGAACCCCGGGCCTTGTCGTAGGCCGATTCCTCCCCGGCGTTGCGGGCTTTCACCTCTTCAAAGCTTGAGACGTGCTTGGACCTGACGGAGCGTGCGGGCCTGCGCACAAAGGAGGGACCGGGCATGGCAGTGAAAAATTGAAGGACTGGGCATGCTGGAGATCACTGGAATGGAAGGACCGGTTCCTGAACTTTCCCCTATCCACATCTTCATGTGTTGGTGGGGTGTCCCCGGACCCAAAAAGAGGTGACGGACGGACTGGTTAAAGATTATCTCACTGAGCTGTTCCCTCATGTTCCATAGCTTCCTCCAACATGACATAGCCCATGTATGAACTCCTCCGAATGCAATCATGCTGAAGGCACACCAGGGCCGGACACACCCTTCGCTGGCGTCATGCACTCGTCGGTTTGGTCATCAGAAATATCAATATTGTCGGTCCCCCAAACATCAGAATCTGCTTTCTATGGGAAAACGGTCGTCTTTCAAGGTGCTAGCTCTCTCAAAAACGGCTGCTGTCCACCCAGACCTTCGCACTCCTCGGTGCCCGGACCCTCCACCACGACGGTGGTCCGTCTTGAACTTTCGAGGTGGCATGGCGCGGCAGCTCCGCGGCGGAACCTCCAGGCGCGGACGGACCGACTCTCGACCTGCGCCCGGCGCCCGGCGGATCGAGCCTCGGAGGTGGCGGGCGTCCAGCAGGGACTCGGAGAAGAGTTCGTGCGGTGAAGGTTCGTGTCGGAGATTCAGGTTTGTGTTCCTAAGAGTTGTTCTGCTCCAACTCGGGTTCGACCTGATTCGACCTGCTATGACGGACATGTGAGATCATCATGAGCTTAAGCATGATCTGCTCTGACTGCATGAGCTTGAACAATTCAGCGTTGGAAAGGCTGCTTTGCAAAGTAAAGCAGTCGCACTTCAGTACTGACTTTGGCGCATGTGCTTGACATAGAGACCTCCCGTCAATCCAAGGAACCAAACACAAATCCAATGAACCTGCCCAAACAGCCACTTCCTGTCGCATGGAAGGAGAACAACCAGTTGTTTCGGGTTGGCGATCCACGGTTTCCAGGATGATCCATCCGAAGTGATCCGTCGAGCCGCGCTCGGCATCGCAGCGGTCTTTTCACCGATCGAGGCATAGCATGAGGCCTGTGAAACTCTTCGGACATGGACATGTCTTGTTCCTTCTTCCTTTCAGCAAGATTGGTTATAGAACAAACAAACCCGCCCATTTTACATGGTTGAATCCTGCATTCTGCCGGCAAAGCCGGTTCTGGAGGAAAAGCCCTTCTTCAACCATCTCTGCTCTGATGAGGTCTCTGAAAACGGAGGATCTTTGGAGGATCTTTAAGAGTTAATAGGATGTTGTAGGTGCGTTCGTCCAGATATTGAGGCCGGTGTTCAATTGAGGGCTGGATTACGCCTCAGAAGTTTACGTGGTAGAGCTGATCCTGAGCGATGTGCTTCGTGTCACTCGAACAGACGCATCAAGGGTCCACTTGGAGAAAACCTTGATACTTCTGCTACCTCTGTCTTTCAAAAAAACACACCTCAACTCAAGTCCCTTCTTCTTCCAAAAAAAACGCATCTATATATTTATACAAACACCTAATATACACACCACCCGTCTCATCCTGCACTCTCGTCTGAGCTGCCCGGGCCGAATCATACGCCACCACCGAGGCACCAGAGCCGTGCAGCGCCACACCACACAGCAACTGCCGTGCACCGCACCGCGGATCGGTCGCAAAACCCACCGTCGAAGGTCGACATGCGTGGGGGGGGTTGGGGCGGAAAAAGGGCGGTTGGTCCGTGCTCAGTCACCAAACAAGAGAGAACACCTGTATACATGCATTTACTAAGCTACAGTCACTGGAGGTCAATTCCTGAATCGCAAACCCTTGGGACTTGGTGAAAGCGCAGAGAAGCAGGAGGAAGTTGGGTGGGTTACTTTGGACATGTATTTGAGTTTGCGATCTCCCAATCACCCCGAGAAGGTGTGCAAATTTGGTTGATTTCAGATTGCCTTTGGCAGAACCCTCTGGTGATTCAAATTCATGTTACGTTGATTTAAGATCCCTTTCGTGGTAAAAAGATCCCAAACCCTCCGGCCGCCTTGTCTGTGACCACTGCAGAGTGATGCAAGGACACAAGTCCTTCGCTGGGCTCGACCTCCCAATCGAGACACAGCGAGTGTCCCGCCGTGTCTGACGGTGTCTGACGGTCTGACGGCCGAGTCTTCACGGGGCCTGACCGGCCCTGGCAAAACCAGATGCCACCGGATCGTCGGTGAAATGGGAAAGGGAGAGACCTTGGTTCGCAGCTGATTTGAGCTGAAAAGCACCGCCCGGTTCACGATGACTTCGTTGGACACCCCATGGATGAAGACGGGTCAACTTTCGTGTGTTGGGTCCCAAAAACGCTCCGTTCACTGCCCGACCGGTCCCGAACCAAACCGAGGGATTGCTCCATATGAGGGTCCAGGGTCGCGTCTGGGTTTGGAAGACTTAGCTTCGATCTCGACCTGACGGGATCTTCGGAAGTTTTTTTCCTTGACAGGGCTCCAACTGGGATTCCTCCCTCACTCCCATACCTTTGAACCTGCGGACGGGCGGTAGAACCGCGGAAGTGGGATCACCGATCTGCTTCACCCGATCTGCGATCTGCTTCATGCGTGCCTGCCAGACGTTCAGCACTGTGTCTTCACCGATGGTCACCAACAATCCAATTTCCTGAAGAACAAGCGATTCGATTTGATGACCGCAACGCAGCAGGGCAGCAACCGGAAAACACAGGCTGACTGGAACTTTCTGAGATGGTCGATGGGAGGAAAAGGCCTCTTGGCTTGGCTGATCAGTCATCATAGAGACCATCTTCATCAAAGAACCGATCCGGATCAATACCAAAAACATCCAAGAAACCTCCCAGCCCTGGTTCTTCCGTCGACCAAACTTGATCATCCGGACTCCCAGTTGCTTTGGTGATCTGAGGCAACTGGACACAAAGGCTCACGGGCGAGTCCACGCACCCGTCTCGGAAGCGGTCCGTGCGAACCGGTTCTTCTTCTCACCGGTCACGACGCGATTCGCGGTGCGCGAACCGTGACCGAACTCGAAGGTCGTCGGACGGAGTCGGAGGTCGTCCTCTCTGGACACTGCAGCCGAAAGCCAGCGTGCATGGGCTGTCACCTCCGCCTGAAACAACAACAGTGGAGCCAAGTCGATGTGAGAAAAACTGACTCTGGGAGTTCTGAATGACTTGAGCGGTGTCAAAAACCATCCGGAACTTTCATTAAGATTATAACAACCTTTCGCCAATCCCTTCGCAACGCTTTCGCGGCTGCATGTTTTGCTTTCGCCGGCCCACTTCACCCGACAACCTCTTTAGCTAACCCTTTCGCCGAGTTTCTGCTACTTACATCTAAGAAAAGTATCAGCATGTATCAGCAAAGGGGAATCATTCCTAATCTGCAACCACTGCTTTCGCCACATCTTCGCGAACCTTTCGCCAACCTTTCGCCTGGTTATCATGAATCTTTGGATGACATGCTTTGTACTGAAAACCTCTTCGCCAACCCTTTCGCAACAAAATCCATTCATCAAAAAATCAGAGCCTTTCTCCAAACCTTTCGCCAAGCTTTCCAACTGCAGTTTTCCTTTCGCACAGATTCATAATCTTAAGTCCTACCTAAATTCTTTCACAGAGGTTTATGACGTTGCTCACTTGTTTGGCTTGCTTGGGCCATTCCTGCCATTCTCCACACAGCGGTCGTTTCCCTCAAACGAATGGCATGACCGAGGCTACGCCGCTCCGGCCTTCAGCTCTCTGGACATCGCATCCAAAATCAGAATCGTCCCTGGCCTCAGCGCCAGCCCGATTCTGTTCAATATATCCCTGGTCTGAGACATCCATCTACCAGGACCCTCCAAGAGGTGTCTATAAATAGCCTCTTTCAGGTTAAGAGGTGTCCAAAAACCACCTGTTGGAGGGTGCTGGTATGGATTTCTAGATCCTTTGGATTTGGACACCTTTGCTGCTTCTTCACGACCTTCCCTGGTCTGAGAGTGATGGCGTTCGGGTCTCTTCGCTCCCAAATCTCCTGGGGACCATCCTCTCACGGTCCACAAGGCCGCTCAGTCAGCTGCCCATCTGCAATGGCCAGCTGAGCTCCCAGTGAGACCACTCGGACCGGCGCCTGTTCATTCGCGCGCGCGCGCGCGCGCTTTCGCGTGTTCGCGGCGGGGAAAGACACATGGCGAGCATGGTGAACATGGCGCGCAGGACTTCGACATGTTGTGCAACAGGTGCTTTGCAAAGCGTAATAGATGTTTACTTAATGTTTTTACAATTATAATTAATTAGCATAATTAGATGATGCTCAGTGACATCAAAACTCCAACCGCCTTCTTTCTAGGACCAAGGAACGATCTTTAGCCTACGAAGGTGGGTGGAAAAAAAACGTGGGCCTGGCACAGGTTGGGCACGACATCTGAATTGGTATAGGGTTCATCTTCAGAGACACGCCACCTAGGGTCCATCTTGTTGACGTTCGTTGCTCGTTGCAAAGAAAACAAGCATCGTCTGCGCATGAAACGAGCCGCTGCCTTGGGATTGCAACAAGGAAAATCAACTGAGGCCAAGACAAACGCAAGTCGCCATTGTTGTGTACAGTGACAACCTTGGCCAAACGAACAATTGGCCTGAGGTAGCAGCCTTGTTCGCGCTAAAAGTATTCAGGCCCAGGCTGCATCTGCTATGGGACTAAAGCACAGGTCAGACACCTTCAAGCGGAAACAAGTCGCGAATGAAGGCTGTCGATAAAAACACATGGTTTGCACATCTAAGAATATGTTGTTTAAAAGAAAAAACAAAAACATCGTTTTGCGGAAAGGTGCCACGACCTTCCCCACGTTCCCGTGGATCGAGCGTTTGAGGGACGTTCTTTCGCGGAGCGTCCCTCCAATTGCGGCCTCTGCGGTAGGGCTGGCAGGCGCTGCCTCATGTAGTTGGACCTGGCGCGGTATCAAAGAACTGATGGACATGTATAGTTTGGTGAGCAAAAGAGGAAACATCTGCAGATTATAATAGTTACATATTATAGACACAGCTAGAATCCTATCTTTCAACCCCGAACACCAAACCTCACAACCCCCCCAACATCCACAACAAGACTAAAAACGTGTCATATATTAACTAACCAAAACAAAAACTCACCCGCAAGCAATCATGACAATCACCCAATCAAGACCATCCTTCAACACCATCCCAGTGTTTTGACTAAGACCAGTCCTGCAACGAAAATACCCTGAATTGCCCTGCGAAATTGATCCAAAGCAGGCAGCAAGTCGAAAAGTGCCAGCTGACTGTGGACTTTGAGCGCAACTCCCGCGACCCGTCAATGGGCAGATGGCTGGAGACTGCTGACTCTGCAGCTACCGAATCTGGTCTCTTTCGGGCCTTCGGTGCCTTTTTTGAAAAGGGTCCGACAAGGGCTGAAGATCATGAGGTCTCTCACACTCCGACCACCGCCGAACCCCCGAAACCGACAGACGACACCCGTCCGCAGACGTGTCAAAACGCCAGCAGAGCGTATTGTCCAGCTGCGACAGCACTCACTGGCCACACAGTGCCCTGGAAGCGTCGTTTCGCTGCGAAACCCCAACCCCCTCGGGCCCAAGGACAAGGCCATGACCATGACCCAAACGGGACCCAAACCGGACATCTCTTCGTGACCCGAAAAGACCCGAACTTCCAACAAGGACCGTTCGGTCGAACGCAACAGGCGGCGGCCAGGTCCAAAAAAGCGTCGTTCACGTGGCACCGTGGCATCTCTCGCGGCGCGGATCACTGTTCACGTTCTTTCAGCGAACAAAACATCTCGAGGTGCGTCCCTTGGCGACGTTCTCTCACCATGTCGACACCATCGTCTGTCCAGTTCCTCCAAGCCGGTCCCAGTCACAACTGCGCGTGGCCGCCGCGCGCGTGACACGACACGTGTGAAGGACGATCAGGAGCCTTCGAGGTTCCAATCACCTCATTTTTGAAAAAAAAACATCAGATGAAGAGGCAAAAAACCGGAGCACAGGATGGACATGGGGTGGAAGAAAAATTGTGTTCCCTCCTTCAAGGCCCAGGGCCCCTTTGAGATAAGACTGAAGGGGCCCTAGTTTGGTGCCCAGCCAGTTTGGAGCTAGTTGTGACCCGAAACTCACTCCGCCCTAAACTCGTGTCACCCAGCTCAACCCCAAGCTCCGGGCCAAATGCTGTGCCGAGGGCACAAAGCAACCAGCCTCAGGTGCGGCCGCTGCGAGAAAAAACCCTCCAACCCAAGCTGATCCAGATGGTTCGGTTCCAAAACCAATACTGTACCCCTTAAGAAGCCCAAAGAATAAAACGTATACAGACTCCCAATTTTCGGTCACAACCTTGAAGGTCCTGGGTTTCAGAAACCAAACAAAACATCCATCAACGTCACTTGCTCCGCCCTTCAAAAACCTGGAAAAACGCGAAAGAGCCCCGCGGCCTGGTGATATCTGATGGTGTCCGGACCCGCCTCGGCGTCGGTCGGCGTCGGTCGGCGTCGCTCGCTGTTGGAACAAAGGACAGGTCCTACTCCGGTGGGTGGGGGGGGGAATGTGGGGGCAGTGTGGGGTGTGGGGTCCTCCGGTTTGTTCCGCGCCGGAGTGACTCACAGTCACGGACCTCTTTAAAAAAAAAGATGTGACCCAGACACAACCCGTCTGGGACTGCCATATATGCCTACATTGACCCCCAAAACCACCCCAACTGATCGGCATATATGGCATACATGGAGTGTCTGGGTATACAAAAACATATTATGGTTTGTGGGAACGTACGGGACGTGTGCAGCGGTGAAGCGTGGTCGAAGCTTTCGGTCGACCCAAACAGAGAATGACAGGGACCGAAAGCTGAAAACCCAGAAAAAAAGAAAACCATTGGTTGTTCCAGAAGCGCAAGTGAGATAATAAGGAGTGGTTGTTTGGGGGGAATCATGTGTTTCTGGTTCTTGGATGTTTCCAGGTTGCAATCTAAAACAATGAAGAGGCTCTCAGCAAACCGCCAAGACCACAGGGATCGGAATCTCTCCGATCCGCGAGAGACCAAGGGCAGGACGGTCAGAGCCATCCGTGAACCACCAAGCAAACATCAGTTTCCACCAGCATCTAGTTGTGTCATGAAGAGGAAAAGATTGTTCATGTCACCTTCTGAGGTCTCCAGGTATCCATGATGACTGGGCACAATGAGAGCTGTCACCCCCCGTTGGAGCGAGTTCGCGAGGCGAGCGAGGCAACACTGAGAGTGCCGCTTGGTCCGCAATTGGGAGATAGAAGATCAGTGCGGAAGCATCCTGCAATCTCAAGTGGCTCTCCACTCTCAAAACACGGGAGAGCAAAACTGGGCTTTGAGCTTGTTCCAACAAAAACCGCCCAGTTTCCTCCGTATAGACTTGAGTGCCGTTGGTGGATGTAACCTCAGTCCAGCAGCAAAGTGTAGTTTTCTCGGTGAACTGCAGTAAATCGTTGCAAAATGAAGAACCCGTTGGTATCCATTCATCTATCTATCTTTCTTTCTATCTGTCCATGTACCTATGTATCTATCTATCTATCTTTCTTTCTATCTATCTAGTGAATCTAGTGGCCACCTGTTGCACCTAGATGCAGGTTTCAGAGGTTCAATGCACGAACAGATGGGTGTCCGTCAGTGCCATTGGTCCTCTCAATCCTCCGTAGATGTTTGCTCTTCCGCTGGCCTCTTCTGTTTCGCACGAAAAAACGACTCGAGAAAAAGAAAGACAAGGAAACGGCGCATGAAAAACGAAGAACAGTGCGGAACGCTGTCGGAAGTCAAGCAGCCACCAGCACTGGTCCATGCAGAGTCTCCAAATATCGAATGGAGGTTGCCTCCGGATCGCTCTGCGGATCGCTCAAACCGCGAACCTTCACCTACCCACCCAAGAATAACATAGAATAACAACCTCTTGACTAAACGACGGACGGTTGAGAGGTGTAGCCCTGGAAGGAACGAGACAACGCTGGCATCGTCCGTGGTCCTAAGTGGTGGTCCTCCTGGCCGCGCCTGCACCACCTCTGGACCATCCTGGCAAAAAGAAACGCACGACCGTCGGTGGAGATAGAAACACCGGCAAACCAGGCAGTACAAATCCGCCGTCCATCGTTTCACAACGAAGCAGAATGAAACAAATCCGCTTGGCTCGAAAAGAAAGCATGTTCTTTTTGGGATTCATGGATGCTTATAAAATTGACGGCCAACTCTTCCTTCGAACCTCTTCTCGCAGAACAAAGGAAACACCCATCGCTGGAGCCACACCACGCGTTAGACTTGCTTCGACCGGTCCTTGCTTTGGCCGGTGGCCAGCGAGTGCAAGAGGAGTTTCCCTTGTCCTGGTCGCTCCACGCGGCTCTGACCCGGATGCTGGTCGGGTCGGCGGCGAGTCGGTCATGCGGGTCGCCATGCACCACGACCGATCATCCAAAGATCGGTTTTGCCCAGGTCCACCTTCAAGATACAGTACTGTCCAAGAGTGCCACATGCCCAGAGAAACAAATCATGTAATCAACAGGTCATTTTGGTTGGGCTTGCTGGTTTGCAGGGAGGCAAGAAGCAACACTCTTGCCAATGTTGATCCATTGAGAACCTCTTTTACTTTTTCAAAAAGCATTGCTGGTTGTTCAAGATCACACATCAGCATCGCCTGCATTCAAGGAGTTGTGAATGGAAGCCATCGTCCTGGCAGTCGAGTTCCCGAGCCTTGACTTCGCTTCGTCGCGAAACCCTCTTGCACCACACCGCGACGGGTGGCGCTGATGAGCGTGGTTGTTGGCTCAGTGTTCATGGCTCCACGGTTCAACGAACATGAATGTGTGTTGACACCCTGGCCCTAGCTGGGCTGACGGGTCGACATGTCACAGGTCCCCTTCTTCCGGAGAATTTCATGCACACCCAAAGACAAATTTCGCACGGGCGGTCGAGGCCACCCCCCCAGGCCTTTCAAGGTGATGAAGACACGGATGGCCGGTCTAAGTCGTTTCTGTCGAGTTGTTCGGTTCGGTTGGAAGAGCAAGTTCACTTCGTGGCCGTGCTTGGCCATGCTTGGCCCAACTTCCGCATGGACCGAGCAAACCCGAAGAAAGCACCTGCCGTCAACCATGGGCAAACCACGAAGTGTTCAGCTTGGGCGAATGAGAAGGGTTCTTCGCCACGTCCGGTTCTTCGCCCATCGTGGATCGATCTCATTGATCCTCAAAACCCAAGCAGTCCGATTCCAAACACTCATGATTCCTCGCACCAAAAATGGATTCTGATTCTCATTGACTCTGCTTACTGCTTCGTTCTCCGCCTGCATCCGCCTGCTTCGTTCTCCGCTTCTCCGCCCCCAAACCGCCAAAAGGTTCCAAAGCGTGTCAAAGAGACCCACTGGAAGAGCTTGCGAGATTGTTGTGCAGCAGCGACACTCCGGACCTCGGCCGTCGACGCGCACAGAGGGTGCGGCGGTCACGGCGGGCGCGGAGGTCACAGGGGGAGGTTCGAAGCCACGACGGTTTTTCCTTAGAAACCCCCGGACCAGGACTCACTGGAGTTGGGTGGTGAAGGAAAAGGCGACACCGGATCTCCTTCACCTCGAAAAAAACTATAGGAGTTATATCAAGCTCGAAGCCCCAAACGGAGGGTCCTAGTAAGTAATAACGACTAAAGGCTTCAGCGTTCGGTGGCGCTTTTGGGGGGGCGTTCCTGGATCTGGGTTTAGGGGCCCTAGGGGTCAAGCCCATGGGGAAACAGCCCATTGGTTGTCCCAAAGATCTTTTGTCATTCACTCCAGCCTCCTGTTATCCCCTCCGGTTTTGGAGATCGTTGGTTTGACATCCCAAACAGAAGGGGCGATCGGACACAGGCCCTCGCAGTCCCCCCCCTGCACTCCACTAGGAGAAGCGCGTCAGCTGCGAGGCAGCTGCCATTTCCGCGGCCGCCTGTGCAACTGCGGTCATTCACACGATTAATTCTGAGCTGCCAGTTTTGGCCACTTCTGGAATATTTAGAAACTGAAAGAAGTCAGTGACTGGTGCCAGCAACCTGCCTCATCCTGCCTCCAACAAATGTTTGTCTTCTCAACCCATCTACCCAGTGCCTCCAGGACGCCAGTGCGGCTGCGCTCACATCCCCAGCACTAACACCGCTCCTTTCAGCAGTTTCTCCAACCAAAAGCGGCAGGCAAAGGCCGTTCATCCAAAACATCTGCAGCTGTGCCAGCTGTACTGGTTGAAAAGCTGCATCTCATGTCTTCCAACCCCTGTCACTCTTCCCAAACCAATCAAACCAGCATGTCACAGGCTTTCCAATCCCTTCACAGGTTCCAGTCAGAGCGACGAGCTGCGAGCACCGTCGCAGCACCGTCCCGGCACATCGCTTTTGGATCCCATGAACTGCGGGTCTGTCGCTGCGTCTCTGTCGCAAGTGGAACTCTGGGCACGGTCGACCCAACTTTTGCACATCATGAACAACCGGAATTGGGTTAGAGTGTTCGTTGAAATGTGTTTGTTCCGTTTCTCTAGATTTCATAACGGTTGACTTTTGACTGGTCTTTTGACTCATGACCCAAAACAGCTTACATTTGGATTAAATTCTGCTTGGATTGCAACAAACCTTTTTTTGCCAAGAGTTCGGTGTCCTTCGTTTCGAAGCTGCTTGCACACCAATTCTGGTGAGATACAGGAGCCGAGAAGGACTCAACATGAGACCGAAAAAGTCTCTCTAATCAGGGTGGGCCACGGAACAACCATGTTTGGGTATAAAGCCGTTAGAAAGGAGAAACGAAGAAGCTCTTGCACGTACCGCAGAGAGCTCAGGTGTGCATACCCAAATAGGTCCGTCTGGGTCCGTCTGCCTTGAACCACCCAATCGTCCTCCGGCTCAACAGGTTTGTGGACTTCAAACAAGATCCTGCCCATGGCATAAGATTCAAAATACCTCGCGGTCTCTGGTCCAGGTCATTTGTATACTTGGACGAGACGGTCGAGACCGCAGGTCTGGTCTCGCAGGTGTGGCAAGCGCTGCGCGGCAAGTGACACAGGTCTGACTCTTCTTCAGCTTCTTCAGATCTATCGACCATAGAAGGTCTGACTAACGACCTTTTTGTGGATGATGCTATTTGCCATTGCATCCATTCCAGTGTTGTTAGCATGGGTATATCTATCAAATATTGGCCCGGCCGAGTCAAAAGGGGGGTGGTGACCACATATATGCGTGTATATATAGATATAACGCCTGGCCGTTCAACATCCCTTGTTTTACTGAATCTGTTGCGCTGCGCTGCTTACCATCGAATGGGGTGACACACGTGACGGTGGTCCTCGCTGGCTGCAAAAGCTCCTGCGATCAGAAGCGGAGAGATTGAACCTGGCAGCTTTGGCTGAGATCACCTGATGTTTCTTTTTAAAGATACACGAACCTGGTGGATCCTGGTGGTACCACAAAGAACATGAAGCCTTTCTATGTCGTATGACTGTACTTCGTTCCACTGATCAAATGACTGACTGGTCTATGCACAGAATTGTGATGTACATATGTACTGTGTTGAGGGCACTACTCATGTTCAGCACCTTGAGAGTTAGATGTCATGTGAG
Source organism: Durusdinium trenchii (assembly GCA_963970005.1). Lineage (NCBI taxonomy): Eukaryota > Dinophyceae > Suessiales > Symbiodiniaceae > Durusdinium > Durusdinium trenchii. The sequence continues at coordinate 734,659 of CAXAMN010022707.1, read as the reverse complement.
AATTCGGCAGCCAAAAGATGTCCCAGTCGCCTCTTTTCGTTCCCACTTCTTTTCAGGCTTTCGCCGAGGGCGCTTTCCTGCAACCAAGCGCAGCGGATATAGCAAATCAGCTGCGAGTAGGATGTTCAATGAGCTTTTGAAAACGCTTGGACAAGCACGATGTTGCAAAAAAAATAAAAACATCAATTCGATGTAACATCACAGGACTGCATGATTTGCATCTTCCTCAAAAGCAGATGTTCTGCGTCTTCGTTGCCTGGCCTTGTCTCCCCCACCACTGCCAGCTATCGGATTGCTGCCAGCTCTCGGATCGCCAGCTGGAACGGGTCTGCCAGGTCTCCTGCCTTGACAGACATCTAAATGCGTGAAGACCCTCCTGCCCCCCATATCGTGATTGGCATAAATGAAGTAAACAGTACTTGGAGTCTCAGTTCGTACCTCGGAAAATGGGGACTCAGTCGTACCTGTTTTCATGGGGTCATGTCCCATTTTCGGTACTTGAAGTCGAGTCCAGGTACTTGGAATGCTGCTGTTTCGGACATCGCTATCGTTGGGGCCCACTTGACCGTCCGAAATCTGGCTGGAAACCACGGCCGAAGTGTTGGCCCCACACCATGAAAAAGCGCATTAAAAAAAAGACTACACATGTGGGTGGGTATGAAGGGTATTGGAGAACCCCCCCAGTTCGACCCCCCACCTGAAGAAGGACAATGGAGCCTGTCTAAATCACCGAAGCTGGTTGGAGACCCGCCTACCCATGTACGCATGGCGAGGGGGGGTTGCAGTTCTGTCCGTCTACTTCCCACCCCGCGAGGTCCCCACCTCGGGGTCTCTGGATTGACCGAAAAAGGCCGTCGAGTCGAGACTCAGAGGGATGGCCAGAAGGAAAGCCATGCCCAAGTCCTTCGACCTGTTACTCTTCAGTTGGTCATACAAAAGCACCAGAAAACGAAGGTAAAGGACCAGGTTTTACTGGGTCAGACTGGACTTGTAGGGATGAATTGACAGAAACGGATGGCTATTGTCCGGGACATGGCGGCGTCCAACTCCGTGCAGAGGGGATTTTGGTCGCCGGCAAAACCAACCCAGGGTGGCTCGCCTCCAAACTGGAGTCTGCTCAAAGCTGACGCCGGTCACCTGGAGTGAAAATCTTGCAACCCACATCAGTGCGCAAGAAGAGGACATGTCCAAATACCACCTGGTTCCCATTGTGTGTTGGCTGGTTATTAGTGTCCAATCAAGGAATGAAGAGTGTGGCCAGTCATCATGACAGCAGGAAAGTTTGAGCTGGAAAGTCCCCACTCCATCTGCACCAGGGAATGTTGAGTGAGTAACCCAGTGGCAAGACCCAAATCAGTTGCTCAGAATGCAACTTCCAATACTTCCAGTAAGAGCAAACAGCACTGGGCAAGCCTTGTCTTCTTCTTGCTTCTTCTGCGGCCTCTGCGTCGACATGTTTCTTTTATCTACCGAGTACATGGGGCAACTCTTCTTTAGTGGCAGTGTCTCCTTTAATAAGATCTAATTTTAAGAGTCACTTATAGCAAAAGCACTCCCTCTTCCCAAATTTTGGTGAAAAAAAGGAGGATAGCTTTGTCAAACATGCTGTCATACGACTCTTGGAAACACCCTGTTGAAACCCTCTCTGAGACTCTGACCAGTTCGCAAGTCCGCAGAACTGCTCCTCATCCGGATCCTCCAAACTGTCCGCCCATCGCTTTGCACCACTGAGCCGCAACCACGTCTGCTGCGACGTCTGCTGCGATGTCTCTAACGCCTCGACCGGCTGATTCTGGTTCTCGATCGAGGAACAAGGCACGGACTGATCGCTGTCAAGAGCTGCTGTCTGCAAGAGCTCCTCTTCGCCTTCGATCACCCTATCCACCTCATCAGCCTCCGGCTGCGAGCTGGTCCCCGAAACACTGCGAGCGGGGCTTGCAGCAGAAACAGCGCTGCTTGAAAGCTGCTCCACTGGAGAGCTTGCTGAGCTCATCCTCTTGAAAGTCAACGTGGAAGGCGTCGAAGGCGCGGAAGCTTGAAGCAACTTGGACCGCATATAGAACGACCGCCCATCTCCCGCAGTCCGTCCGAGCCCCGAGCCGTCGTGCTGCTCCGAGCCGTCGCGCTCGTGCTGCTCATGCTCGTTCGACTTGTGAGAGAGAGTGGAGGTCTCATACCGCGGGGACCGGTGCACCACGGGATAGAAGGAAGGAACTTTGCTCCGCACTCCTCCGTAGAAGGTCAACTTGCCCTCCCGAAGTCCCGTGGCTACATCTTTCGACCGAGAGGGGGTCCGGGGTGGAGGCCTGGCAGTCTTGGTTTGAAGATTTCGAGTGCCTAAGGCTTGGAAGAATTGGGCCACGCCATCTGGCTGCTGCGCAGAAACTGCACCGCTGGTGCTGGGAGGCTGGTAACCTCGAGATCGCCAGACGCGTGGCATAGCTTCGACGAATAAAACGCTACTTCTTGAAATAAAGTAGCTGCAGCATGGCTCAAGTCAGTTGAAAGCCCCGGGCAAAGTTGAACAGTGAGGTTTGGAAGCCTGCCTCATTTGAAGACTCATCTGGCGCAGTTATTGATACAATTCTGCACACGAGGCAAAAAGATGCAATAAGTACTTGTATAAGTTGTAGTGTGCTCCTGCCCTGCCTGGCAGCACCGGCTTATAAGAACTCGTCTAGAACAAGATCTTTGTCAAGTGTGAGAAGAGCAATAGGAAGCATCATTGATGCATATACTTCTTACCTCCGCAATTCTGCCAATCAGGTCCTTCTTTCACAAGCGAAGAAGAAGAAACTGTGCTCAAAGGTCAAAATATAATGGGTTGATTATTTCAAGCCTAAACACTTACCAGTAGTTTACCATACTTCGAAGGAATGACACTTCTCCAACTCTCCAAGAGCTCGCTCCATTCAGGTCTGTTTGGATACAAACACAAACCAGCAGCATCTGTGATCTGTGTTCCAAATACGCTCCGTCAGTCGACCCGGGAATTTTCAAGGACACCACCGCATCCAAGAAACAACCGCTTGTGTCTAATAGCTTCTTGTTACTAGTAGTAAGGCCAGGAGCCCCGAACGTAGCGTCCTGGTTCCTAGTAGCGATGCCAGGAGCCCCGAACGTAGCATCCTTGCTCCTACCCCTGCGTTTTGCAGGCCTTAGTCTACTCCAACTCGGACTGCGAACCGAGAAACGTCTAGAGACTGACAAACTCAGCACATGAGAATCCACGGAGCCTTCTGCATAAGAAACCAGGTGGGTCAAAAGCGAAACGCACTCTTCAGACAGAAACGCACGGCAGGAATCCGAAGAAAAGCACAAGAACGTGTCCAAGAGTCATGCCAGTCTCCAAATCGATATCCAAAAATTCATTGACCCCAACTTTACCTGTTACCTGGATTGGTCTGCAAGAAAAAAAGAACGTACTCTCACTCTTTCCATCGGCACGTCTGCTTTCTCTGCTTCTTTGGCAGCAAAGAGCCACTGCTACAGCTTCAGCTCAGCTTCCTCTGCATCGATGTTGAGAGCTGATTGATGCTTGCCTTCCAAACCTTCAACCTTCGAAGGTGAACACCTGAACACCCCTCATTCCCAACCAAAATTCAGATCAAACAACCATATACGGAGCCTTCGATCGCTGCGAACGTCGAAGAGATTCACACAGACTCTCTCTCTCTCTCTCTCTGCGCTCTACTAGGAGAATTAGAGGGAATCACCCCCTGATACTTGGAAAAACATCGCGGACCAGTATACTATACCAACTACTATACCATAGATCATCTGTGGAATCACCCCATTAACATCTGTGGAAAAGTTATATCACTTTTCCATGGGCGCAGTTCCCAGTGACTCCCCAAAAAAAAAGGCAGCCCAATCAGTGCGCCTTTCAATGTTCATTGCGACCATCGCAGGAACCTTTCGCGCTGCCGGGATCTCCGAAGCCGGGCCTTCGCCGGAATCTTACAGCCGCTCTGTGGCGTCAGATCAAGACAATCATCGTAGCTGCTCTAAGTCTGTTTGCCGCAAATGCGCGAAAACAAAGCGCTACTTGGTCAACCACTCCGAGGAATTTTTGACAACAATGACTGTGCTGTGTGACAGACTAGTGACTTTTGTAGATACATCATACCCACTCCATGTGTTCTCCCACTTCCTCATCCAAAGTGACCCTCAATCTCCGCCGTCAGCCTCCTTGTTTCAACTCCCTACACTACCCAACTCTAGTTCACTAGTTCTGTAGTCACTCACTCTTTCCCAACTCCTTTTCCGAATAGTCCCCCCTGGCATTGGTGTGCCTGACACAGACACCTCCACCCTCCACGGCCCGCGAAACGGCCCGTTTCGCCTCCCGGTGCCTCCGGCTTACCTCGGCTCGCCCGTTTCGGCGATCGCATCGGGCTGACGGCGTGGCTGTGGCCGGGGCGTGAAAGTGGGATGAAAGAGAAAGGCTGTTGGAAACAGGATGAGAGAGAGTTGAGTTGGCTGTATGAGAGGAGAGTGGCTGTAACTGTCTTCGAGTGGATGAGAGAGTTGGAAACGTCCAGTGGCCGAAGAGTGGCCGATCAAACAGTGGGCCTCAGTGGGCCACGAAACTCTCCACCGGAGAGTGGAGGAACTCCGGTGGAACTCAGGAGAGTGGAAGGGGACTTCGCGGAAGGGCTGTTGATCCACCGAACTCGTGGCGATCGATCGGTAGTCTACAGATCTGGCTCGCTGCTTCGTTGTGCTGCGAAAACTCGATTCAAGAGGGCCCGTCACATCCAGAATTCATCGAATATCAAGGTACAAATGAAGTACAACAGCCATTGAAGCTCCCAGACCCGTTTCCGCCTGGAAACATGCTGTGTGCATGGCTGAACAGCATGATCAGCTCAGTGGGGACGCCAAAAGGAAGCCTTCGATTCCGGAGTGTTCGGAGTGTTCGCTGAGAGGGTGGGCGATTTGTGTCGAAGATTCCAGGATCCCGTCATGTCGTGTTGATATAGATTTCAGCATGACAGACGGGAAATGACTGCATGTTGGCATGTAATCCCCAGTGTCACTTAACTAACCCTCTGAATTTTAAGAATGCCTTCCCGGACGCTACTACAAATCAGCACGCTGTCTAAAGCTACACTAAAGCAAATCTTGCGTCTCGCCACTCATCAATCACCCCTCTAGCCAAGAGCTCAGGCCTGCCACATGTCTTGCTATGCACATGGAAGTGTTCAAATCTTTTGCTTAAATTCCCCCAATGAGCTCTCAGATCGGCTATTTCCCTTCATCGGCCTTCCAGGCAAGGTGAAACACAGATGGGCGACTGGATTCCCAAGCAGGTCGCCTCGGCATAGCTAGTCAGGATCCCCACGGGAAGTGCCAAACAAAAGCTTTGAAAAAGAACTTCATCACAATGACTTGAACCTGGTCCATGCCGAGCAAAAAAATCGGGGTGCCCAGCACTCTGCAAAGAAGGCCATAGGGCAACCGGTGACTGGAAGGTGTATACACACCAAAATATATAAAGCAAGCGAGAGGCGGCTCAGCTGCTCCAACCTGTCTCCACTGCTCCACTGCTCAGCTGCTCCCGTCGCTCCTCACGTCGCTCCGTCGCGGCGAAAAGAGAGATCTCACGACCAAGCACCTGGGACCAAACAAGACCGGTCATGACCACGCATAGAAAGAACCACGACACACGTTTCCTCGAAAATGGATAGAACACGTGGATCTTTTCCTCCCTGAACACAGCAAGTGATTGAGCCGTGTTGCCTCCTCACAGGGAATAGGGAAACAGACGTTGCAACCTTTTTGGCAGTCTGCACCTGTGAAGAGGACTGGGGTGGCTCGCATAGATGAAGAAACACCGAAAAGAAACAGAATGCATCTGTGGCAATGGACAATGACAAAGCCTGCATGATCCAAGTTGGTTCTGATGCAATATAATATATGTCAACCACCCCTGGAAATTGCACCCCTCTAAGGCCAACTCTGTTGGCACCTGTTAAGCACTAACTGAGAAGTAAATTCTCATGGCCTGCACAGCCAAAATTGAATGGACAGGGTTTGTCCTCGGAAGATCGTGGTCCGGCGTGACTCCTATACAACTCTTCCTTGTTCGGAAAATTAGTGATGGTGTCCGTGAGCATGACCACCGCTCCCTTCGGGAACGCAGTGCTCGTGGCCGATCAAAATCAATCCAATCACAACAGCTCCAAGCGCGAAAGCTCCAAAGGCTGCCAAGCGCTGCGTGAAAGTCAACTTGGGGTCATACATCTTGGGCAGACAATCGGTCGCCCCAATGTGCAAGTACACTCCTCCGCCAAAGGCCAAGATGAGGCCAATCACACTATCCTCAACCTGTGCAGAAAGAATGATAGCAGTTCCAATGAGGACACTCAGGCCACTGATGAAGTTGGCTGCCAAAGCCTTTTGGGAGAGGCA
>CAXAMN010022707.1:670258-728232 GCA_963970005.1 Durusdinium trenchii | reverse complement strand
AAAAACTAGCAGCCACACCGTGCAAACATCATAACAAGGAGCCAGACACTCCACTCAACTCAATGGACCAGCCCACCAGTGACTCACCCATTTCGTCCGCTTCCACGGACTTTCTGAGGCAATGACGACCGCTCCGTCTCCAAAGACTCGTGGAGCTGTCCCACCAGGCGAAGAACGGTCGTGGAGCCTTGGCTCTGAGATGGTTGGCGGCAAACCGGCACTGGTCCGAACCCCTGGAGTCGGATCAACTCATCCATGTCTATAAGCACTACGTAAGCTATAAGTAAGCTATAGCTTGAGGCAGATCCGCCCTGATTGTTTTTTTGTGATTAAAAAGAGGATCATGGGTGCTCCAATGAGTCCATGTGACAGGAGTGGAACTGTCTTTTGGTACCATTTCAACTGAAGAAAGCCTGCAAAGAAATGCCACATTCATGCTACGTTCGTGATAAATGATCTACCCCTTCTGAAGACCGGGCAAATCAAGAGCTATAGGCTATAGGGCAACATCGAAATATGGATGCCATTCACCTGAATTCATCACTCTAGGATCAAGGTCCGTCAATGAAACAAAGAAACACACTGCATGAGACGGCTTAATCAGTTGCTGACCTTGTATCTCCCGTGATGACTCATACCAGCCGAAAAAAGAACATAGAGAATAGAGAACAAACATCAACACGAATTCAGGAAGGAACGTCTTTCGCTGCATTCGTCTTTTTTCCAGACCCAACCGGCAACACCGGTGAAACGAGACGATCGGCGGCCCGGCCCGGTCAAAGACCAAAACGAAAGAACTCATCGGGCCTGGGCATGACTTTTTGGATGTGAGAAGGTTTGTCTTATATTTATACCTGAGAAGGGGGAGGACGAAAGCCAGCTGTTTTTCCGACGGCAGCTGCAGGGCTGAGGTCGGGGATCGTCGTGGCAGCTGCATCCATAGAGGGTTCGGGAGAAGGTACCGGGGAAGGTCCATGAGGAGGTTCTGGAGAAGGTTCGGGAGCAGGTTCCAAAGCAAACAAAGCTCCAGAGGAGGGCGTGGACAGCGAAGAGATTTTCTGAGGGGCGCTTCGTGCTGTTGGGGACTTTCCTTGGGCTTATGCCACTGATCCGCCCAAACTATAATCATACGTCGCAGCTACACCTCTCTTCCCAGAGACATAGACACAGAACCATAGAGACATAGAGACACAGAGTCATAAAAAAACAGAGCCATAAAACACAGAGAAGTTGCTATCTACAGGGGGTCCTTTTCTGATAGCAACGTGTCGCTGCCAACCAACTACCATACTTGCCCAATACATCCAACCAGACTTCTCTGACAGGATGACTTGGAGGATGGCAGGAACTATATGTCTCAGCATTGGTGTCACCAGCTGTGATCCCAAAATATGGCATAGGTCCGTGACTATAACCAATCCTTAAACAGCAAGCTCTTCACCCCACCAAGTTGCTATCTACACGGGCCCCTTTTCTGATAGTGACTTGTCGCTGCCAACCAACTACCATTCTTGCCCCAATACATCCAACCAGTTCCATTTGGAAGCAATCATCAAGTACTTTGGCAACCAAAATCCGTCATAAAAATTAGGAAAAAATCTTTCGGACAAGTACTGTTGCAAGCAAAATCCATCAAAAGAATTACGACAGAATCTTTCGGACAAGTACTGTTGCGACCAAATTCCGTCACAAAGCCTCCAGCCACTATATAGACTAGGGTATGTTTTACCTGCTTTGCTGGTCCAGTCAATACCATCTATATAGCTTCTTTGATTGAAGTCCAACAACGAATGTAAGTTGCCCGGTCGCGCATGCTTGGCCAGGACATGTCGATACCCTTGCTTTTGAGAGCTTGACTCAAGCGATGGGGTGCAGGATGTCCAAGGCTTTGGTGTGCATGCTTTAGGTTCGTACCCAACTAGCCTCGCACCCGTGTCTCACTGTTCTCAGCGGTCCGTCCGAGGCAAGAAAAGTGCTCACCGGACGCCGTCCATTGCATCACTCGCATCACCAGACCCCACTTTCACTGCTTTTCTGACCCTCGCTTTGGAGCGCTCTCCCCAGTTACCCTCTCAAATGGTGCCTTTTCGCGGCTTACCCCCCCCACACCCCCTTAACTCACTTCGTTCGCTCTAAGAGCTCAAGCCTAGCCTATCGGCTGGCTTTCGTAATATTCTCGTTTTCAACCATTAAGCTGTGTTTGAGTTAGATTAAAAAGTGAGATCTTTAGATCCCTGTGAAGGAGGGTGAACTGCGAAGATGTTTTAGTCGCACGCGCACGCAGGATTGGCTGCCACAGGGTGTCTAAGTGCTTTGATGGATCTCAATGTGAAGCAAACTGCTTCAGCAAACACCTCGCAAGATTTCACTGCTTTCTGCATGCAGTCTCTCATCATTCGAGCTCAAAGCTGTGCCAAACTTGATTCAACAGCAGCCGCCGTTCAGGGCTCAACGTCAGCTCCGGAACCACCAAAGTCATGGTGTAGAGCACACTTGAATCTGAACCCGCACGTTTCAGAGCAATACTTGACCAGCAATGAATGCGGACGGGTCCTTTCTTGCTCTCGCAGGTCACAAAATATTCAAATTCGTATTTCCCATCTTGGCATCTCGATGCCAAGAGCTCTGTTTCGCCATCAGGCCTCTCCCTGGACAAGAGTCTTGTGAAAGCCTCTTGGGGCTCTCCCAGCATGGCTTGCAAGCTCTCTGAAGGCACACGCTGCGCCACCACCGACAGACTCTGCTGCTGATCGATTGAAGCAAGACCGCCACCTGCTGGCCCGAACGCGTCCGGGATGATCTGTTTCCGTCGAAGGGAAATGGTCGGAAACGCGCCGCCTGCTTGGAAAACGCCACGCTTTCATCCCCCAACCAGTCCCCTGGATACTGCAAATGATATTTGCCTTTCTGCTGAAAGGCCTTGAGGCCATTCACAGGATAGATCTGATCTAATCCAGCTCGACGAGCACCGTCCGGACTCAAGCTCAAAAGAAATCGCATGAGCCCAAGGAAGTCGCTGATGATGGCCAACCCCACAGCGCCTGCCAGCACGGCCCAATAGGTGAAATCCCTTCTGCGACTCGCGGACACCTTGGCCATATCTTCAAACAAACGTTGAATCAAATAGAACCACTTTGAGGAGTCGTTTCGAGAGCTCTTTCCCGGACTCTTTGGAGCTTCTCGAGAGGAGCTTTCCGTCTCTGATCCGGACGTGGCACGTCTCCCGCGCGCGGAACCGGCGGCAGGGAGTTGGGCAGCGCGTCGGACGCAAAGGGTGGCCAAGAGGGGTGTAATCGAGCAGAGGCGTCTGCATGCCACAGAGTGTGGCGCGTGAAGATGGTGTCCGGAAACCCTTCTGTGCAACGGAGCATGCGCAAACGAGATCCAGGATTTCTCCCCATGGCCAAGGCTCATCATCATCTCGGAAGGTGTGCAAAACAACTACTGATGCTGATGCTTTCAAAACCTATGCTTCTGGTGAAGCAATTGCTACAAGCATGTTTTCCTTGAAGAAGCTTCTGTAGAGCACATGTATTTCTATGGTCCCAGGGCCCCAAATTGATTGTGAGCAGCTTAAACATTCAGCTGTACCCCCCCCTTGTTTCCGCTGGGAGACTGGCATAATGATCATCCTCTTGAGACTGGACTGGCTGAACCTGGACTTCTGTGCTTTTGCATGTGCAGCATGTCCACCAGGGACCCCAAACTGGACCCCAACCAGGGGACCAACCAGGAGACCAACTGCTTCTGATTGCTTGCTGACTTGAAGCCAGACCCTACCAGGTAGATCCTCTCAGCGTCGAGAAAAAGGTTGCTAAGACCTAGTTGGACCCGACAAACCACCCAATAAAAATGGGTGTTCCGAAGCATTGGAACATCTGACATTGGGTGTCCAGGAGACTTGTCCGGAAGATGTGAACATGCTTGCTTGAACATGCTTAAAAGAAGAATGGTTTTATGAGGGTGTGACGGATTCAGCATGCTAACATGACAAGAAAGGTCACCATTTCTCTGATAAGTTGATAAGTAAAATCTGTTATGCACGACTTTACCGTACCAAAGCTTCAGAAGCTCGGTGTCGAGCATCGGGATGTCGAGCGCTCCGACGTGTTTTTCGGATCTTCGCCTGGCATCGAACAGCAAAAAGGTCCAGTATAGACCGTGGTCTCCAAAACGGTTTCCAATAGATAGCATGCAGAAATGTGAGTGAAGTACTTCTGAGTTTATGATATAGATAGAAACGGTGTCCAATACCTGTTTCAGGGATCGGACACATGCTGTTCTACATTGTGGGGGTCGGAAAAAAATAGAATAATATATAACTTTATACTCTAATTTCGACTCTCAGCACCTATTCGACTCCAATTTCGATCTCATCTACTGTGATCGGACCATTTCGGACCACTGAGTGGTCGCCTCTGAAAATCGCTTCTCTGGTCCTCCCGGACGGCGACCCGAACGAAAGGCCCCGAATCCTGGGGTGGAGCGACCGGGGAAAGGGCAGTGAACTCACAGGGCCCTTCAGGCTCCGAATCGTCTGGAACTTCCCGAAAATCGAACTCCGAAAAAGACACCAGGACAGGTGGAACCCGTTCGCAGCACACGCACACGCTAGAACTCTCTCTCTCTCTCTCCGCCGAAACCGGCGCCTGCCACGATAGAACCATCACCTCGGCGAGTGTCCGTCGGAAAGCGTCGGAAAGCGTACGAAAGACACTGCGAAAACCAATGTCATGAGTTCCCTGACAGATGTCGCTGGTTTTGGGCGATGAGAAAAACCGAACCAGAATGACCGAATGACCCGGGTGACCGAAGCATAAACGAAGAATGCCCGGACGACGCATGCTAGACTGCTAGACTTCATCCTCGCTTTTTTACGATATGCTGTGCTGGCGCCATGTTCTTCGGTTCGCTTGGCACCATGAATTCGAACGAATGCATAATTGTGCCCACTTTTTGGGAGCACACATTTGGAGCATTCTAAATCAAGACTGTTCAGCTTTACGAAAAACGAGCAGCCCTGTTGTTGCTAAGGATTAAGGATGTTCAAAAAATAAGCGATCGGTTGGTTGAAAAATCGACTGAGCAACAATCTGGAGCAAATAGCAAATCAGACTGAAATCTCAAGCTCGTAGTCAACGAACAGTGACGAACAGTAGGACCAAAAACTCGCCCCAGAAAGTCCGAACATGAATTCACTAAAACACTCGGTGGGAGAGAGGCTTGGCTGCCCCACCTTGGGTTCGCCTGTACAGAACCCGCCAATCTCAAAACTGCACTACCCCGATCCCAAGCGCTCATGACATTGGCATCGGGTTCAAGACGTCGCCCACAGGGCCAAAGAGGAGGCCGGACCGATACGCCCAACTCAACAGGCTGCTGCAACGCGTGGTGCTCGGGATTGTCGAGACAGCAAATTGGGCAAAGGCAAAGGTGGCAAACTGGGCTCCGCAGCCACTGCCCAGTTGAGGTGCTCCATACTGCAAATGCTACAGGTGTCGCCTTTGTCGTCGTCCATCTCCATAGTCCCGCGGTTCGCAAATCCACAGGTACTTGACCGATTCACAACCACGAAAGAAGCTTAGCTGTGGAAATGCACATCCTTTACGTTGGAAAGAAGCCATGAAAGTCAAGAGTTGAAGTAGGAAGAAAGCCATGAACTGCCAAGAGTGTGGTAGCTGCACGTCTGCAGCAAGCGCTGCCACCTGCACGGCAACGCAAGCGATCACACAAAAAACAGACATGGTTGCAGCAGCTCGGGCACTGAGCAAGTCACAGGGAACGACCCTCATCCGCAAGAGATGCGTTAAACAAGATTGCGCGCGAAGACTTTGGAAGGCCAGCCGGACTGTCTTTTTCTCCTGGGAGTATTGATCATTGATCACACCGATGAAAACATTCATCATGAAGACGGAGAAGAAGAGAACTCCAAAAAGAAGCAGCACCTGCTCCATATTATCCTTCAGCGGGGTGTCATCCAATTCATTTGCAATGAGCTTGGTAAAAGTCCCCCACACGGAATTCGGCCAAAGCCGCTGGTGCTCCCCGTCCAGGTCCTGGTCGTGCACCGCATAAAGGGCATGAGTTAAGGCAAGAAAGCCCAAGAGAGTGAAGAGAATGGCAGGAACCAGGCCGCGAAGCAAATGTTGAAGCGGTAGCAAAGCGTGACCAATCTTCTCAGTCAAGGTGGCACCCTCCAAAAGGCGCGCCCAATACGTGAGAACCACTAAGACTTGAAGCAGCCTCGAGTCGTAGAACCACAGCAGAAAAATTGGCAAAAGGCTGCGGAAGAGATCCCAGAAGTTGCCAAAGTTCCAGTAGCAGCCTTTCTGGCTTATGAAAAGACACCCCGCGAACTGCAGGATTTCAAGAATCAAATCCACAAAGCCTTTTGCAATGATCCAATCTGCCACAACAGCCCTCTCATGCTGCAACTCCTTCCCTGCGATGTCGAGGGTCCAGCTTGATGTAAAGACACTGGTCAGTTGCTGTCTGCAAGGGTTCTCCATTGTCTGATTTGTGGCGTTCACTGCGTTCGCCAGCATTCCATTGCAGTTGGTCTCGCGGGCACGCCATGTCTCGGCAATCAGCAAGCCCAATCCCCACAAAGAGAAGATGAATTGCAACATGTCAGTCCAAACTGCACGTTTCCAGAACACGAAGGAGACGGCTGCACGGACAGGCAAACTCTCAAAGAGGAACAAGGCCGGTTTGTCTCCGACTCGAGCACCTAGCACTGCTGAGAAAAACCCAGGGGTGATGATGTCAGGAACTCGACAAAGTTGGATCTTGATCTCCTTCATCTCCTCTTCATGCTGCCCCGTCTGAGTCAGCTGGCCTCAGTCAGTCTGCCCAATTTACGGTGCGTCCAATCCAGGTTCCTTTGCCTAAATGGCGCTCGTGTGGGCACCAAAATAATTTGTCACACTATCTCAGGATATCTCAGGAAAGTTGAAACTTCCATGTTATGGACATATGGAAAGTAGAAAGTAAGTATATATAACCGTTGCACAGCAACAGCAACACAGGAAACAGTTGCACAGCAACAGTGAGAGAGAGAGAGAGAGAGCAACAGTTGCACAGCAACAGTAACGTAAGTAACACTTGCACAGTTTGACGCCCTGACTGTAAAACCTAATGATTGCTTGAGCATGTCAAGAGTATGGAGGTTCTGGCAACAAGAGTAGGCATGCTCCTTTCGAGAGATCAAAAGAGGCGCAAAGAAGAAAGAAAACCATTCTTTTCAATGTCAACGGTCAGAGACTCCGCAGCGGAGGGCGGAGCTGGGCGGAGCCGGGCGGAGCCGGGCGGAGCCGGGCGGGCGGAGGAGTATGTATGGCGTTGGCGGTGCGTGGAAGGCGTTGCCACCCTGTCCGCGGGCTTTGCGGGCCGTAGGCATTCACGCCCCATCTCCAACGTTCCAATTTGTGGAGGAAGTCTTGCAGAATGACTGCCTGGCAACTTTTTAGTATTGAGTGGGAGTGGCCTGGACCACCCGGCTCAGAACCGGCCACTTCGCAGTAGAAAAGTCGACATGTCGAAAATCGAGCCACGGTGGCACACGGTGTGGCGAAATCCACGGTGGCCATGTGGAGAACGGTCCATGTAAACGGATGCTGCGTGAGCGGTATGATTGGTGGCGTGAATCACGCTTGATGTCCCACGGTCGCAAACACGACGCATGGCACTGCCATAGGACTGCTGCCCCAGACAGACCCCCCAGTCCACCACCCCTGGCCGTTTCTGCAGTCTGGCAGTCCCAAACACGTCGTGTCTGCACAGGAAGCATGGCATGTCGATGCCATGCGATGGCGGTCCACCGATGCGTTGGGCCCAACGATCGACGAGAGTGAAGCACGAAGTTTCTTGGAAGATCCTTTTCGATCCGTTTCGAAGTCACCGAAAGTGTCTACTGTTTATGGTCTTTGACTCCGGAATATGCTGCGGGTTAACGATAGTCAACAGTCCATATCCTCCATAGAAACTTGCGCCTGCGTCGGAAGCGCGGGTACTAGATGTGTTCTGTAAAGTGCCGCAACGTGGCGTTTGTGCCAACGATCGTCACGGGTTCCATCCGGTGCAGAATGAAACGCCTACAAATTGGAAAGCTCTGCCGTTTCTATCGAAGGAGCTGTGCCAGCTCCGCTCCTCCTTCCACTCGGCATCCGTCTCGTAGAAGCACTTCAACTGAAAGCACGATTGCGACAGGCCCAAGAGCCTGAAAAGCGCGTTCTGCGGGCCCAAGCTCACACGTTCTGGTAGCTTGTTATAGCCATCGCTTCGGTCTGGAGGATGAAAGCTACAGCTCTCAATCAAAGCCTCTGCAGCACTAGGACTGTTGCGCAAGAGCTTTTCCAAGTCATCACCTCAAATGCAAAAGGGCGCACATGTTGCAGAAAACCAGCCACAAGCTCTACCCAAAAGCTCGACTTTTGACTCCCTCCGCCCCTGAGTGCCAAAAAGCCGGTCACCCAAACAAGGTCTTTGGCCCAACAAGCCGGATTGCAAAATACACCATATGAGGACGATACATGAGGATACATATGTTAATACGTCTCCTCTTGTCCCAAACAAGCCTCTGAAAAAAAAAAGAACAAATGGTAAGTTAAGAAAGACCGGCCCAAACATGCTAAGCCAGCGCTGCCTCGGCGCTGGTGAGCCTGTCGCATGTTGGTATGACTCCCTCCTTTTGCTCCGGCCAAAGAGCTTCCGCCAGCTCTTCCCTCCTGGATCCCAACATCTGCAAGAAGCTTGGGATGCACTCAGGGGCTCGATCAATGAACAGCTTCAGGCTGGCCACATAACAGGGACTTAAACTGTTCAATTGAGCAATCCGAGCAAGGGATTTTTGACTGAACATACCTGACATGATGCAGCAATGGGCCATCCTTGCAAGGGACTCCCGGTTCATCATCCCGGAACGGAAGCCAATCTCAAGGGGCGTCTCTGGGCGGATCCCTTCAGCATCATCAGGGTGAACCCAGTAGCCATTTTGCTCTTTCCGCTTTTTCATGAGTTCGTGCACTGCCTGGATGGTTTCCTCATTTCCAGTGGAGAAAGCGAGGTGCAAGCTGGTATCCCCATTGGCATTGGTGCGGGATATATCGGCACCATGCTCGCAGAGCATCGTAATCATTTCACGGGAGCCACCGCTGCCTCCACGGAAGATCGCAGCTTGTAACACGCCATAGTTGTTGGAGTTTTGCCGGGTGACTTGGCTGTCCAACTGAGCTCCATGCTGCATGAGAAGCTTCAACAGCTGCACATGTCCACGGCTGGCCGCCAAATGAATCGCTTCTCCCGTACAAACCTGGTCGCCCTGGTCTTTATAGGGGACGATCCATGCAAATCTGGTATGAACCAGGCCTGGGTCTGCATGGCTCAGAAGCTGCTGGACACCTTCCTGGTCTCCTTCCTTGACTTTCTTGTGAAGCGTTTTCCCCCAGCATTTCCTTGGACTGGCTGTCGGATTCACATTGACACACATGTACTGAATCTTGAAAAGCACTTCATCTCCACAATCACGTACATACGTTCGTCTCGTTCTCCGTTTCGGGTGGGCCTATACCGATGTTTGTCTCCGACATTGCCAGGTCCACATGACGGCACGTATGTCGACATGTCGACCTGCATGTCAATGCAACGATGTCGAAATCCTCGTTCACTCGTGCCCAGAACCCCCCCAAAAAAGAAGGGGGGGTGTCTGGTCTTCTTCTCCTTTTCCAAAGGGTTTTTGGGTTTTCTTCCAAGGTTAATCCACACATATCCACACCGTGATTTTCAATGTTCCAAGCTTCCTCTTGTTCCAAGTGAACTCCGTGCCATTCGCACCATGACCATATCCTTTCGCTTCAGCCTCTGCGCTCATGGCTAAATGAGGACGCGTGAGTTCGGTGCGAAAAAGCACAGATTTCGCCCTGTTTTGAGCCTCTTGAGCTGCAAATGCATCGAGGTAGCATCGAGTATATAAATCCTCCAAATCCAGTCCTCCAGGCGAACTCAGCAAGTCAAATCTGCGAAAGCGTCCGCGTGACGGTTCTCAGCCTCACACCTCGCTGCGTCGCGTCACGTCACGTCATCACCCAAGGCAAGCAAAAAGTGAGGGCGGAAGCAGAAAGCAGACAACCTCTTTGCGCGGTACGTCTTCGCCCTTCTCAGCTCTGTCCGTCGAATCGGTCGGTCCGGGCGGGTGCCCGGAGGAGGATTACACGCCTGAGGGCGGTTCTTCCAGAAATCTTTGAGGATTCCTTACGGCAAGAGGAGTATTCAAGCCCAAGCAGTAGATATGACATTCATCCTATCGCCTCCTTCATTCACCAAAGTCAACGAAGATCGACATTCAGCAAAGTTCTTGCCTCTGCTCTCTGGCTGCTGCTGCTGCTGCATGATTTGAAGAAATTGGAAGAACGTGTTGCCAGCGTCAGCCATTTTTGTGACAACTGATTTCAAAAAAATTGCCCGAGGTGGGCTATCCATCTGAATGTAGTTCACTTTGACGTCACAAAAAGTGGTGATCCAAGGTACAGTCGAAACCAAACAGGCTGTAAACAAACGAGTAATAGTATATATATATATATACATAATAGACAACTACATAGACAAGATTGCTTTTAGATTTCCTTCGACACCGGCAGCGGGGCAAATCTCATTTTCTCCGATTTCGCAGCGGTTTGCGGCAGCAAAGCGTCTCCGGCAAACAGCGCCAGAGCAAGCACCTCTCGCAAACAGCGTGTTCAGAAACTGTGCTGTGATAAGCAGTTGGTTGCTCGACCGCTGTTCAAGCCTGGCCATAACACAACTGGTTTCAACAGTACACACTCCCTGGCACGAGTGCCAGCATCTTCCTCCCAGCCAAAACACCTGGTTTTTCGTTGCCTACACAAGCAGATTGAGGTCGAGCTCAAAAACCACAAGAAATTCTCTCAGGTGGACGAATTCGAAAAGTGCAGTTACAATTCTGGTGGCTGTTCCAGCTTTGCGAAGAACCATCCACCGTCACCATCGCCACATTGCTGGCATTGAAAAAATAGAACTAAAAAGATCAGTGCAAAACTGAAACATCCACTATCTGGAAGGTGAGTCAAAGTTCAACGACAAATGCGTCAAAGCCGTGGGTCGCACCTCTTGGGGGGGGCCAACGCAACGAGTTGGGCTATGAGGAGAAAAGTGGCGAACGGAAAAATCCCAGGGTACTGAAAAATCCCGGGCCATCTGCATCTTCCTCCCAGCCACAACACCAGTTTTTCGCCTACACAAGCAGATTGAGGTCGAGCTCCAAGAAGGACCCTGTGCGCGACTTGATTCTCTCCTGCACGCGATGAAGTCTGCAAAAACGGAAGGAATGAGTCATGAGAAGAGCCCTTCCACGCGCGGTCCGCGGTCCAGACGGGCGCTCGGTCCAGACAAGTGAACTGGGCGCCGGCGCCTTTCACCCGTCTCGTCGCGTGCGAAACGAGCCTTCTCGGAGCCGCTGCTGTTCGTCGCGAAGAGAGGCCACATCACAAAGGCCTCACAAAGGGTCGGTCCTTTCGGTATGGGAACCCCAGCTGTGGCGGCCCTACTGAAGGTTGGCGCTTTTTTGCCTAGTCCATTAAGGTCGACTAGTTAGCTACTTAGACATGGACGCAGGAGAGCTCACACACTAATGATGTTGGTTCCTAAAGTGTGGGGGAAATTCCTGTGAAGAAGAATGACTCAGCACAACAAGGAAGAGCATGACCACAAATGCCTGGCATGGAATTGCGTCGAAAAAACAGACCAGCCAGGCCCTCGGATCAAAACGCACGTCCTCGTCTGGGTGGAGGAACAACTGCACCGTGCCCCGTCTCCGGGTGGTCTGCCCCGTCTGCGCTCGTCTGCGCTCGCCGGTGTCGTCCGTTCTTTTGGGCGTTCCGGACCGGAGCCAGCGTGATTGGGCTCGGAGCCGCGCTGGTGGCCGGAGGGGCTTCATCGGCCTGAGGTCTCAGACTCACACGTGAATAGTGGTTGTTTTTGTATATGTTTTGATATAGCTGTATAGGGACCCTCCACTCAAGTCGTGATGTGTATATGTATGTGTGTGTGTGTGTTTTTGACCGGAGTTCCGGGTGGGGGGGAATCGACGATGGTCGTGAAATGACAAGTGTGTATTGCTTCATGTTCAGTTTACATCAACTCCTTTCAAGCTGATAAGTTGTTTGCTCTTCCTACTAATCACTCCACTGAGCCTTCAAAAAAAGACGAACTGAGCAACACACACCAGTGGCTGCTGCACCCATAATCGCAGATCCCATGAACGCCTGCATTGACGTCTGAAGAGAAGACCAAACCGAGCGGTCAGCAAGGCAAAGCAATCAAGGCATCGTCTCAGCTGTTTCTCGTTGATCTCACGCTTGACTGCTGTGGCCTTCTTGGCTGCTTCGGCCATACACTCTTTCACTTGTTCACAGGCAGGTGGCGCCTCAGATGTCCCGGTCACGCCCGAACTCCGTGTGTCGCACGAACCGACTGTGGCCACTCCCCGAGCCACGCGATGCGGCGTTCTGAGTCGCCCGAGCCACGCAATCCTTGGCCGTGATGTGGAAGACCACCATACCGCCCAGCCCAGCGCCTCAGATCGGTGGACACTCAGATGGAGCCGCGATGAAAATCCTCGGTCTTAGACTAGTGCCTTCCTCCAGTTCAACTGAGTCACAGTTGAAAAAAAACAAATATAACATCATGCAACAATGCAAAAGCCGCAAATGGTCGGTTCGGCACCTGCTGCAGCGCCGATGTTGCTTGAGCTGGTATCCGCAAATACAGTCGCATCCTTCAGCAAATCTTTCAGAACCACGTTTGCAAATCTGGGTGAAGGATGTGCTAGCTGCTGAACAGGGGATGCAACGCCACGTAAACCAAACAAAAAATGAACATGAGGACATTCTCTGCCTCGTTGGAGCGATTAGCTTCCTTCATACGTTACATTTCCAAGGCCTCTGCCGCCCTTGCCGTAAGTGTCTTTCTCTTCGAAAACGGCAGCGGATTCTTAAGCTAGCAGCCAGACACTTCTGCCGGGACCGTCCGAATCGTTCCGACGGTGCGTCGAACCGTTTGGAAAAAAAGAGAGGTCTTCAAGGCGCGCGCCTGCAACTTCGGCATGACGGCTCACCTCCTAAGGCCAGAACAAAGCGAGCGCCAGACTGTATTAGTGCGTCTGCCGGGAGAGAGAGAGGGAGAGGGAGAGAGAGAGAGAGAGAGAGAGACAAAACCACCGGACGAAGATCGTCTGCCATCCACGTGCTTTTGTGCAAACGGTGTGAAAATGGCTCAAGGATGGTCAACTCGCCTCAAGTTCGTCCATTGCCCATGGCTACAGGCAACGAAAAGGCAACTTTGGCCAGCCAAGAAGGAGGACCTAAAGAACCTGAAGTGCTTCCTCATGTGGACCATAGCAAATGCTTGGGAAAGGGACACCCTCTCCAGCTGCAGAAAGAGTTTGCTGGCTATGGGAAAATCCAAAAAAAACAAAACGTATTCTGCTGAAACCGCATGGATGTGACGTGCTCTTTTCCCCTGCAAACTCCAGTCATCAGCCTTGCTTGCATCGGGTCACTTGGGTTTTTATCCAATCGCACTGGCTGCTGAAGCACCATGTCACATGACGGTCTCTGTCAAGCAATTCCTTCAGATGGCTGCTGATCTCATGACCGGGCAGCTGAAACGTTTGCGGAAAAATGGACTGAAAGCTCCAGTTCAAGTGGCCAATGACGCTGGTGCACTCATGGACTCATGGACATTCACAAGGTTCAGAGAACTATAGATCTCTGGAAAGCATGCAAATGCAAAGCTCAAAAGACTCTCCAAAGCATGCGTGCATGTCCACGCAAGGAGAAAACTAATTGAAGTTTGGGGAGGTGCAAGAAGTCCGGCACCCCATCTTCCTTGCTTTCAGAATGATCAGGGCAAATGACATGCACGGGAGTCCAGCTACTGCTGCCAGTTTTATCTAGCTACAGCCGCACCAGCAAAACGGTCACAGCAATCAGCGCGAGCAAAGTCTAGATCTGTATGTACAAACCGTTTTGAAGCAGTTTGACTGATATCGACACTGCTTCAAAAGGGTCTGCCTCACCAACGGGCCCTCTCCGCCTGTCAAAGCATGAATCACACACTACCTGAGATCATCGGAAATCCGTGAATGGTACCTGTTTGACCTGTTTGGTCAATCTGGATATCTGATCCTCCTCTGTTCGGGGCCACTTCCAACTCCAAAGCTCGGGGGGTCTCTCTCCCACCCACAGCGCCGCGTCGTCCCTGGGTGTCGGTGGCCAGTCCGGAGGGTCCCTTTTCTCCGGCAGGCAGGAAGGCGGACCTGCACTCCAGGTGTCAGTTCGGTGGCACTCCAAACTGGGCGCCGAAAATCATGAGGCGCAAAGCCAAGTTTGTGGCTTCACGTCAAGTGACGACGCCTGAAAACCGCCAACTATGTGCAATTTATTGGCATCTCTCAACATGTTGGTTTGTGGGTCAGAATTGGTGACCCGTCCTGGCAGGCTGCCCTGTCTCCTGTCCTTTCGACCTCGCACATGAAAAACACCCCGTGCGCTTCAGCCACACGACCAGCTCCAACAAGCCGTAGAAGGCGGCCTGGGACAACGAGGGCAGCGGAGGCTGCAAGGCGCCACTTAAGAAGGTCAGAGCAGTGCCGCACAGGAAGAGTGGCAAAGCCTTGGCGAACGGCTGAGCAAACTTACTTCAAGTATTCTGCACCACACAAGTGTCCAGAACATTGCCAAACACCAGCGTGTACCCGGAAACATTCCCGTGGTCCCACTGGAAACCAAAGCCTGGGCCATGTAATGGGCCATGCCTGTAATGCTCATGGTTCTCATCGTTGTTCGATCTATGATGAGCAGGGCGGCTTCACAAGTCGAGTGAACAGAAGCACACGGAGAGAGACCTGGAAACCCTAAGCAACCAGAAATCCAATATGGCAACTGAGACCCGCGTAAGTGGCTGCTTACGAAAACATCCATGATCCGCCTGCCATGGTCACTGTAAGGGTTGGGTACCCAGGGGCAACACCCAGTGGCTAAGAAGTGGGCGACCGGGAAATCCCAACTTCTATGGATGTCTAACTAGACCCATCCCAACAAATAGAACTGACGGCCCCACCTGCTGAAAATGTTGCCCCTCCCTCGCTCTCTCACTCTCTCACTCTCACTCTCACTCTCTCACTCTCTCTCACTCTCTCTCTCTCACTCTCTCACTCTCTCTCACTCTCTCTCTCTCTCTCTCTCTGTCACTCTCTCTCTCTCTCTCTCGCGCTCTCTCTCTCTCTGCTAAAAATTGCATTTGTAAATTCGATAATAGATATTATATACATAGACTTCGATATATTCAAAAGAAGCATTATTGCTATGATTGTGTATATAACATCATCATCATCATCATCATCACCACTATGAGCATTATCATCATCCCAAAATAACAACAATGTTCCAAAATAACAAAATATGGTTTAAACATAACTCTGAATACCTTATCTAAAAAAACAATATTATCTTTAAAAAATGTTGCTCAATTGCAAAAATAACCTTCAATATATATATATATGTATGTATGTATATATATATATATGTGTGTGTGTGTCTGTATAAACATTCAAAAAAAAACTCACCCAAAAAGAGTCCTTTCCTTTTGTGTTCCCAAATCAACAAACAAATCATCACACACACACACATGTTTCATCAAATCCACTAATTTAATCTGTCTGTGTGTCTGTCTGTCGGTGTGGATGCATGTACGTATGTACGTATGTAACTATGTACGTAGGTAGGTAGGTATGTATGTATGTCTGTCTGTATGTGTATGTATGTACGTACGTATGTAACTATGTACGTAGGTACACATGTATTTTTCTTCTAGAGTTGGGTTGTTGCGAGTAGCCGGTTTGGCTAGCCTAGTGCCGGTCAGTGCCTCAGAAGTAGTCCACTGCCATGCGCCCTTCATCAGGCTCAGACATTGTCCTCCATCAGCTCTTCCTCCGTCTGCTCAGACATTGTTGGGCTGGGGTTCATGGCATGGGGGTGGCTGGCCTGGCTCTGGAATGGAATTTTCCTGCGCAAACTAGGTCATGTGGTCTCAGGGTGCGCTGGCCCGGCCTGAGTGGAGGGGCTGGTTCTGGCATTGGCGCTCATGGCTTCACAGAAACTGAGCTTCCTTGGTGCCATTGGAGAAACTTTGGAAGTCTGGGAGGCCATCTGCGGTGTTGCAACCCCGTCTGAAGAGGTTGGCTGCTCCGCCATGGCTGTGGAGGTTGCCTGCGGCAGCTCTTCTGTTTGTTGACTGGCCTTCTCTGCCTGTCGCCGGAAGAGTTCGACCAAGGGTGGTGAACCACTGACGGCTGCTCCCTTGCATATCTTCTGGAGTGCTCCTGTCACTATTGGGCGCTATCGCGCGTCAAGGTGGACTTGAACGCCGCACGCACTTCCATGGACAAAGGCCTGAAAGGCCGCCTGTGGACGCTGCAACCACACTTCCCACAGCGTAAATACCCTTTTGTCTCCTCAAGGGCATGGGTCTCATTGGCTGGGGGTTTCTCCTGTTGCTGGGCCAGGAGATTGCTGATCACCTGAGCTCGTGTGAGCTTCTTGGGGAGTGGCTTGCGCGGGCTGCGCTGGTCTGGATATTCCTCATCCAAGCGCAAGAGGGGGCATGTTTGCGCAAGCCTCTCCTCAATGATCGAGACCGTAAGCGCTTGGTGGATCCTGAGGCCACAGGCACTGGCACTGCAATGGAAGCCACTACGGTTGGGTTGCCAGAAGTGATGGGGTGCCGTCCAGGGTTTGTGGCACTGCTGCACCAGTTGTTTTTTGCGCTGTTTCGTCTGCCTGCCCTGGTGGCTTTCTGGTGGATGTAATGGTCCTTGGCTGCATAGACCTTGGCCAGCCTTGCTGCAGCATGCTTGTAAATTTCGGTGTGATCTTGGTCTAAGACCTGCTGCCATTCAGTAGTTCTTCGATCGTGCATGGCATTTGCTCGTTCCCAAGCAACTAAAGCTGCATCCCGCTGTCTTCGCTTGAGGTGCGGCCCACTGCCTGGGGTGCGAGTGTTTCGGCTGACATACAAGACTGTCACCCTTTGTAGATCTTGGTCAGTGAGACCTTCGAAGGGATCCATATAGAGCTGTCTGTGCCTCACGTGGGTCCGTGCTTCACACACCGCCACAACTTGCACAATGACCTTCACGTAGGTGCTGGTATGCTTGGCCAGAGCAACCAGTCCTGCAAGTAGTGCTCTGGTTTTGTTTTGTGGGTTGCTTGGTATGCCAGTGAGCGCTCCAAGTCTTTGAAGTTGTCCCAAGCTCATGGCATGCACACAGAGTCCAAAAAACCATACTTGGCTGCGCTGGTCATAGGTGGAGGGTGTGGCGTCCAGCGTGAAGGCCCAGCCCTGGTGTTGGTGTGGTGCCAGAACCTGTAGGTCCTGCCAGGTGCCATGGCCTTGGTATGCATGCTCAATCTGGCGGTGCTCTTCTGGTTCCAGAGCTATCCAACCTGCACTCCATAAAGGGTCCTCATCATGTTGAGTGATTCTCTCTGCCCAGGCTGGTGGCATTGGTTTGTGTCCCTGTCCATGGTGCCATTTACACAGCCATAGGATGTGTTTCGGGGTTGCCGGGACACAACAGATGGGACATTGCTTGGGTTGTCCGTTGTCTCGAAATTGGACTGCACCTTGAACCCATGTTTTGAGATGGGTCTTGTGTTCAGTTGGCATCTGCTTGATCTGCTGGTGGTACACATGCCAGTCCAGCCCAGTGATGAGGTGCTGGTGGTATTGTCGTTGAGCCAGCCTGTTGGTGCGCTGGTTTTGTGCTTCCTGGAGGAGGGTTTTCTCCATCTTCCACCATGGATCTTGGATGGAGAGCTCCATCTCCAAGAGCAGTGGGGTGGCAGGCCTTGTCCAGCGCCGTAGGTCTTGCACCCTCCCCAAGAGGTCACGGAGTGCTCTATCAGTGGCCTTGTCTGTGGCAATGAAGGCCGTCTTCTTGGGGTTCACGCGTAGGCCAAGGTCAACCAGTTTGCTGCGTAGATCTCGGTAGGCCTTAACCGCAGTTTGGGCCACTTGGAGCGGTGTCTGTCCTGCAGTGTCGAAGCCAACATCGTCTACCCAACTTGATAGGTGCACTTGAGCATGTTTCTCCTTCCAGGGTATCAAAGCTGGTGCAAGAACAGCTTTGGCCAGCAACGGGGCCTGCGGGCATCCTGCTGGAACTCCATGATCGACTCTGAAAAAGGGTGTGAGCTCCTGCTCTGCCATGACTGCCTTTGGCCCTGTGTATAGTTGCATGGCCAGTTCAAGCAGCAAAGGCGGGTAGTTGAGCTTGAGGGCCTCTTCTTGCAGTTTGCTCAGCTGAATCGTGTCGTAAAGGGTGGACATGTCCATCAACACTGTGACTCCATGGTGTCCTCTGGCCTTGTGCACTTCTTGACGGAGGAGGCGCTCTAAGGCTACGTGGAGGACATTGGCTCCAGGTCGTGCTCGATCGTGGTCGATGGTGGGTGGTAGCTGCTTCTGCCATTGTTCCAAGAGTGGTTTGCGGAGCCTGCACCAGATTCTCCAGAGCACTGACGTGAGCGTGATGGGTCTTTCAGGTACGTATGTATGCATGCATGGATTTATGTGTGTATGTATCTGTGTCTCTGTCCGTGTCTATGTCTATGTCTATTCCTATGTCTATGTCTATCGTATACGTATACGTGTATATGTATATGTATATGTATATATTTCTTTGATATATGCCAACATATATAAGTATATAACATGTGAAATATGAGGTGTGTGCAAGTTGCGGAGTAGTGCATCACACAGCAGACCGAACAGCAACAAGTGCAGCACAGTAACAGCAACAAAAAGAAACAGAAGCAACAAGAGCATAAAAGTAGCAAAAGCAGCAAAGCAACCAAAGCAACAAAAAGCAGACGAGCCGATATATTTTTTTTAGCAAAAACCCAGGCAACACCAAACGCTAAGAAGCTGCAAATCCAAAAACAGTAAAAGCAAAAGCAAGTCTGATTCAAAAAATACAAATATTTTATTTAAAAAAAAAAAACGATGGATTCAAATAAAAGAACGCACACCCAAAGACCCGTTCTTTGTATTGCTACTGTTTCCGTCCGGAGGGACGGAAACGGAATCCGTCCGGCCGTCCGGACCAGAAGACGTGTCGGGCCGACAACAGTCCAAACTGTCAGGCGCTGTCAGGTCACGACTGTCATGACTGGTCCTCTTTTCTGCGAATCTGTTTAGCAGTTTTTAGCCCAAACTTGAGGCCGCAAAACATCTTTTTGAATGGAACACACACCAAAAGGCAACACAAGCAAGACATGAACGGCCGGGCAGTCGAAAGTCAAAAAGGTAGAAACTCTACAAATGCCAACGGCTTACATTCTTTGTTCGTTTTTGACAAGGGCTCAACCCTTTACAAAAAGTCACAGTGACGTGCTCCAATTCTCCTCCAAATTGGGCCAAAGAGAAGGAGCTCAAGCCAGGCCGTTTAGTCTGAGCACCCGGAAGGTTGGGAGATCCATTTTGTTTCTGGTTGGGACCAAATGGTCCTTCGAACATCTCCAGAACTGGAGAGTTGAGAATTCGACTCGAGGCCCTGAGGCCCTTTTTTGGGCCTCCCGCGGAGTCCCGGGACCGTGGTCGCTCGTGGTCGGTTCTGCTCAAGGAGCCAGCAGGAGCACCAGCACATCCATCAGTGCTTCACGGGCAGCTGTGGGCTGCCGCGTGCGGAAGCGATGCGCGAGGTTGGCCAAGTTCTCCTCAGAGTTCGGATCCTTTCTAGTGCACTCGAAAGTGGTCAGAATCTTGACTAGTCAGCTCTTGATCGTCGCTCCTTTCGAGTGAATCAAAGATGGATTTCTTGACTTGTGACATCTTTCTGACCTGCCTCAAGGCCTCAATTGACAGGTCGAGGCCCTTCTTTTGATTTTGGACGAGGCGATCTTCCTGTTTCATATCTGGGATGGTCGTATATATAAATACTATAAATTAACAACCATAACATACCTGGACAGCTGGCTGCGTCTGTTCCGCTTCCATCTGTGTATTCGACCATGATTTCACCGAAATTCCACCGACGTCCGACCCTTGACCCCACCGTCCGACCCTAAAAAACACAAGTCAACTCTCGAAGGTGTTTTTGGGCGAAGCCAAAAAGGATGTTGGATTCTTCCATCTACCTGGTCTCGTCCGCCCAAACTTGAGCAGTCAGAAGGTGAAATCAGTTGGAAGCCGGTCGAGGATCACCGTTGGGAAAACCCCACAGGGTGAGTTTTGAAGGGTGTGCCGCCTTATATCTACACATCAACCTGTTCATCAGTTGGAGCTACAAATCGTTGACCCATGGCTAGGTTGAGTTGAGGATCGATATTGAGCGGACAGGCCAACAAACACATCGTAAGGCCACTCAAAAGCCAGTTGATGGCAATAAGCCAGTGCTGCGTCTTCGCATTCATGGCTGCAAGGTCCATGCAGGCCCACAGGAAAGGGACGCTCGCCTTGGATTACTTGCATCATGACTGCAGACACCAACTCTCGGAATTGAATGAAAACGACACACGAACGAAGCTGCTAAGGACGAAAAAGAGGCCCAACAACGTCCCAACGTTTGTCTCGCTCGCCCCAAACCCCGCCCGGTGACGGCGATCCGCCATGGTCGGGTGAAGACCGACTGCTCCAGCTCTGACGTGAGGGTCTCTAAAACCTCGGAACGCACACAGTCTTCGAAGGCCTCCTGGCTGCCGAACCAAATGGTGATGCAATCCTTCACGATTTCGCGGTCACACGTCATGTCGCCCTCGTGGTTCAGGTCGCAGCAAATACTTCTGGTCCTTTCCAAGTTGACGCTTTGCAACTTCTCCTTTAGGTCATCCACGGATTGAAAGTAGGAACGGAAGGCGTGGGCACAGCATAAAGCACCAAACGCTCCAAAGACGCACACGAACACCATGGGAATCAGAAAAGAAGCATCGAGCGGGAAAGTCGTCAGTGGCACCACAGCCAGGAACATCCCCAAGAAGGTGGCAACGACACACGGCCCCATAAAGGTAGGTGTTACCAGCAACCGGGAATGCTCACTATCAGCTTTGCTCTTCAGGAAGGCACTCAGTTCGAACAAACACCAAAGGCGATCACTCCAACTTGAGTCCCAAAGTACCAACATCTCCCGGGAGCGCTTCAGCATCCCAGCGAGGCTTAGGATTTGCTCTGCCTTGAGCTGCGGATCACTTTCGGTGATGCAAATCCGGTCCAGGAAAACATGCTGCTGCGGCCGCCAAAAGACAAAGACAAGTGCTGTGACCAAGAAGCCCGTTCCAAGTGACCTAGGTCTATGAGCGAAGTGCAAGTGATGTTCACGAACTTGCTTCATGTCTATCAAAGCCTACCAAATCGGCGATTGTACTGTCTGTATGTCAACATATCAGTCTGGGCTGTCTGGGCAACTTGTGCCCAAACAACCTTTCACATCCGCAGTGCAGCCCTACCTTTTGGGATCTCTGGGGCACACACACTCTCCCACCTTTGGACGAGTCATGACGAGCACTGCAAGGGTTCGATGACGAGCACAGCGCCGGTCGCCGGTCATGTCTTAAGATCCCCTGTATGTCATTACGCCGTACACCCCGAACGCACACCGTGTATCAGAGCCAAAATAAACCCAACACAAAAAGGCAAAAGAAAAGTCGGTGGCTTCTCCAAGCTGCCACGCGGAATGATCACTCGGAGAATCAGCAACTCTTTGGAATCCTGGAAGAGATCCGAAGGTGAAAAGCACCAACATCACCAGAGCAGCCAGAACACCACAAAGTATCGCCGGCAGGCCGTTGTAGAGTGTGAGCAGCGTAACCACCTTCTTGCGCCGCCCACCATGCCAGGAGTGAGACCAAAAACAGGAGATCTGGTCGCTCACCTTGTCACCGAGTTAGGAAGGAGATGCGAAGATGAATGAAAATCACCAAATGTGCAATGAGTTGGGGGGGTGGTTGAACTGGCAAATAATACACGGGAATCAGCAACCAAAGGGTCTTGAAGTTGAAGAACGAGCACCAAAAATGGAGTGTTTACTATGGATCGTTTTCATGTTCCCCAAGCTCCACTTGGCGTTCTTTCAGGGAGTCCACCTCAGTCCACCTCAGTCGAGTGAGGATCAAAGTAAAGTGGTGTCATTTGCTGGGATTTGCAGCATCCAAACAGGTCCAAACTGAAACTGGAAGTCACCCCCTCTGCCACTCTCTGCCAGTGTCAGAGTTACAAAACTCTTCGCAAAGAGATCCTGCCGCAGCCGTAGTCGAAAGACCCTGCCACAGCCCTGGAGTGCCCGGACGGCCAAGGTGACGCGCAAGGCTTCCGGTCGCATCAGCTCCATCTGGGCCACCACAGCCTAAGGCTGGGAGTCGATGGGCCAGTGGTCGATGGACCAGTGGGGTCCGGTCCGTGGGGTCGCCGGACGCCAGCACTTCAGCGGGAGACCATGTCGGTCCGGCGTCGTCGTCCCAGTCCTGTCGGTCCGGTAGACAGTTGCCACGTCCAACCGGTAAGGACGAGCAATTGGGAGCGGATCCCATCTGGGTTGGGGGTCGAATGAAGGAGTACGGCCTACACCATCTAGACCTGTTCAGGCAGTACGGCCTACGCTCCGACTCCACCACACACTCCAAAGCACCGTCATTTACCAACTCCTTTTCATGCCCAGGGGCTGCCAAATTGTTCAATAGCTCCGGTCGCTCACGTGGCACTGGCGCTGTCAAGTCCTCCATGGTGGACCACGAAAATCGTGCTCTCGCTTCCCCTCTCACCAGTGCGTTTCACGCAAAGGGCTAAGGAAGAAGTCTGGAGGAAAAGTTCTATCCCCAGAATCCAGAGCCAAAAAGACGTGAGCGCCATCGAAAACACCCATATGAGAAGAAGTTCGCCCCGTGCTTTCCTACACACACTTGCCTTGGCCTGCTGGTTCTTATTGCTGTGGCAAGGCATGTTAGAGACAGGTTGAGAAGCATAGACGAAGTTCGGCGGAGATCGTCTACCAACCTTGGGGCGGACTCTCTTCAGAGCCCAGTTCCAGCGCCTGCCTCTTCAGCCGGTGCTCCGTCCGTGCTCGCGAACCTGCCAACGTTCACCCACCAACCGCTCTCGTCCACTCTTGTGGATGGAGAATTAGAGCTGGGGAAGCCGGGTGACCCCATCTGGGGCCCAACCAGCCGAGCGCATTTGCCGCGAACGAACGACCGACAGCGTCGGCTATAGGGCGTCTCAGCAGCAGCGAAGTCCGCTGCGTCTCGCTTGCCGCGAAGTCCGGTGGTGAAGAACTAGAGTTGCGAGTGGAGTCCAAAGGGTCTCGAAAAGGAGTTGGACCTGGTCTTTTGGATACCGACATATCATACAAGGATATACAAGGCTTATGTACCAGGACCTTCCCAGTGACCTTTTTGGAATCCTAAGTGACCTTTTACAAGCCTAAGTGACCTCAAACCAGGGGATCAAAAGGTCACTGGGAAGATCCAGGTATATAGTGTTGATTAATAAAACAGCCCCCCACATGATGTTAAACCATTCTTTTTATCCTGGATACAGTCTGCGGAATTTGAGACCAGTGCGGTCACCAGTCACATGCCCCCCGGATGCCCAGTCTGGCCCGAGAGTCTCACCACCCAAAGACTCTGCGGACGTTGAGAAAAGGCCATGGTGGCCGTGACAGTTCAGAAGACAGGTGTTTTTTCTTCTTTTCAGGTGGAAGTACGGTGCCACCTGCTGCTAAAGGAAACCTGCAGCTGCCAGCAAGATAGCTGCCCAAACCAGGAAACAGAACCAGCAAGGGATCTGAGATGGATTTCAAGCGTCAAATCATTGAAAACGTGTAAACTTATTGGATTCCTCCAACTGAGGATGCTGAGGACGTCAAGCGCGCCCGGGTAAGCGTCGAGTAACCGCGCCACGGGTGGCCGAGCCGACGAGAGTGTTCGCCGAGTGACCCGAGGAGATCAAGATGTTCGTTCGGGATTCAAGCTATTGAATTATGGGCCAGGCTTGAAAACTGGGGTGATGTAGGATCAAGTGTGCACATCTTCGTGAGCTAGCTAGCCTTGATGTTTCTCACGTCTCGTCTCTTGTGAGCACATTGTTTTGAGTGTTGAGTCTAGAGCTGCACTCCATGCGTGATCATGCGTGATCATGCCTTTTTTGTGAAACACACTGAAACGAATCATAATACTAAATACCATCCTCCAATCCCAGAATCCCATGAAGTTCTGAAGAGAATGCTTCGAGTTATGCAAAGTTACAGTGGCCCAAGTTCCAATCGATGTGGTCTGCACACCGGACCTGATGTATGCCTTCAGCCACATCCGACCCGACAACAGCACATGGTCATAGAGCCAGCCAGGCACGGCAGCACAAAAAGAACAGTGATCACTTCAGCAACACAACTGACTGTGCATCACCACAAACAAACAAACACCTACAAACACGGTTTATCGCCATCCATCATCACTAAAAATGGCTGGCATATCATGACCTCATCATTCTGATCATGATCACTTCATGTGCTTGGCGACGTCCCACCTCGCCGCTCTGATCAACATGACGGCCTGGCGACGCACGTCACGACGTCATGACGTCAAGTCATCCGGATGCATACCTTCTCGGCATGTAGTTGAAGCAACCACTAAATCCCCAATTAGGTTGAAGCCGCTTGAAGCCCGGGCTCCCATCAAACGAAAGGTGCTCTGTGGAACGTCCAAGTCTTGGATCGTCTGTACGCGCTTTCTCCGCTTTTCTACGTCACTGCGCGCAGTTCGGTTTTGGACGCCCGCACACAAACCCGTGCCCGAAAAATGAGGTGCCCAGTCCAGTCGCCAAGTTTTTGGCTTCGAGGATTCGAGGCACCCGAGGCACCATTCGCCGCCCCTCGGCCGCTGGTGATCTGTTCGTTCAAAATTGGTGCCCTATCCTGGCAGACGGCCCTGACTCCTGTCCTTTCAACCTCGCACGTGGACATCTCCTGCGCTTCAGCCACACTACCAGCTCCAGCAAGCCGTAGAAGGCGGCCACAACGAGGGCAGCGGAGGCTGCAAGGCGCCACTTAAGAAGGTCAGAGCAGTGCCGCACAAGACGAGTGGTGCTACCTGGGCGATTGGCAGGAGAGGTATATGGATGATACTGTACCTTTAGTGGAAGCTGTCTGCAAAAGTTACCCGCATCGCACCCCACCATTTGTATCCATTTGTTGGGATCAGTGGCTAGATAGCGGATCTCTGCAAAGTGGCCCAGGGTCGAATTCTTTTACTCGAAACCAGAAGCACCAATGAGCCCTGATGGGCCATGGCTCCTGTATATGGCAGGTGCTCCATAATTTGGGTCTATCCTATTCCAGTGGATGATTCAATCTATATATTAAATCATATTCAAACTATTATATATTATAATAGTGGGTCTATCCTATATATTCTAATCTATCCTATGTTAGTGAAGGCCTTGTTCAAACATGCTTTCTTTGTTGACCGACTCTAAGAGGTCATAGGACTGGGATCCACTTCCAGCTACTCCTGTGAATCGACGAGGATTCGGACAGAAGATGCCAAAGTAGACAAAGACTGAACATGCGTTCACAAAACAGCTTTTGAGTTGTTTAAGATGCAACTTCTGTTTGGGCCCAAAGAAGCCAACCAAGAAGGGATCCTGATATTCCTGTCATCTCTAGTCACGAAGTGTTGAATCGATGTTTGCTTCGCCAGCACAGCACTCCCTAGGCCCTGAACCACTCCTTAGGTCCAAGGCGCCAGCAGGAGCACCAGCACATCCATCAGTGCTTCACGACCAGCTGTGGGCTGCCGCGCACGGAAGCGATGGGCCAGGCTGGCCATGTTCTCCTCAGTGGGAGCAACAGTGGTTCTTTTCGACTGAAGGAGCCGAGCCGATCGACTGGGCACAGCAACTCGATCGGCGGTGCCGATCGAGATGAAGAGAATCAGATGTAAAGCAGCTAGACAAACCGCAAGAACGGACGCCACCAACTGATTGGTGAAACTTCAGCGGCCACAGGTCCTGTTTGGACGAGCTTGGATGTCATCCTCAATCCTCTCCTCACATCGCTGTTCATGAGTTGGAGCTACAGATCGTTGCATGGCACACACGTAAGGCGGCTGAGGATCAATGTTGAGGGGACCAGCCAACAAACACACCGTAAGGCCACTCAAAAGCCAGTTGATGGCAATAAGCCAGTGCTGCATCTTGGCATCGCTGGCTGCAAGGTCCATGCAGGCCCACAGGAAGGGGATGCTTGGATGCCCGTCGTGGTTGCTAAACCTCTGTCTCATTTACTACGTCTTTAGCCTACTTATAAACACATTTAGCACTCGTTTGCGCCACTTAGCTAAACATGTTTATACCACTTCTGTAACCATGTTTAGCGCCTTTGTAACCATGATTAGATAAACGCGATAACCAGGACTAACCCTGAAAATATGAGCCCGCATATGGGCTCTTTTTGACATTCCGCGTCGCGTTTTTTTCGCAAAAGCGCGAGCTCTGCGTGCGCCCTGCGCTATGCGAGCTCTTGCAAGAAGCCCTGCGAGTCCTGGCCGTGGCGGAGATTTCCGGACACCGGCGCCACGTCGTGGAGGCAGGGCGCCACGTTTTGGAAAGCCGCGCTGATCAGAGGCAGGGCCTGCTCTTGCGGCTCGCGTATTTTGTGACCATGCAGGGCCAGCAACGGCTCGCTTCAAGGTATATAGATCTTTCTCGGATCCACAAGGCACATCGACCAGGACCACGGTGATCACCTGGCAGAAACGAGCGATCGAACGATGGAACGACGAAACGAAATGACGAGACTCGATCGAACGGTGCACTGCACAGAAAACATGAAGTTCCTGCGTGTAAAAAAGGAGGCCTGTCACGCAACTGGGTTGCAAAACGTCAGGTTCCATGTCAAAAATGAAGCCTGTCATGCAACATGGGTGCAATCTTTTCAAGGGATCACGGTTGCCACGTCTCCACCGACATAAAACGGGATTGCCCTTTGAAGGCTTTCTGTCGGCACCAATTCTGGTGCCTCAGTCATTCGGAACTGATTGGGGCCTGCAGGCTTCCACTTGGAAACGACTGAGTGAAATGAAGCGCCACTGACTTCTGACACAACCTGCAAATGGAACCAGATCTCAACCATGTGCGCGCTAGTCTGCGCACAATCTCCACGCGACACGTTCTCATAGTTGCAAAGGGCGTCGAAAGAAACAAACACTTCAAAGCTCGAGTCCAAAGTGTGGCCAAGGTTTCGTTGCAGCTCCATGGTCAACTCTGCAGAAGCTTTCAAGGGATTGTGAAGCACTACCCCAGACTTGCAGTCCCATTCGTTTGTCTCCAGCAGCTGCGCCAAGACCACCTCTTCTAAGATGCCCCTCTCCCACGAGACTTTCCTGTTGGCGTTCGTGCTGTGATTGCCATGTCTTTTGAGCTGTCGGTGCTTCCTTTCATGCACCCAACAACTCGTCAATTGGCCGTCTCGGGCCGGAAACGACGGCAAGTGAAGGCTATAGTGAGCCTTGGGTTGCATACACGCCGGTCCGTACGCGGCCAGGCGATCGCAAAGGTGACTCTCAATGCGTTGCCGCAACTCCTCAGTATTTCAAGTTTATATCTATAATATTTTGTTGCGTTTACTCTTTGTTTAAAACTCGGCATGACTTACAACGGTTTCGTTCCAAACGAGCAACTGTTTGTCAGATGCCCTGTCAAAGCGTGGCAACACAAGGAACACACCATACTTCTTTAGACTTCGAATGAAAGCTGAAACCGTTCCAAACGAGCAGCTGTCTGTCAGTTGCCCTGTCAAAGCAAACCCAATCACAGTTTCACAACTTTTCCTTTCACAGTGAACCCCCTGCACACCCTTCAATCAATTATCAAGAAAATTGACACCAAACACATTTAAAAATAGTGGTCAAACGTTGAAGGAACCGTGTCAAGAGTCAACGGGCGAAATGCTCTCTGATCGGGTCCTCTGGAGAAGATCCAACACCGCAGCCAAACTGTAGTAAGACCTGATGGCCTTGCCTGCTTCTCCAACAGATGATGGAACTTCAGTCATCAACCAGGCCCTGATACACGGGTATAGCGACAACCCTTCAGAGGCTGAGCAACTCAAAGGTCCATCTTTCAGCTTCTCAACAGCCCTGATGCCACTCAAGCTTCTGGACGAGATCTTCTTGGGCCATGACAACTTCTTCAAAAAAGCAACCAACGACGACACACCGATTCCATGCCCTTCTTTCACCTTGCTCAAAAGGAGGGACACCTCGCTATTCCACAAACCTGAGACAAGGTATACATGCATCCAGTCGTAAGATGTCATCGATACAGGTCCAGGAATTGTTGCCATGAAGTTCTCATCGAAAAGTGCGCCTTCCTCGCAATATGTAAACCCCAAAGTCTTTTCAAGCTCATCGAAAGCCCCCTTCCTCAAGGTGGCCTTATCGGCTTTGAGTTTCCTGATCACCGCCATGACTGATTCATCCGTGTGCAAGACACATTGGTCCAGGCTGCAAACAAAACTTGGCACCAGCCAGTCAGATGTGTCGTGAGCTGCCACCTCCAGCAAATGGTTGGTGACGTTCTGGCAGAACACACAAATGAACAGTCCTGAGGAGCCCTTATTCGACCAGCACTGCTTAAGCGCGGCCTCGTCCGCCAAGAGGAGCCCGACCTTGAAGAAGCCAAACTTACAAGGCCCATTCAGGGGCAGGCTCAGTCCAAGCCTTCCGTCAAACGGCGGTTTTGTGAACAACTCACAGATTTTTTTGAACAGTTGACTGTACTGTCCAGCAACCTTCTTGATGTGAGAGGTCCGACAAATCGAAATTTGAAACCACAACATGTCGCGGCCGAGCTGATTGCCGAAATTCATCAAAGACCAGTAGAAGGCAACCATCTTTCTGGAGTTGGTTGCCTTCAACTGGTCTCCAGGAAGGATCTCGTCACAGTAGAGTGCCACCTTGAATGGATTCCCTGCAGTTTTGTTGGAGGACGCAAGCACGCCCTCAAAGAACTCCCTAAAGGACTCATTCCTTTCCAATGTAGCGAAAAGCAAAGGCCAAGGCGAGATGCAAGGCAGCTCCAACGTTCCACCCTGTTCCTCAATGAGGCTCAGTGTGGATTGGAGAGGGCCTAAGGGTGTATCTCCTGGTAAAGCTTGCACTCTCGTCCTCTTCAGTGTCTGTCGAC
Source organism: Durusdinium trenchii (assembly GCA_963970005.1). Classification (NCBI taxonomy): domain Eukaryota; class Dinophyceae; order Suessiales; family Symbiodiniaceae; genus Durusdinium; species Durusdinium trenchii. The sequence continues at coordinate 698,982 of CAXAMN010022707.1, read as the reverse complement.
TGATGTGCTCGGGCAATCCGTGTTCACGTACTGACTTCAGAAGTGCGACCATTCCACTTTGGCTGACAAATGCATGAGAAGCAGAAGCCACATAAACATCGCGTGGCCCGCGAGAACTTGAGCTCATGGCTCTCGCAGTGCGAGTCAAAGGACCCTGCACTTGCACTCACGATTCACGAGCCGTGTTTCTGGTCTGGCCCTGTCACTGGGATGTATGATGATATATGATATATGGTTGTTCCACAAACCTACGTGCTGGATTAGAGTTGCACGTGCTATGTATGCATTGCTTTGGCGCTGTGCGTGCGATTCATGCATGCGCACTGCTGCAGAAACATCAACCACTTAAGCAAAAATACTCAGTACAATTGTACAATGCAACTATTCCTTCAGTGCAAAACTCCGTCAACACTTCAGCCTGACTAACTGAGATTGTTGCGTCTCGTTTAGCAATCAGTCGGTTGCACACAAATCAGTGTATACAAGGAAACTATTCCTTCAGCGCAAGCCTCTGTCAACACTGCAGTCACCACCTGAGATGGTTGCACCGTGTTTAGCAATCAGGCGGCCCCCACCTGATTGGAGCATTGGACGTGTCCTCAATAAAGAACCTGTCAACAACCTCGATGCAACAACGGACAGAGACGGGTTCTGGCAGCTGGCGCGAAACAAACTTCTGAATGAGTTGATTGGCGTTTGCAGGGGACCACGTTTGCACAGGTGGAATTGATGATCAAAATGCAAAGGCAGGGTTGTGTGGGTTGTCAAAGGTATTGACACGGAATGTCTTCTTTAAGCACGTGTTGAAACCCAATGCAAGACTCACAACGCAATGCAAGTACAGCAATCGTTAAAACCAAGTGCAGTCCCAATTTTCACTCAACGTCAGCTGGAGCTTCATCGATCAACTCCCGCTGCCACTCATTCGACACAAAAACCTATTCATCAACTTTTCACTCAACGTCAGCCGGAGCTTCATCGATCAACTTCAGGGCTCGCTGCCACTCAGCACTGCAATTCTCTTCGTCAACGATCTTCACTTTCTTATCGCAACGGTCACTGCAGTTGAGGAAGACTCTGAACGCACCCTGGTTGCGGTGGATCTTGCCGTGCCGGTAGTAGGTCGTGCCACTCTTGGGCGCAGGCACAGGCGGTGGGGCTTCCTTTGACCAAACCTTTCTGTCAGCCCTGGCCTTTGCTTTGGCGCTGGGCTGAGAAACGTCTGCAGTCTTCTCTGTCTTTCTCTTGGTGGGAGCTGTCTCGGCCTCGCCCTTTTTCTTTTCATTCTGGGTCTTGGCTTTGGCACCAGCTTTCCCCTTTGCTTTGGCCTTTCCCTTGGCCTTTGCATGAGGCTCTGATTCATTCTTTGCCTCTTTGACCTCTGCCTTTGCAGACTGCCTACGTGCAAGAGCTGCCTTTACCAAAGCACTTTGCTCTTCTGGCGAAGCCACCTTCGCCTCTGGAAGGACCAATTGCAGCTCCTGAGCCTTGCCTTCGTCCGGTGGTGAATCGAAGAGGGCGTCTGCTGCTTTGGTGGCACTAGTGGGCGGCTCTGTGGACACTCTGTTCTGCGGTGGCGGTGTCACCGCAGTGCCTGGTTTGTTGCTGAAGACCTGCAAGTTCTGCAGTAGGTTTGGAGAGGTTGAGCTTGACGAAGCAGTGCTCGACCCACCACCTTGCATTGAGTTAAACATCTGAAAGAGCTGGAACATCTGCATGGCATCGCAGCTGAACCCCATTGCGCTCGGCTCCACTACTTTCTGGGCTGGCCGAGCTGGAACCAACTCTGTTCCAGGAGGTGAGTCATCCTTCGCAGCCTTTGAGGTCTTCCTCAAACACTGCAGCTTGCCCACCACGGGCGCAGTGAGCGTACACGGTGGGTCGTCCTCATCGTAGGCCACCTGCCTCAATGATGCAGAAGGCTCACATGGATACACCTCTATGTGTTCCATTGTCTTCTTGCCAGCCTTCCTTACTTTTGACCGCATCAAACTCTTCAAGGTCTGGAGGAGCTCTATCGTCTGCTTGCCAGTGCCCAGTGCCACTCCCAGTTCGCCACTGACCCTAGGTGAGTTTAAATGTAACATTGAGAAAGGCAGGGCCTACATCAGTGCTCGCAGTTTTCAAAGCAGGGCATGCAATGTACATCGCTGCTCGCAGTCTGTTCGAAATACAGCAGGGCCTACACATGGCTCGCACTTATGAACCCTTTACTAAACACAAAGCCAAGCAGCTTTAGGATGTGGCCGGCTGATGTCTCAGTCGGCAGGTCCAAGCCAATCCTCACCATTCGATTGGCTACAACATCGAGCTTGGCATAGTTGCTAATGCTGTTGTTTTCCAAGAGCTCCACATCCTTGACAGACAAGTACGCACTGAAGTTGGTCATTTGCTGCTTTGCCCGCGCAGCTTTGGAAGCACCACCACTGTGTGCTGCAACCCGCGCACCGATCGCCAGCACGGCCTTTGAAGTCCAGTCTGGAGACATCAGGCTGATACTTGATGCCGTGACCTTCTGAATCAGGCCACTTGCCTCCCCCGGCGACATGGGAGGCAACAGCTCGCACCGCCGCAGCAAAGCAGCGCATTGCTGCTCCAGGACTGTCTTGAAGCAGTCCAAGCCCTTTTGGGCGCCGAGGAATGCGGCAGTCTCCTCCAGCCCAGCGGCAAGCTGTTCCACAGCGGTCATGAACGCGGTCTGGGGCAACACCGCCCCCTCTCAAATCCTATCAAAACTGTGGGCCATATAGTGATAGTGGCACATGAGCGAGCCGGTATGCATAGGCCCTGCTCATGCTAGGGCGAGCTTATGCACGACAAGCCCTGCGCGCATGTTCTTTATGTTGCAAACTCGTGATTGCAAACGTGTGAACAGCATGCATGAAAGGTAAACACCACTTCGATCACGGCACCACTCTCAAAAGCATTCCAAAGCGTCACTCTCAACAAATCAAATGACAAGCCCTCTCAAAAGCATTCCAAAACGTCACTCTCAGCAAATCAAATCACAAGCAGCTTCAAACCCTGTGATGTATCGCTGAGAACTCAAAACGCAGTAGTTGAACAAAGTAAGAAACAAAGAGCTTCCACGCGTCAGCAACTCCACTCTTTTTGTCATGATCGGACCATCGCGTCTCAAAAAACGTTTTCAATGTTTTCACATCCAAGGCTTCTTTGCCGCAAGGCTTTGTGCTCTTGCCATGTCGACAGCACCAAATGATCATAGGAAATCTGCTCGTCGACAGGCTCACTTTTTCAAATAAAGGTTTCGCACTTTCATATTCGAGTTGAGCACCTTTTTGGTCCGCCAGACGAACTTGGACATGCTGACATCCCACGTGGACCGCACCTTCGGCTCCTTGAGTGCGGTTTGGAACCTGCTGTAGACGCTGGCCACGGTTTCTTCTGGATCGATCTCGCCAGAGCCAAGCCTGAGTGGTCCATAATTGCACCCTCTGGGACCTTTGGAATTTTATGACAGAGAATTGAACATTATGGGACCTCTCAACTATCACGCAATATCGAAAATGATACCATTTCTAAAGACTGTGAGAAACCAGGTCCCAGTCAATGCGTTGGTAAAGGTATAGGCCATCATCCCATCTTGTTCCAACATATCCAGTGTGGCTAGCACGGGCTTCACGGGCTTACAGTAGATCCATATTGTGGCGCCTTTGCCACCGTTGTAGGTTGAAGTCATGATCATGCCGTGGGGCTCGCAGAGCTCATGCACAGTAAATTTGTAACTGACGTTGGGATGCATTTGAAGCATCAAGCTGGCGTCCACCTGCTTGTTTTCATAAGCCTTGCTAACCTTCTCACTCTGTTCGGGCCCAAAGCGGCACCAGCCTCCGGGCACATCCCACCAGGCATCTGCCGAAGATCGGCGTTTGAGCGCCTTGTATTGCCACCGTCCCTCACTCAGGCCAAGTGCCATGGAGCAGCTCGCACTGGGATTAGGGAGGTCACAGATATTGAACGTTCAAAGCTGCTGGCGAGCCGTGTGCAAAGCCCTGCCTACAGCCTCCCCCCAGCGAGTACAATAGACCCTGCTATAGGGTACGTATACACGAACCTGACATCGCTAGACTGCACAAGTTCCACAGTTGCGACTGCACCAAATGAGCGCACTGCTTCAGTCAAATGCGGATGCGTGCGCAAGTCAAAAGAACTGCTCCGAGAGCCACACTCCCAGTCCAATCCCAGCTCAAGCACACCTGACACAGGCGTGGTTTGCAAAGCGAGGTTGACAGCGTTGATTCATCAGAGCATCGACAAAAGAAAACAGCTCAGACATACCCAAATGAACCTGTTGTGCACAGCAGTTTACAGCACTAGCCTACACAGGCCTACACATGTAAGGCCAACAAGCCATCTTGTCCAACTGTATCTTGGTACGTCGTAGCGCTAGCGTTCACTCACTGTCGAAGCCGGCCCTCCAGCCTCCAAAGTGTGCAAAGGTCAGGCCTGGGCACGGTGCAGGAGCAACACATTGAACTCATTGAGGAAACTTAGTGACAACCCTCCAGTGCAAACTCTCGTGAAAACTCGTCACAGTTCGTTCAAAAAGGATGAAATTGCCATGTTGGAAACATCCACAACACAGGTCCCCTCCACGACGTACGTGCTGCAGTAACCGCCTTTTTTTTACGCGCCATGCGCGGCAGGCATTGTGTGATCCAGTTGGAGGTTGGATGGCTCACTCAAAATGGACCTGAAACTAGGTGTTCTCAAAGTTTCATTGGAAACCTCTGGTGACCAACAGAATCCAAAATTTATCGTAACGATAAATTTTGAACACTCTGGATTCCCAATTTTTATCGGGGCGATAAATTTTGGGCAGTCCTGATGCAAAATTTATCGGGACGATAAATTTTGAGCAATCCTGGATCCTAAAATTTATCGTAGCGATAAATTTTGGACAGTTTTAAATTCCAAAATTTATCGTAGCGATAAATTTTGTATATCCTTCATTCACAAATTTATCGTACCGATAAAGTTTGGACACCCTGGTTTCCACAAAAATATCGGAGCGATAAAGTTGGGTCAGCCCTGATTCATTTATCGGAACGATAAATGTTGTTTAGTCCTGGATTCACGCAATTATTTTATCGATAAATGTTGGCCACCCTGGGTCCCCAACGATTGTCGTGTCGATTTGAGGACACGTGTACTGTGATGATTATGTTTTGAAACATGTCGATACCACTGAATCACCCTGATGTGAAATGCTGCTCAACCCACCTAGATACAAGCATACACGTGAACCTTCAATCCAACCTCCCTGGCATGACACGTGGCCTGTGCTGCCACCACCGCTCTGTCTCACCTTCAGATCACCTATGCAGATGCGGAGTACTTGAGGGGTTGTTTGAGGTTTGAGCTATGGAGAATGGGTGTACCTCACCACGCGAGACAGTGGCAGGTCGAGAGCGGTGTTGTGCAGATGAGAAAAGGTGTGCGCAGTCCTTCAAGTCCAAGTCCTTCAAACTGCACCACTCACCCCCCGAGACATCTGGGACTTGTACTGTTGGAGTTGGAGTTCATGGAGGGTTGGATGGACCTGATGTCCAGTGGATGATGTGATGCGCATACATTGCATATTCTGTTGGCTGCCTGGCATGGAGCCATTCCATGCTGTAGAGAAGTGCGAAGCATTAACATTGTAACTTTAAATGGCGATGCGCCTCCAAGTCGCTCGTACCAGGCAGCCACTCATATCATGTCATGATGTCGCGCGCTGTGGTGGAAGGCGTATGGCCAAGCTCGAACACAATTTGCTGGGATGGCAAACAATTGTTTGTTGAACTATGTAGGCCTATGGTCAAGATCGAACACAATTTGATGGAATGGCCAACAGTTGTTTGTTGAACTATGTTGAACTAGGTTTCACCTCAGCACCTTTTCACCTCTAGCCATCTAGCTGTCAGATGAGGCCTGGTGTTTGCCTTCCACCACCCGCCGTGCCACCCGAGCCAAATCCTGCACCGCCGATAGGGCGGCGCTCCAGCCACCATCGCCGCCGGTCTTGTCCTTGCCCTTTGCTTTGCCGCCCTGCTCCTGCTCCTTCTGCCGAGCCTGCCATCCTTTGCCCGGCGTGCGCTTGCGAGTGCGGCCGCTGCCATACCTGAGACGATCGAACGAAGATGACAGGGCCCTGATGAAAAGGCTCGTAGCTACAGGGCCTCCAGGCTCGTTGAACAGGTTAAACATCTATAGGTCGTTGAACTACGGCTCATCAATGGTGCATGGCTGTTGAACAATGTGACAAACAGTCAAACAGTTGAAAAGGTTCGGACTAACGGCTCATTGAAGTTGCGGGGCTGTTGAACAATGTGACAAACAGTCAGTTGAAAGGTTCTATATACATTCCAGGGTACGGGTAGAAGTTGCCGGCCACATCGCGGTATCCTCCTTCGACGTATTCGCCTCCCCACTCATCTCGGTGGCCTTTGCCCTGGCCTTTGTTCTGGCGCCAGCCGTGCTGCGCCCAGTGTGGCTTGTTGCGCTGCTGCCACCCACGATGCTGCCAGCCACCATGCTGCCAGCCACCGCCACCGCCCCACTTCCCTTTGCCATCGCGTCGCCATGGGGCGGTGTCATCATGGCGCTTCCAGCCATGATTCATCTCATCGGCCTCCACCTCCTGATCGTCTTCTTGATCCTCCTCCTCGCGGCCCTCATCGCCGTTGTCGTCGACGATCTCCTCCTCCGGCTCCACCTGCACCTGCTCCACCGCCTCCTCGGCCTTCATGGCCTCCTCCTTCTTCTTCACCATCTTGGGCCTTGTGCCCTTCTCTCCACCACCTTCACCATGCCGCTGGATGTAGTCACCCAGCTCCGCTTCCTCCGCCCAGATCTCCATGGCCTCAGCCAGCGGATCCGGCTCCGCCGCCTCTGCCTTCTCCCTCACCGGCTTTGCGAGGATCTTGAGGGCGTCGCCGGGCTTCTGGAAGTCCTTGAGCTCGTGCGGCTGCAGGTCGGCCTGCTTGTCATCCACCTTCTTCCGCCTCTTCTGCTGAAGAACGCCGCCACCAGCGTCCGCGTGACGCTTCTTCACATTCTGGGTGGCTGCCATGGATCCCTCCGCCATGCGCAGCTCAGATCGAATTGGGGTGTGCCGCCAAGTGTGGAATGTGTGGAAATTGGAACTGTGATGAACTGTGGTTGAGGGAACTGTGATGAACTGTGATGAACTGTGAACGTTTGGATGCATCGTGAGTGGTGGTGTGAAGTTGTATAGTGGACCTGGCACTCGTGGGAATGTGTGAGTATATGAATTCTGGCGCAGTCGTTAATGAGGTATCCTATAAGGACATCGGGCGTGTTGAACAGGAGTGGAGTATTTGGAGGCTAATCGTTGGAATCATTGGAGGTACCTGTGCACTGGTATAGGCTCATACACATCATACAATGGCACATGTATCACGTCATACATGTATCATCACATGAAGACATGAAACCATGCCATGCCAAGTTGGCCCATGCCAAACATGGCATCCGTCTTGAGCAGACGTGCAATAAGGTTGATGCGCAACTGTCCCAATGTGCTCAAAACTACTGTCCCAATGTGCTCAAAACTTTAATGAGTCTTCAAGTTTGGACCACAATCATTGACACTCCAAAGATTGATACAACGTTTGAAAGCGTTCAATACCTACTCAAAATCAAGCAAGCTTTTCCCCTTCTGGTCGACATCTAAAACATCTAAAAATCAAGCAGTTGAGGGCCCCGACAGTTGCAGAACGACGCCAATGGTAGGTTACAACCTCACGGCACGGTGAACGACACGGAATGCAAAGGTACCTGTGTATGGCCAGTGATCTAACGTCTGCCTGCTTTAGTGCCCAGTGCCACTCCCAGTTCGCCACTGACCGGGTGAGTTAGAACTTGATTACATTGACAGCAATTCAAACCTCAAAGCAGGGCCAAAACAACAGTGCTCGCAATTTTCCTAGCAGGGCCATACATCAGTGCTCGCCACACTCGAGGGATCCATGCCCTTTCAAAAACCCACTCAAAGGCCTCTGTGAAACAGGCCTAACTACTGCTAACATCAAAATGATGGAGGCTGGGGTCGACCTGAGTGCTGGGCACCTCCACATACTCAGGGCTCTTGGGCAGAGTGGGCTCATCCTCATAGAGCTGGGTTTCAGGAAATGAATTCCTTCGTTTTTTCTTTGGTGACGGGCTCAAAGGCTTCCCACGTCGAAGCTTCTTCTTTGGCGAGCTCCGCTTCTTCCGCGCAGGAGCTTGTCCCTCACCCTTCTGAACCAACGCGCGCATGTACGTGAGATTGTCATGGCTCAACTCCATCCACAGTGCCTTGGACTTCACCCCGAACAGCACCTTGACTTCGCGTGAAGGAAATGTTTCACCTTTGAACTCAAGCTCTGGGAGCCAAATCGTCACGACAGGATCAACCAAGCACACATCTTCATCACGCACTCGTTTCTTGCGGCGTTTTGTCATTGCTGCCGCGTCATCCACCTCTGTTTCAGGCATCTCCATTTGTGCACTCACTGAGGCGACACTGGCTGTCTTTCTCAGAGACAGCAGATCCTCAAACAAGGTGCTGTTGGCCGACCTGCCAACACCTCGAGACAAATCCATGGGCCTCTGCAGACAGAACTTGACAAAATGGCGATCAAATTTGCTCAGCCTCACAAAATCCACTCCTCCCTGTGTGTCAATCTCAGGGTACCACTTCACTGTTCCTGATGTGAGGCACCATGTCGGCTTCATGACAAAGAAAGCTGGATCCAAGGGATTCCCCTCAGTCTCCTCCACTTCAATCTCACTGTCTGCATCGTCGGCCATGGGCAGTCTAAGAGCTGTGTGCGAGTCGAGTGACTCGACCCTGCCAAGACGTGCGAGCTTGAGATACGACAAGCCCTGCAGATCAAGAAACTCTGCAACACACATTCCAAGGTTTAGGAAGCTTTAGCTTTGCGGTGACATCACAAGCAAGCAAGAACTCTTGTTTTACTGTATAAGATGACAAGCTCGCCCACCAACAGTTCTTGCAATCACACTGTCACTAGTTACTGTCAAGAAATCATTGTTCACACGTCTTCATTTCTTCATTGGCCCTGTCTATCACACAAGGTTCCCGGCTCAAAGTCATGCGGCCAACCAGCCTCCAATGACACATACAGCAGTTTGTGCACCATGCACACTGCAGTTTGGACTCAGCGTTGCAAAACAATGGACACACCAAACTTCTTTAGACCCCACATGAACATTTGAGGACCCAGTGCACTCGTGTTTTTTCTAGGCCACAGCTCCTTCAAGTCTTGACCGCAAAAGATCAAACATTCAACGGTGCGCGGGTCGTCGAGACATCTCCAGCACCCTAGTCCTTGGCTTTGGTTCTGAAACGCTTGGCCGGGGGCGGGGCCTCAATGCGAGATAGGGCCTCTGGCTCATCGTCCACTTTCATTTGAGGCACGTACACAACCAGCTCATCTCTGTCACTCACAGCAACTGTGTTGTACATACATGGGACTTTGACTGAATTGTTCTCTGAACCCTGCAACTCTGGGCGAATCTCACAATTGGCCTCTTCAAGGACATGGGTCCTCTTCACCATCCAAAACGGCTGCAGGAAGGAATCAGTCAAGTCACCGTCCTTGGAATGCACGAAGGCGGGAAAAAGGCTCAAGGGCACACCTCTGATAGTTCCAAGAGAAATGCCAGAGCCAGTCTCCTTCGTTTCAATCTTCCACGTTGATGGGATGAGAACTAGTTTGTTCTTCGCAAAGGATTTGGTGGAGAAAACTGTCTTGGAAGGTTTCACCTGGAGTTTCAACCCCTCAAGGACTTTGGCGTGCTGATTCTCCAATTCAATGAGGCGCCTTGCCACCTCACCCTTGGAACACAAGCTGTTGATGGCATCTGAGTTGAGCCCGGTGTGGCCGGAGAACACATCAAAACCATACTGCACGGTTTCAGGATGTTTTTTGACTACTTTCCACTCTCCTCTCAAAAAGGATCCGGTCGACAGCTCAAAGTATCCAGTAACATCCTCTGCGTCCAAAGACAATTTGACCTTCGAGCCCTTCACATTCTCAATTGTGGCCCTGACTTTGTCCTTCTTTCGAACAATCGAAGCGCCCTGGACAAAACCGTGTTCTCTCACCAGCACGGCCTCATCCTTCAGCTTCCCAAACTCATCGTACTCACGGAACCTCAAGCTTTGACAAAGACTTGCGACGGCAGTTTCTATCAAATGAAACAGGAGCCTTCAGTTTTGACAAAGAGTTGTGACTGAACAATGCAAGGAATGCACTCTAATGACAGTGTTTTCATATTTGCTCACCAAAGGACACCGTTGTAAACACTTACGCGACGATCGTTTTGTTCCAATCATTCGACAAAAAAATGCTAAATGAAACTCTTGCTGAAACTGTCCGGTCGGCGAAGCTGCTGAGGGACCCGCGCTTCCTGCAGGAGGTGCACTGGAACTGGTCTTCCTATGATCATCGAACTCGGTGGAAAGCCGCGTGCCGAGAAGCTCCTCAAGTTCATCCATCAACTCACACGCCACGGATTCTGGAGTAGCCTTGACCTTCTCCAAGGCTTGCAACACCAGAGAGTCTTGGAAGGCTTCGTACTTTTCCTGTACATCAGTGCCCTTATCCTTGACATCAGCCTTCTTCAACATCTTCGAGATCTTGGTAGACATCTCTTCTGCGGTGGTGAGTTTCGGGCTGAAATCCTTCGACAGCATGCGCCGACAATCGCTGGCCTGCACCCTGTCTGATGTGTAGGCCAGAGCCAGCAGCATATGCCGAAACAAAAGACCCTGCACCTTCCAATCTTTGGAGTTCCCACTCAAGGCCATGTAAAAGTCTGCGCCCAAAGATTTCTTTGAGCTCACACTCTTCTTGATTCTTTCCTCGACCTTTCCCAAGAGCTCCTTGTGCATGAATCTCAGGAGGAATTGGTACATGTATGGTGTGGCCTCGATGCAAGCCGGTTTGGTTCTGCAGATCTCCTTCCGAACCTGGCTCCACTCTGGAGGAGGGGTGGACCTGTCAATCAGGCTCTTCATGCGAAGCAAGATTTGCCATTCATGCTCTCCCCTTTGTAAATGGCCACTGGTGTTGGAAGCTGATTGGATCAATTGGGCCACGCCATCTATCTCCAGAGCTTCTCTCGCAATCACCCTCCAAACCATGCCCTCCTGCGCAGCCTTGAAAAACTGTGGGTCATGGCTCTTGGCCCTGGCCATAGAGAGCCTGCCCTCAAGCACCAGCGCACACTCTGTCCCAATGTGTGCAACTTCATGGGCCAAACATCGTAAGGCAGCATTCGTATGTGAGTTTGCCAACGATGCATACCGCATTTGGGTTGCTTGGACAGGCGGCAGGAGGCCCCGAGAACTCGTCACCAAGGCTTCATTGAATCCTAGCACCATGGCATGATCTGGATCTGAAATTTCCCCACAAATTGGATTCGTCTCTCTCGAGTCCCACCCAACCTCCGACAAACCGTCCACAAGTGCATGGACGTCATGGGGTGACAAACCAAATCCGTCCCTGTTCATGGGGTGGCACCCCACTTCATCAGGTCTCAACTGTGTGGTGCGGACCAGACCGTGCTTGGCCAGCACATTCATGAGCTTGTGCATCGCTTGCACAAGTTGCCCATCTTGGGCCTGCGTGACACTGGCCTGGATCTCACTCAGTGCCTCCGTGCTCACAACCATGGTTCACACAATGAGCGTTCCTTGCAACTCTTTGATCCCAAAACTATAAGTCGGCGAGCTGCAAACGCATGCCCTGCACTCATGCAAAGGTTGCGAGTGTTTGTCCAACACCCTGCGCTCATTGTCTTCAACGTTTCCGTTCAAAATGAAACTGTTTGATGCCCTGTCAAGTGCAACCCAATCCACGTTTCAGGACGTTTTCTTTCAAAACTACAGGACTTCTTGCGCGAGCAAACGGTTTCGCAACTGTGGCAATCAAATGAGGACATGTGCATATATATATACAGGATTTAGAAAATGACATCTTCCCTAAGACATTCTTCAAGCAAGTCAGGACAGAAAAGAATCAAGCAAATTGGAAGGCGCGCCTCATCAATCTCGATGTCGCCAACGTTCACGAACCAGTGGGTGCATTGGGCCGGCGATCGGTGTGGAGTGCACGGTTTCATGACCTTGTATATTGTGCACGCTAGAAACACATTGTCAGAGACTTCAAAAATTGAATATGTGTGTCCCAAGATTTCCCTATACTGCTAGCAATTCGAAACCTAACTGTACAAAGGTACAGCTCCCCTTTCCATGGAATGAAGCGCATGCAACCGATCCAGCTTGATATGTTTATGATCGAGCGCGGCCCGGAAATTGAAAAAACCGATCGCGCGCGCCGACAAACACTTTCCACGGCCAGCAAAATCCAAAAAAAAACGATCCCACGGACCAAAAAAACACAATTTTGGCACGGTTATAAACCTACTTATGAGTAGGCCGAAGTCGTTTATCTTTGTTGTGTAAACAAGACAGTCACGTTTAGCTAAGTGCGCTAAACAAGCCAACGCGATTAGCCCACTTCAAGTGAAATGGGCTAAACACTATTAAAAAAGTATTTTCCATCTAATAAATAGTTAGCAGGTTTGCCAACCATTTATCAAAAACCTAACTTTTTTAGTAAACAGGACAGTGTGGTTGGACATCTTAACCATGTTTATAAATCTGATAACCCATGGTTGCCTCAATTGTAACCATGGTTCCGGCGTTTATGTAAACAGGTTCAATCGAGACAGAGGCTTAGCAACCACGACGGGCATCCAAGTGCTCACCTTGGATTCAACTTGATTCAACTGGGATGATTTATAACATAAAAATATACAGTCGCTCTAATATATATATACATTTCTTTCCAAGGTTGACTCTCGTAGCTACGGTGGTCCGCACACAGTCCCTTTTCCTCAGTCATCTTGCCAGTATGGTCTTCAACCTGCCATGTCCAGCAGGATAATTGCGTTGGGTTACCTGCATCAGCAGGCCTGACACAATCAGACCCTTGTGGTATCCTTCCGGTCACTCCGGAAACCACTCCCAATGCACTTCAAATCCTCCCAACGCACTTAGAGAAATTCTACGACTCGGATCACTGCTGGCAGCGGAAGGTGCCAAAGGCAGAGAGGGCAAGAGACGGAAAAAGGGGTGAATCCGTTGGTTCGCCACCACGGATCGGACCAACCTAGTCTTGAAATGGCGTCGGCCCAATTACTCTTAGACGGAATGTATTCCCAATACATCCAAGTACGCAAAGCGTACAGCATGACATGAATCAAACCACACATGCGCTCCAGATCGGGTGACTGGGAACGGCCCCGGATCAGACACATGAGGCTAGCGACGTTATCGATCAGCCAGATGCCTCGACGACCTCGAAAGGTCTGCGCCCGATATGTGAGGGCATAAATGATCATCACCATCTCCAACTGGGCTATCTGCCTGTCACCAGGCTCCCACAGCTGGTAAACTTCCGGAGAAATGTGGGCGATGAAGGCTTCCCGAACCGGTCCCACCGGATCGTGCCAGACGATTAAAAATCCTCCTGTGCCCTGCTTTGGTTCCTCCAAAGCTGCGTCAGAAGCTACAACAAACCGCAAACATTCGGACGGCCTCACAGGAAGTTCGCGACAGGGTCGATGGCGAAGGATGGAGTGAATCACATCGAAGTTGCGCTGAAGCTCTGGAGTGAGGTCGCGGTTGCGCTCTGTCTGGCGTGCTTTAATGGCTGCCAAACCTGCGCATCCCAACCTTCCGTACATGCCCTGCTCGAGAAAATTGAGCATGCCGTAGAGCTTGGATGCCTGGCCTGAGGACAGGCTGTTGTGTGCCTGTGCATCGGTCATCATCGCAGCTGTCTTCTGAATCAATCGATCTCGAGCCCAAAACGTCACGAAGCCCCGGCTGAGGTTCGTAAAGTCGTGATCAAGGCCCAGAAAGGTACCGGTAGGCTGCATCAACTGTTTCTTCTCCTCGGCAAACGGGGTACCTAAGAGGGAGTTCAACTGACAGAAAGCTTGTTGGCTGGAGCCGAATCCTGACTGGAGGTCCGTGATGTGGGCATCATCGAAATAGAGCGACACCAGACTGTATGTAAGCCGTCGGCCCAGGGCTTCAATGAGGCGGGAATACCGATTGAACGATGTAACCGCGAGCGGAAGGCCGAAGAGGAGGGATGAATACACCTGAAAGGCGGGTTCCCCCGCTCAGCATGCCAGAAGCAGACGATACAGCCGCGGCTCTCTGCCTGACTGATAGGGGAATGCCGATAAGCGTTCGGCCAATCTTCCCCTCCTGACAGCCACTCGTCAGCAGTCGTAAGAGTGTGCCACTGTTTGTCTGTCAACAGTGAAGCGACCGCCCCCACATGTTGTGCTGGGCGCAGCGGCGAGCATAAAACCAACTTGTTCCAATCCGAAGACCTCTCAGACTGGCCTCCTGTATCTCCATTGTCAATGATCCGCTTTTTGCCCGAGGATTGGACAATCACACATCGGGGGATGAGGCGGAATGGTTCTCCTCGTAGTTCTCGTAGGAGCTGCGCATGGGTCAACGGTGCAGAGCAGAAACCTTGGGCGGCATCGTTCAGCGATTGCTCCAGCAGCACGGCATCATGTCTGCCGGGTTTGAGCGAGGCGGGGGTCTTGTAATTGTGGGTTTCCCAGTCGTCGAGCGCGTCCTCCATGGTGAGGATACGACCTGGCTGCTCCGGAAAGACCCCGTAGGGTGGTGCCGTACCTACAGCTGGCAGTCCCGCTACCAAGCCGTAAGGGTACGTGATATCCGCCCAGGACGTTAGGGTCACCAAGAGGGCTGTGAGTCCGATGTCCCTGGAACGGGTGACTGCCCGAATCGCTGATGTTTGGAAAGTCCGCAGGTGCTCGCCCACGCTCCTCCATCGCTGCTTCAGCTCCTTCAAGATGCCTAGGCTCTGCTCGCGGAGTCGTGGTAGGTCGTCGGAACGTGATGCATAGAGTTCAGCCACAAACCATAGATCATCGTCCAGAAGGGGCGACTGCTCGGTCGGGATGGGTGCCTGGCTTCGAAGGCAAGCACGCTGAAAGTGGGTGTCCGGGTCCAGCCCAAAACTCAAAAGCGGAGGTAGGGCGGCTTTATGGCTCAAAGCTCCGGCTTGCTGGCCCTCGGCATGACGTTGCCGCTGCCTCAAAGCTGCGCTAGCCAAATGTGGTCCCAGGGGTCCATCTGCCTTGAGATCGTGCTGGTCTCTCCAGCGTGGAAACTCGCAGAACGGTGCCTGATTCAGGAGGTCTTCGACTGGAACCATGTACCTGGGAAGAGGCGGCGGAAGCACGTGACAACGCCTTCTTGGGTGAATTGGCCCACTCGTGCTGGGATGCTCGCAGCCACTCCGCGGCTGGAGATGACCCCCAACCGCAATGCTCGAGATGCTGTCGAGTGATGCCTCTGGGCTTGCCCGCCTGCCGCTGCCAGGTAGCGAGGTGCTTCCGGGGCTGTGGCGTCAAAAACCAACCCTGCCAGCGCATCGGCTTCGCAAACGTCACTGTCATGTGGGCAATCACAGGCTAAGGCGCAGCCCGCCAGCTCTGGGAGTTCCGCCGCCTTGGATGACATGATGAACTCAACATAGCAAGGAAGCCATTCATCTGCGGTACAATCATGTCCTGGGGTGTACGGAGAGCACCATTTCGACAGGGGTAACTTGTGGCTGTGATGCCCTCGCCCTACGTAGATGCACTTGGCGGGAAGGTGGCCATCCACCAAGAGGTCAACTGCTCGGCGCACGCGAGGCACTCGTGCACGCTCGCGCGGGTCGATTGGTCGCAGGCCCAGCTGGATCGCCAAAGGAGTCATAGCCCAGCTGCGCATCGAGCGGGGGTCATAGTGAAGCCAGTGCTCCCGGCGGCCCACAGCCTCAGTCGGCGGCATCCGAGGGACGCGCAACTTGGCTCGACCGACACGTACTGCCCACCAACTAGTGGACACCGCAATGGCGAAGGCCAGCGGGGCTGTGTACTCAGCTTCCTCATGGCTAGGGAAGACTCGCTGCCCATCCAAGGTGTAGGGCTTCCACTCGTCTGGGTCGTGCTGGTGATGGCATTGGAGTGGCGGCCACTGGGAGATCTCCTGGATGTTGTGCCTGAGTCTCTGCTGCTTGCACCGCGCCCCCATGAAGCAACAGGCTGCGTAGCAGGTGTCCTGCCAATCGCCGGACGCCAACATCTGCTTCTCACGGGGCAGTTCCCAATGGAGGCTCCTCGCCGGATTCTCCCGCAGTGACACTCCACCACGATCGGCCAATTCCTGGATCTCCTGGAGGACAAAGTCACAGGCCTGGTTGTCCTTGGTCACTCGCCGAAGGTCACTCCCTCGGAGGTGTGGAAGGCCTGTGGGGTGTTCGTCTGACCGCAGGGGTTTCGGAGCGGGTCGGCCGTCCTCGAACTTCCTGGGAATCTCTCGAGCGCGGGACTTGGTGCTACAGTCCAACGCGGCACAGATGCAATCGGCTTGCTGCAACATCTCGTGAAGCTCTTGCTGAAACTCCGGGTGCGCGAGGTCATGTTGAGGGTTGATCAACCAGTCAATGGTGATGCATCTCCAGCCGCAAAAGATGAAGGCTCTGGTAAGCGGTGCATTGGGTCCTGACATCAGGTCGGCCATCAGGGGTCCCTCCCCTGATTGCGGCGGATCCTCAACAGACCCTGAAGAGGCTGCCGCTGCCTCTTCAAGGCCCCGTCAGGCCTTCGGGGTATTGCGGCAAGCTGCTGCCCCATGGTTCAAACCCGCTCCTTCTTGGTAACGTGGCCGCAACGATGTTGGCCAAGCTTGCATTTGCCCCCCTTACTCTTGCAAGATCCTTCCTGGAATGCCTGGCAAAGGAGCGTCCCATCACGGAGTACCCTGGCCACTTGTTTGCCTTGGATCGATTTCCCCAATGCAAACTTGGAGGCTGCCGGAGCGGCTGCTGGCGGGGCGCTCTTCCCAGGGGCGGTGGACGCTGGCTCTGCTGGTGTGGGCGGCAACCAGTGTGCATCTCGCGCTTGGTAGACTTCTTTGATAATGACGCCGAGCGACTGAGAGCTTTCCCGAAAGCGTGCCGTCCACTCTGCCCGTTCTTCGGCATCACGGGTTTGGAGCCATGCCAGCCGTTTGACTGGAGGGAGTGCGGCAGTGGCTCGTTTCGCTCGAAAGAAATATTGCATCGCGATGTCCAGTGGCACTTGGGCGAATCGAGTGCTGTCTGCTCCCAAAGTCAATTCTTCTTTGGGATCAAACCCTGGCCCTGGCGCAGGCAAAGGTCCCACCCCTGCCATGGCGTACGCCACCATCAACGTCTGCAACTTGTCCAAATAGGCCTCGGTGTCACGGGCAGACGGCTCTTCTTCTTCAACTTCCTCAGTGAACAAGTTGTCGCCGAGTTTGCGCTTCTTCTGCGTAGTCATCAATTGAAACTGCAAGGACTTGACCTTCCATATGGAGAACACGCACAGCATCCGCTTGCTCATCTCTCGGCTCACCCTCGAGAGGGTGGAGTCAGACGGATGCACTTCCGGGGGAAATCGTTGGCGGTACCTCCGCCAGAAGCTAACCTTGGTGTCCCTCAGCTCGGTCTCTCCAAGCATGGAATCGAGGTCATCAGAGGCCACCTTGGAGCGATCTTGCTCCATTTGCCTGAAATAGAGGGTGATGGCGTGCCATGCCCGCCGCAAGCGGGACACCTGGAGCATCTTGCCATCCCCAAGCGACAGCTTTGAGAGCCATGGCTCAACCGCGCCCTCACTGTCAAAGAAAAATCGAAATTCTTCAAAATTAGAGATACCGGTCTTGATCAAGGCTTCCACAACAACAGGGTCAAGGCTGAAGTTCGTGCCTAGCGCCTTCAGAGAATCTTCAATCCTCGAAGACTCCCTCGGCACTAAGCTCAAAGAACTAGCCATGCTGTCTCGGGGATCCCTTCCCACGTGCCTAAGCCAAAGCTGCCCGCTCGGAGGAGTCCCTCTCCTCCTGCACAATGACTACGGCCGTGACGAGTCCGGAGACGGGGGGGGGAAGGAAGACATAGGGACAGGCCGAACGACGTCCTCATGGACATGCTTCTGCGGCTCGGTCAATTCTCCCTGCACCTAGATCCTACCCGCCTAGGTGAAACTCCCCCCTCACCGAATGCCCCTGTCATGAGACTGCACTCTGTTTTCACGCTGTCTTGGTCAAGCTCGCCACGGGCAACGGATCACTCCATCGCCAAAAGGGGGCTAGCTGCTCTTATGTGTCGCTGTGCGACAAGATGAAAACAGGTGCCACAGCCTCCTCAAGGGATCCAGGAGGCTGGTGCTCTATTGGCACAAACTTGGCATGTTGGCCTGCCCCAGGCAATCGCCTCCATCTTCGAGGTACACTTCGACGGGTTTGCCAAACGCCCTTTGCTCTTCTGGCCGCTCTGGCGATGTGAGCAGAGGGGAGTGTCCTCATAGCCCTGGATGTGCAGCTGACTGCGGGCGGTCGCGATGTATCCGGTTGGCCGGGGCCAGGCATTGCCCAGACTAGATGCGCGAAGGGTCTCATGGATCCAACCACCCAAGGCCCTGTCTCTCAGCAAGCCTTGGATGTCGACATCCCTCACACTTGCCAAGTAGTCCCAAGCTGCTTCAAAGCGCTCCCGGAGCAAAATAGCTCGAATCACACACGCGGTACCCGCCGCGCGATGCCGGCCACTAATGCAGTGGAGGAGCACATCCTCACCTCCCCACAACGTATTGCACAGGAGCGGAAACAGGTCGCGCCATTGCTCGTCTCGCCTATCAGGGTGGGCGATAGCGAACTTACGCAGGGTCGCTCCCTGCAAGCAAATGCCACCCCGCTGCGAAGGCTCCTCAAGCATGCATGCCACTTGAAGAGTGACGGATGGAAAGGCTGATGCTGACCTGTTCGTAGGCAATCCACCCAACCACAACGTGCCGCCACTTTGGACGGACAGCACTTTGGTCGGCGCCTGCGCGCTCTTCCCCCGCACGGTGGCCAAGCGGTCCCACCGCTGGTCGTGCACGTTGGGTGTGAACGCGGCCGGGGGCTCGGGCATCTCGAAGATGTCACTGGGAGCCTCCGTTGCTTCGGCTGCTGCTGCTGCTCGCCATGGTGGAATGACCTCCGAGGCTTTGGGCGCCGCAGCTGTCGCTGCCACCGAGGGCGGCATTGCCTTGGGCGCCACGGGCTGCGCTGGAGAGGGTACTGCCTCAGTGTCCGGGGGTGGTACGGTGCGCAGCTTCTTGGTCTTGGGAGCCGGGACTGGACTCGGGGACGCGCTCGGGGAGCGAGGGCCTGCTGCACTGAGCAGCCCCCCAAGTTAAAGAAGTTAAAAACTTCCTCAACATAGGTTATAACTAGGGATAACATATGTTATAACCTATGCTAAGTTCGATAAGTTCCTTGGAAGTTATAACACAAATATAAGTAAGTTCTAAAACATGTGAAATTTATAACATAGTTATGACACATGCTATGTTGAAGCTTGCAGAACTTAGAAACAAGTTACGGAAGTTATTTTTTTATGTTTGTTTTTTGATGATTTGTAAGTTCTGTGCAAAAAATAGTATATTCACCAACAAGGTTAATAAGTGCTCACATTGATACCATCCCGCAGTCAATGTGGAACCAGGAGATGAAACTTGTGTTTCGCTCCACCTGCAACCAGAAAGCCACGAAGACGGAGAAAAAGCAGACTTGCAAAGACAAGACAAAGTCGAATACCAAGAAGTCTGTGATGAACAAGTTTTGAGGGATCGCAGGAGCGAGCTTTCGAGGAAAAAGTTTTGAGGGATCGCAGGAGCGAGCTTTCGATGAAGAAGTTTTGAGGGATGGACGAGCTTGCATTCCGAAAAAGAACGCAATGCAATTATTTAACCTTTGGCGGTTGTTCTGCACAGAAATGCAATCTTGTATGGAAAGAAATTGTTTGCGCGCAGACATACCGATCATTTTTTTTGCGATAGAAACGGAAGGCGCAGGGATACAGAGAGATACACAGGGATACATTGGGATACACGTGTATCCTGGTGTATTTCGGTGTATCCCCTCACCAGGAGACACCGGGATACATTGGGATACACGTGTATCCCGGTGTATCCCGGTGTATCCCCTCACCAGGATACACCTGACCAGAATTTGAAAACACTTGTGTTTTCTGTTTTTTGGCTCGGCGGTTGTCTGCCCTGATTTTTGGCAACGCAAACAACTTAAGCAACTTAATAACTTCTACAACTTTCTTATAACTTACTTACACTTTCTTTCATATAACTTACTTATAACTTATTTTTAACTTCAGTAAGTGCTATAACTAAAGTTATAACTATGATAACTTGGGGGGCTGCTTAGTGTGAGGACTCATCTTCACTGGAGGTGCTCTCTGGCGATGATGATCGATGCGGTGCCTCATAAACGTCGGCCACGGGGAGAGAGACTGGCTCTGCGGTGCTGGGCACTGCGACGTTCGCCAGAGGGGTATGCTCGACATCCTCGGCCACCACATAGCGCTTTGCCAAGCAAGCCTGAGCTGGATGCTTCCCTCCGCAGGCACGGCCAGTCTTCAGCACGATGGCACAAAGGTGGGCTTCACCACAGGTCCCCTCGCCCACGTGGCAGGCGTCCAACTGGAAGGTTGGGGCATAGCGCCTTGCCGTTCCTCAGGAAACGGGTGACCACCTTACCATTGATGGAAGGGGGCATCACAGCTTCGGAGCGCTTGGAACTAGCCTGCGCCGCTCTTGTGAGCGCTGCACGCTCTCGCGAGAAAGCGAACGCGCGCTGCGCTGCTGCCACCGACATCGGCTTGTCCCACAAGCTGTGCTTGTCGAGGCTCACCGCCCGCTGCACCTCGGGCTTGGCCGCGTCCACTGCGGCAGTGATGGCGGCTGGAGTTGCCAGTTCCCAGGCATCAAATTCGCCCAACCTGGCGACAAGCCCCAGCGACAGATGTTTGAGCCTCATGCTCACGAGATCACGGCTGCCTGCGTAGTGTGTCGGCATGGCGGCCTCCTGAGGTAGCTCACTCTTGGACTGCCAATCCCCCAAGGCCACCATCTCAACCGGGGTGTACTTGGCCAGCAACGCCACCGTGGGCATGAGCCGGCGCCACGAGTAGGTGGAGAGGTCGGCCACGTCGGTCACAAGGTCCTGGAACAGCTCACGACCTGCGGCTTGCACCTCAGAGATGTCCCACGCGCGGCCTTCCCGATTGAAGCATAGGCCGCCTTCATCTCGTTGGGCCTCGGGCAACTGGTTCCGAAGGGCCACCACATGCTCTGCCCAGGGCCAGCCATCTGTGAACTGCGAAGGGATGGAGAAGTCGAAGCCATCACGTTTGCTCGCCTGCTTCCCTTTGGGGCAATGGCAGTACATCGTTGAGCGGGACAATCGCACCATCTGAGCGCGTTGGACATGCCGGTAGCGTAGTACCCCTACGCCAACGATCCAACTTCCCAGCATCGCAGTTCAGCGAGGGTCCTGTCGGATGAAGGCTTCCTTGATGCCACGCTCCAAGTGGGTGAGCATGGGCGGCTCGACAACGAGAGCCTGGGATCGCGCAGCTGCCCGCCGTGAGGCAGGTGGATCCAGCACGATCGCATCCAACTGCCACCCCAAATGCCCCAGTTTATTCAACCAGCGAAGCGAGTTCAATGCCCGCTTGGGTCCTTTGGAGCCGGAGGCCAGGAATGACGCCAAATCCAAATGCTCTATCGTAGTCCTATCTCGAGAACGCATAAAGCTGACCAATTCCGACCACGTGCGCACAGCGTTCACCACTGTCTGAGGTTCCGATTTGGTCACTTTGACCTGCGCCAATCGAGTGAGTTGCAGTTTCCACTCAGCTAGGATCGCATCTGAGAGGTTCCCCACGGAAGGGCGATGAATCCCGGCGTCCTCAAACACCTTGGCCAGCGCTTCCACTCGCCTGTTCACACTGTCAGCACTGAAGGCTTGTTGCGAAAGGGTCACTCCCTTCCGAACAGGCACTGGAGGAGCGGGTAGGTGAAGAGCATGTGCCGGCCTGTCACGACTCGAGCCAGCTTCCACTGTAGAGGCCGCCAACGGCATCAGCTCCTCAGTCTGCTCGGAGCGGGCCTTGGTCCAAGCATCGGCCAATCCCCGGCCCCCGGCCAAGAAGGCCTCTTCCGCTGACCGAAAGGCAAAGGCGAAGTCCGCGTCGTCCAAGAGGTGGTATTGCTCCCTGAACTCGCGAACACGGGCGGCTTGGGCCACTTCAGACGAGGTCTCCGGGTCCCACCTGGAGCTCCCCGCTGACTCGACCGCGTAGCGCCCCCTGTCAGCCATGAGCCCTGCAAGGACGATCGCACTAGTCTGAGCCAGAACTGTCGATGCACAACGGGCACTGCCGTGACCAGAAGTTGCAGCTCGCACAAACGATCGATCGACAGACTCGACAGGACTCGAACGTGGGCAGGCGACAAAGGAGGCAGAGGGGGGGGATGTACTCGAGGTCATAGGCCACGGCCCCCAGGATCGCACGGATGGATCGGCCTGCATTCGCGACTTCACGGGGAATACCTGGGGTCCCAACCACAAACGACCATGGTTCCCGCCATGGCCGCCTCCCCTGCTGCCAAAGCCGAACCAGCTCGAAGAACTCCTCGGTGTCGATGCCATCGTCCCCGTCGTCCAGCCGCTCCACGGCCAAACCAACGTGGACCGGCAAGATGTCCAACGGGCCCAGGTCAAAGGCAATCCACTGCAGCGCCAGGCGGTCCAAGCGCGCCGCAGAGGCATGGTAACGCTGCCACGCGACCGCTGGCCCAAGTCCCTCTTGAACCAGCAAGCAGCGGCGGCTCCATACGCCCACCCATGGGAACTGGAAGCCGCCCCGACGGTCGGTGCACCTTGCACACGGAATGGTGGTACATACGAACCGACGAACCGGGGGGAACCCAGCGATGGAGAGGGGTTGCCCTGGAGACCCCAGATGCACCAACTCCACCACGGAGGCCCAGAGGCGCAAAGCTTCCCGCTCGCGCCCCTCAGCAACCAGCTCCTGAAGGTGAGCGCTGAACTCCATCCACGCGGCGGCATGGATCACCTGGCACCTGGTGTAGGCAGCAAGGCTTGTTCCCAACTCGCTCATGGGAAAACAGGGTCCCTCCCTGCACAAAAAAGAACTGTCTCTCCAAGGGTTCCGCCCTCAAAAAGAGAGAACAAACGCTATTTTGGCCAAGTCACTTGAGCCAAAACATTCGTTGGTTCAAACCTATGGCAGTAATGAATACATGTTCACCCAAGCCTGCCAGACCTGAAACATGTTTATATATGTCTGCATAACTGTATAAACTGTACGATATTAAACCATGCACAGTGCTTGTGAGTCCCGATCAAGCAAACCCGCTGCAGCCCGTCTTTTGTCTCGCTCGCCCCAAACCCCGCCCGGTGGCGGCGATCCGGCATGGTCGGGTGAAGACCTGCTCCAGCTCCGATGTGAGGGTCTCTAAAACCTCGGAACGCACACAGTCTTCGAAGGCCTCCTGGCTGCCGAACCACATGGTGATGCAATCCTTCACGATTTCGCGGTCACACATCATGTCGCCCTCGTGGTTCAGGTCGCAGCAAATACTTCTGGTCCTTTCCAAGCTGACGCTTTGCAACTTCTCCTTTAGGTCATCCACGGATTGAAAGTAGGAACGGAAGGCGTGGGCGCAGCATAAAGCACCAAACGCTCCAAAGACGCACACGAACACCATGGGAATCAGAAAAGAAGCATCGAGCGGGAAAGTCGTCAGTGGCACCACAGCCAGGAACATCCCCAAGAAGGTGGCAACGACACACGGCCCCATAAAGGTAGGTGTTACCAGCAACCGGGAATGCTCACTATCAGCTTTGCTCTTCAGGAAGGCACTCAGTTCGAACAAACACCAAAGGCGATCACTCCAACTTGAGTCCCAAAGTACCAACATCTCCCGGGAGCGCTTCAGCATCCCTGCGAGGCTTAGGATTTGCTCTGCCTTGAGCTGCGGATCACTTTCGGTGATGCAAATCCGGTCCAGGAAAACATGCTGCTGCGGCCGCCAAAAGACAAAGGCAAGTGCTGTGACCAAGAAGCCCGTTCCGAGTGACCTAGGTCTATGAGGGAAGCGCAAGTGATGTTCACGAACTTGGTTCCGTACATGCGGTGCTTTCAAAGGCTCATGCAGCTAATTCTGTCACACATGGATTGTCTGGGCAATGTGTATACACCTGCACCTCCATATCTCAGGGGCCAGCAAATGCGGAACAAACCCCGGAAAGGGCTTGTTGTCTTTCTCCCGAAACGAGTGTCATTTACTCAAAGTCTTTAGAGTCCATGGTACGCACCGATTGCACCGCTCTGCGGGCATGCGAACATCAGTGTATAGATCCGTACGCCCGTGCGCACGCGTTTCGGGGGTTCCGAGCACGGGTTTGCGAGCACCCGTAGGCCCCGGAGCCTGGAGTGGGGCCTGGGCCTTCCAGTATGGACCAGGTGGTTCACGGATGCTCAAACCAAACCAGTGAGCTCCATGGTTTCTTGGCTTCGAACGCTGGACACAACTCGCCTGCTTGGACGGCGGAGGTCAAAGAGGGGTCAAACCCAATGCATTTGGTTCCAAGGTACATGGCAAAAGGGAACTCATCTTGGCAACACGATCCCTTTGATCGGGTCCCATCTTCCTCCAGGAATGAAGGGGCTATCATTCAGACCATGTACAGCCAACGCCCCTCCAAAGCTGAACCCTGGGGTTCGTTTCTCGCCCGGGGACTGCAAGATTGTTCAATCGCTCCGGTCGCTCATGCGGCACTGGCGCGGCCAAATCCTCCATGGAAAATGAAAATCGTGGTCTCGCTTCCCCTCTCACCAGTGCGTTTCACACAAAGGGCAGAGGAAGAAGTCGGGAGAAACAGGGTAAACCCTATGACATGAGAATTCCTCGAGCCAAAAAGACCCTAGCGCCATCGAAAACATCCATGAGAAGAGGCTTCATGCAAGCGAGCTTGCCCTGGCCTGCTGGCTTATCTCTTGCCATGGCACGACATGTTAGAGACAAATTTAGTTACATCTATGAAAGTAGCCAAGGTTTCATCCCAATTCAGAAGGTAGAGTAGACTGTGAACATCTATATGAACCAAAAAGTGCGCTGGGATGGTCTGCCAAAACCTTGGAGGCTCAGAAAGCACCCGGGTCCCAGTGCCTCTTCAAGTCAGGTGGTTATTCCGCCGCTCGGTCCTTTCCGGTCTTTCGGTGCCTGAGTGAAAGGACGAAGAGAAGACCTGACACCTGCCTAATGTTACTACTAGCGTCCTTGTTCCTACTAGTAAGGCACTTGTTACTGGAAGCGATGCACTTGTTCCTAGTAGCGAACATATTTATGGCATTTTATGGCTGCCTAGTGGCTGCCTGGCTGCCCCACCCATATGCCCCGCTCCCCCTGATGGCGAGAGCGAGACGATCCCTCTTTGGCGTCTCGTCTCGACCGTCGGGAGGTGACGAGAAACTCCAACGATCCAACCAGCGGCAGAGGCGGAACGCCGGCCGTCCTCCGTGTGGTCCGACGCCAGGGATGCATCTGAGCCGGCCATCCGAGCCTCCGTGGGAAAAAAAGGCACTGGTTTTCTCACTTACTGAGTGGGAGAATCATGCACGTCCTTATCAAGAACCAGCCAGGGGGTCAGGTGACTTACTAACATTCGAGATGGCCCTGGAAAGCTCCAAAACTGCAACTTGCACCACACCAACTACAATATTCAATCCGTCTTTTTTCGCAGTGACGACCACGAAAACTCGACTTTAGTATACTTTAGTAAGGTTGTCTGCATGATTTTGGAAGTCTATGCCCAGCGACGTGGAGAAATCCAAAACCGGCTCACTCACCCGCCACCTCTGCGGAAGATGCCCTGGGCGAAGGGGCTGAACAGTGGCTGAATGTCGAGACTGACATCTCTCAACTGCGGTCTGAGTGGTGCGAAAAATAAGAAAAGAACATCCATGGATTTCCAGTTTTGTTTCAAGAACTGGTATCAGCTATGGTGAATGCCAACAGAATCGATTGATAAAGAAGGATCTCCGAAGCGGCGGTCTTCTCACCATTAAGGCGCGGAGCACAGGGTTTTCACTCAGGAGACATTGTGGCATATGTTTAGAATAAGTACTGTCATCGCTCAGAAGCAAAACACCAAGGCCGCCTGCACCGCATCAACATCTCCCGAGCAACGCCTGGCTGAAGGAGTGAATCTCGACTTCGGTGACAAAACCAATGAATAACAAGAGACCTTCTTGTTCTTTGTGCGGTTTAAATTATGCGCGCTGCCGGTAACAATGGATGATGCTGTCATCTTGGATAGCTGCCACAGGCATGACGGTTTTTGTTATTATTTTTCCAGTAGTTTTCTGTGTTAGAGAAAAAACATGACTCGCGCCTCCACTTCCAGGCGCCGTCCCACATGACTGGCTGCTGCGCCAAGGGTGATCGACGCGCCATGGGTGTCGTCTGCCTTGGTTTAGATCAAGTTTGCTACACTCATCTATGGCTGTCAATCCTGGACTGGTGGGGATGTCAACCGCGTCTCCTAAGCACTCAGTTTTGCCACTTTCTCATCTCTTGCTGATCAGTGGGTGTGGTATAGGCTTCATATGTGTGTATTCATATACCCGCCTGAGACCTACCTTTTTGGGTGTGGAAGGCATATTGTGAAACAGATAGCATTTTGCAGAAACACCTGAACATTAGATGATCCTAAGAAATACTTTACCTGCTTTGTTGTATGTATGTGTTAGTTTCAGTCCTTATGAGTGGTCTCCATTGATAAGGCCAAACTTGAGGACATTTACAAGCAACACAACTATGAAATGTTGGCTCTCTTTGTCAAAATATGTCAAAATATTTACTGTTTGGTTACAGTAATTTTAATGTTCAAGACTCTCCTGGATGAATTTGTTTTATCTTGATGAAAGGTTTCCTTTTGGTGTTCAAATTCTTTGCACCACTGGGCATCATAGTCACATAATGGGCAGTAATAGGGGCTTGGATTCAAAAGTTTGTCCCCAGAATCTTGAATATAGAATTTTGAACCCCAAAAACTTTGCAAGCTTTGCAAAATGTTTAATTCAACATGTGTTTGCACACCTTTTGGGTTTCGACATGTGTGTACGTAATATTACATGGTTGGTTTCCAAAATGTCTTTTCCCAAAATGGTGCACTCATCGCAATTCCAGGAGGGCCGCTTCTAAGTCTCCTTTAAGCTCCAACCACATTCAAGCCACAGGGATGTTAAACATGAAGGCATGTCAACTGCAAAAAATGTGAGAGGTGTCTAGCGCGGACCTTTTCAGGGGCCTGTTGATCTGCTGGAGATGTTGTTGTTGCGGCTCTAGACTTCTGCAGTTGTTGCCAATGGGCCAATGTTTAGTTATCAGAAATCTTCAGAGTGACATGGGAAGGACGCAAGAGCAGACTCAAAAGATTTGGGTGTTGGATGGGCAAATGGTCAAGACATGGGCCGTCGTCTAGCGCAGTACTACTTGGATTTGCTTAAGGGGCTGGAAAAAATAATAATAATATCAGGACTCCAACCTACTAATGGCTTCCAACCAATTCTCTGCCGCACACTCTCTGCAATCTTTTTCACTCCATGCGGAGAGTCCCCAGTGAAGCGGTTCAAGACTTCTCAGTTCTTCGAGCTTTTCGCCTTCCAGAGAAAAGTGGTCACAGAAAAGAATCCACTAGTAGTAGTTAATAGTACTAGTAATCCTCGTCGTAGGAGGAGGAGGAGGTAGTAGTAGTTGTCGTCGTAGTGGTGGCAGGAGTAGTCATACTAATAGTAATCCAGTGGTGGTAGAAGTAGAAGTAGAAGCAGGAGTAGAAGTAGAAGAAGTAGTAGTAGTAGTTGTTGTAGTAGTGGTAGTAGTAGTAGTAGGGGGAGGAGGAGGAGGAGGAGGAGCCATTACAAGAGGTAAGAATCGATGAAGAGGCACCTGAGTGTGAGCGGGAGTGACCAGTCGTGGTAGTCGGGGCAACAGCTAGCAGCCAGCCAATGGGCGGTAGGCAGTAGGCAGTATAGCCAGTAGTAGTAATAGTAGTAGTAGGAGGAGGAGGAAGGAGGAGGGAGGAGGAGGAGGAGTAGGACTAGGAAAGGGGTAGGAGTAGGAATGATAAGAGCAGTAGGGGTGGTAGGAGCAATAGGAGCAGCAGGAGTAATAGTAACAGTGGTAGTGGTAGTGGTGGTGAATAGGAGCAGGAATAAAAGTAGGAAGAGGAGTAATGAGCCGGTCGAATATCGATAGGCGGTTACAGGTGGGCCCCTGCCCCCCCCCATAAAGAACATCACCAAAGTCGGCACTTGAAGCAGGGGTCTTCTAAGTTGGAATCTGGAGGTTGCCACTCTATCAAGAGTGTCTTTCCATGAACCAGTGACAACATCTGGCTTTAATCTGAACTCACAAGTCTCCAGCGATGAGTGCCCGGCACAGTTAGCAGAAGGGAAGATATCAACACGAAACTGTGTTGGTGGTATACGATTCTGAGGCTCCAGTTTTGGTTCGGTCAAAACCAAAATTGCACTATGGCACGCGGCTGTGAGGTTCCAATATACTTTGGTAAAAAATGCTCTTCCCGGCCTTTAGTGGATGGTCATGCCATCGGATGCTCGAATCTGTCTTTGCAGGCTGCCTAGAAACACTGGCCACGAAAGAACGTGGCGTCTCTT
>CAXAMN010022707.1:594644-646798 GCA_963970005.1 Durusdinium trenchii | reverse complement strand
ATCATACACCAATTATCATACACCACTCATCATACACCACTCATCATGCACCACTTATCATGCACCACCCATCATCCAGTTAGCTCTAGTTTCAAAAGCTAGAGCTCCAGTTAGCTCTAGTTTCAAGCGCTCTAGCTCCAGGTACCTCTAGTTTCAATAGCTCCAGCTCCAGTCAGCTCTAGTCAATAGCTCTAGCTCCAGTTAGCTCTAGTTTCAATAGCTCTAGTTCCAGGTAGCTCTAGCTTCAATAGCTCTAGCTCCAGTTAGCTCCAGTTTCAACAGCTCTAGCTCCCGTTTACGTGGCAGGCGCAGCACTTTGAACCTCCATGCGCAGAATTCGTGGCAGGTGCAGCACTTTGTGAACCTCGAGGTGCAGATTGCGTGGCAGGCACAGCACTTTGTGAACCTCCACGCGCAGATTTCGTGGCAGGCACGCTACAAAATGCGTTTTCGAGAGATGTCTTAAAATAGAAAGGGTGGCCCCGAAGCTGGCAAGTCAAGCTTTGCGGAACGACGTGCGCGAGACGGTCTCGGGTCATGGTCGGGTCATGGTCGGATCATGCTCGGAATCGTCCCTCCATTGTGGAAAGAATTTTCACTTGGTTCTTGAAGCGCAGATTTCGTGGCAGGCACAGCACTTTGTGAGCCTCGATGCGCAGATTTCGTGGCAGGCGCAACACTTTGCGAACCTCCATGCGCAGAGTTCGTGGCAGGCACAGCACTTTGTGAACCTCCATGTGCAGATTTCGTGGCAGGCGCAGCACTTTGTGAACCTCCATGCGCAGATTTCGTGGCAGTCACAGCACTTTGTGAACCTCCATGCGCAGAATTCGTGGCAGGCGCAGCACTTTGTGAACCTCGAGGTGCAGAGTTCGTGGCAGGGACAGCAACCTCGAGGTGCAGATTTCGTTGCAGGCACAGCACTT
Source organism: Durusdinium trenchii (assembly GCA_963970005.1). Classification (NCBI taxonomy): domain Eukaryota; class Dinophyceae; order Suessiales; family Symbiodiniaceae; genus Durusdinium; species Durusdinium trenchii. The sequence goes on along the minus strand of CAXAMN010022707.1, from coordinate 645,872 downwards.
TTTGAACCTTGATGTGCAGATTTCGTGGCAGCCGCACTACAAAATGCGTTTTCGAGAGATAGCGGACGCACGAAATGCTATGTCTTAAAATAGAAAGGGTGGCCCCGAAGCTGGCAAGTCAAGCTTTGCGGAACGACGTGTGCGAGACGGTCTCGGGTCATGGTTGGGTCAGTGTCGGATCATGCTCGGAATCGCCCCTCCATTGTGGTTAGAGTTTTCACTTGAAGTGCAGATTTCGTGGCACTCACAGCACTTTGCGAACCTCCATGCGCAGATTTCGTGGCAAGCACAGCACTTTGTGAACCTCCATGCGCAGATTTCGTGGCAGGCACAGCACTTTGTGAACCTCCATGCGCAGAATTCGTGGCTGGTGCAGCACTTTGTGAACGTGGAGGTGCAGATTTCGTGGCAGGCACAGCTTTTTGCGCGCCTCCATGCGCAGATTTCGGGGCAGGCGCAGCACTTTGTGAACCTCCATGCGCAGAGTTCGTGGCAGGCACAGCACTTTGTGAACCTCCATGCGCAGATTTCGTGGCAGGCAAATCACTTTGCAAACCTCCATGTGCAGAGTTCGTGGAAGGCACAGCACTTTGTGAACCTCTATGCGCAGATTTCGTGGCAGGCGCAGCACTTTGTGAACCTCCACGCACAGAGTTCGTGGCAGGCACAGCACTTTGTGAACCTCGAGGTGCAGATTGCGTGGCAGGCACAGCACTTTGTGAACCTCCACGCGCAGATTTCGTGGCAGTCACAGCACTTTGTGAACCTCCATGTGCAGATTTCGTGGCAGGCGCAGCACTTTGTGACCTCGACGTGCAGATTTCGTGGCAGGCGCAGCATCTGGGGAGCTGGAAGCTGAGAACTGGCGACTTTGTAGTACAACTTTAGTACGCGGAGTAATCTGGCGAGGCTGAGAACTGGCGACTTTGTAGTGCAACTTTAGTACGTGGAGTAGGCTGGGGAGCTGGAGGCTGAGAACTGGCGACTTTGTAGTACAACTGTAGTACGCGGAGCAATCTGTGGAGCTGGAAGTGAGCTGGCGACTTTGTAGTACAACTTGAGTACGCGGAGCAATCTGTGGAGCTGGAAGTGAGAACTGGCGACTTTGTAGTACAACTTGAGTACGCGGAGTAGGCTGGGGAGCTGGAGGCTGAGAACTGGCGACTTTCTAGTACAACTTTAGTACGCGGAGCAATCTGAGGAGATGGAAGATGAGAACTGGCGAGTTTGTAGTACAACTTTAGTACGCGGATGACTCATCTCTCGCGGCTGAGTCCTCTCTCACGGCTGCTCTGGCGCCGCTGCAGCTGAGTCAGTTTGCTGTAGCTTCAACAGCCTCCAGTAAGCTCTAATTTCAATAGCTCTAGCTCCAGTTAGCTTTAGTTTCAACAGCTCTAGCTCCAAGGTGGCGCTGGGTTGGTCAAAAGTCCGGAGCGCATGCGTCAGGCTGAGGGACACGAGGGACACGCATGGTGGAAAGAACCGGGACACTCCTATAGGTCATTTTGTTCTTATAGGAAACTTCCGCCGCCGGCTTGCCGGGAACTGCTTGAATATAAAGGGTACTGTAAAGGGTCATAATAAGAGGTTTCCATTCAAAACAAGTGGCCTGTTTGCATCCTGGCTCCTTGAACAAGTTGGCAGGCTTGCCCACATCTTTGTCGCAGGAAGTGCATCTGTTCTGGTGGTACCTGTTCCTCTTGCCGCCGAAGGGCCCAAATTGCGCGCTACCCTCCCACGTGAAATCATAATATCCTGGATGTTGCTTTACTCCTGGTCTGTGGTTGACGCTTTTGGTGCTCCCATGCTTGGAGCCAATCCCTTGATGTGCCTTCACTTTTCTATACAGGCAATTCTTTTTATGGTATGCAAGTCCTGCCTGAACCACTTCCTCTTTGCATCCCAGGTTTTCGCAACGTACCTTGTTTTTGGTGCATGCGGTCTTCTTGTGGTCTTCCAAATCGCTCTTGGGTACCATTCCTTTACATTTGTCGCACTGTTCAAGCCTGTGAGGACACGGTTTCACATCAGAGTCATCAGACTGGATCGGCTGTGCCGCAGCTGCACGGGAGCCAGTTTGATGAAACTCCCAATCTTTGGCCAGCACTTTTGCCTCACATTCCTTTTCGGCCCAGTTCTTGTTCCTACAAATCCTCACATTGCCGGCGCATTCATGCTCCAAATGATGAGGCAAGCGGAATCTTGGCATTCGGCCATCCACGATGCTGGAATCGTGCATTTCTTTGCATGTCGAAAAGGTGCACTTCGGCGGTTCTTCAGGTGCTTGTGCCTCGTATGGACATCTGACTCGGTATTTCGGACCTGGCCAGGGCAGGTAGCACAACATCAATTTAAGAATAATTCCATGTGAGCAAAAACTCAGTGCGCATTCGGAGCACATCACATGCACATTCGGTTTCCGTTTTAAGTCCATGGATGGAAGCGATACAATGCTGCATGCCGCCAAGAAACACTTCCCAACAATCTGGGACGGACCCTCCGGCCCAAAGAGGTGCAAGGGCAAGTCTTTCCTTGCAAATGCGAAGCGACAAATCGTACGAATAACCGAATCTTCTAAACTGTGCTTCCCTTCCAACAAAGACCCTTACCAGCGCACCCACTTCACCTTCTCCATGTCGTCAGCATCAACCTCAATGTCCTTGCCATCTTCGCGGCATTTCATTGGGCATGGTGCCATGAACTCCTGGCATTTCCCGCAGAGATGATCAGCCGTCTCTTGCCACATGACGTTCTCAGCACACCATCCACAAGGAAGATGAAACCGCTTGCAATCCACAAAGCAATGCTGTAGAAGCGCATCCTGACCACCGTCCAGGTCAGAGTTCCAAAACATTCTAAAAGCTGAGAAACCTTCTATCTGAGCAAGCCAAGTTTCCGTCCAAGTTTTACTTTCCTTGAGAAGAACTGGTTCTGCGCAATAGGGGCATTTGACCTTGAACTTGGTGCAAGACAAGAAGTGAATGAGATAGTCTGATCCGCGAATTCGAGAGCCTCTGCCGGGCTGATCAGCGATTGACAAGTGACCACACACAAGAAGTCAGAATGATAATGGTGACGATGTTAAAAATCAATGTCTCATTATATTATGCATTGTTGCCCGTAAATTATCAAATGGAATGTACAGTGAGCATTATATCAATCTACTCAAGCACACGGCTTGGCTCAAAACCGTCCCACCATGTCCCACCTGGCCTTCTTCCGATTCTTGCGAGCATAACGGACAGCTGACAAGACAGCTCTCACAATCCCGCATCCAATGTTGAAGTAGATCTCGCTTTGGCATCTGTTCCTCACAGCCTTCACCTGGAGTTCGGAAAAAAGTGCCCACCTCTTTGCATGTTACTCTTCTTGCTGCCTCAGTGCAGCTGGACTTAAGATGCTCTTCAATCCCGTTGTACTCCACAGACTCGAAGCACAAATAGCACTGTGACGCCTTTTCACGGTTGCAATCAAGGCTTATATGTTTGCATTCATCCATTCTCCTCAAATCTCTTTTTCCACATTGCCTACAATGTACTAATGCCTTCTCACACTGGGTCGAAATGTGCTTGGCGATTTCACAGAGAGGAATTTCTCGAACTTCACAGAAAGGACATGAAACACAATTTCTGGGACAGGTCCACTTTAAATGGTGCTCCACTTCATCCACATCGATAACCTCCCCACATTCCTGAGGGCACTGCACTGTCTCTGTCTCCAAGTTTATCTGCTCCAACCGCTCTTCGGCAAAGTTCATCTTGGCCAGCAAGTTCATCTCAGGATTGAGGCTTCCCAGCCTCCCCAACGAATTGGCGGTGAGTAACGGCAAGTAATTGCCTTCTGTCAAGCCCCTGCGGCAAAAGTCGTGTGGACGACACCGACCCGCGGAACTTGAAATGTGAAACTTTGTCACATGATGGACCTCGTCGCATTTCAGGACATCCCTGTAGCAGCTGTTGTCTGGAATTTGTTCAGTCTCTATGTTCTCCTCAAACTTGCTGTCGCGCCAAGTTGCACAGTCCACCCAGAATCTCTGACAGCTAGTCTGCAAATGCGCTGCTTCGTCCATTTTCAGAAGCTCGGCCCCACACCCTTTGATACAGGAAACAACATTCTTGGGACACTGGGTTGCCAAATGTGGTAACAAATCCTTGAAAGCCACGTCCTTTGCTTCACACCCTCTTGGGCAGGCGACCTTGAACATGCTGCACTCTGTCAGCAAGTGATGCTCAGCTTTTCCTTCTTCATTGACAGGAATCCAGGTGTCACATCTAAAGGGGCATGGAAGCTTGATGAACTCACACTTCTGCATGTGCTTTGATGCATCGTTGTAGACGATGCCACCAGCGGCATCAGGAGCAGAGCAGCCGCCATCTGAAAACGGACACTGCAACTTGACACATTTCGATATATGTGCAATCAAATCCTGTCCGAGGTGCACATGGAAACCAGCTGCAGAACACTGCGGAGTGCAGCGATGTTCTTGTGTGCAAGAGACACTTGGGTCTTGAATGCACTTCTGATCGTACCTTGATGGGCAAGGAACCCAAAACATTCGGCAGCCATCTTGCGACGCAGACATAGCGCTCAGCCTCAGCACGTTTATTTTTTTGAGAACCAGGACCAGGCATGAACCAAGCTGGACTCGGGGTGTGACTGGTGTTTGCGATAATTACTGATTTGAACGACCAAAATCTTAGAGTCTGAGGCTTCAACTGACCAGCTTTCAAATGCGTCTTCAATTCTCTGAACACATGTCTGTCGCCGCACCCCATCGGACACAACGGCTGAAATTTCTTGCAATCTTGAACAATGTGAGCCATGTTGTTTCCAACGCCGTCTAGCTTGTCACCACATTCCCCACAATGCGTCGCAGCGTTGTCCTTGTACTCGTAGCTGGACATCGTAAGAGAACACCCAGGCCACTTACATTTCATCTTCAAATTTGGGCAGGCTTTGTTCACATGCCTGTTCATTTTTCCTTCGCACAACTTGAGCCCACACCCCAAAGGGCAAGGCTTTGCTGCTTGGCGACATTTCGACTTGTGGAGATCCAACAGTTCCAAATATGTTTTCCTGCCACCCCCCCCGCACCGTGTCGTTGCACCGCAAGCACTTTACAGCCAGCCTTGTGCAGTCCTTCTTGAAATGTTCTTCCAAGCGATCACGGCACATGGATTTACCACAACTGCCATCAATTCGCACTTCCCACTCTTCAGCCACTGAAAGATTGGCCCATAATTCTGGCCCATCCTCAGCGCTTCCGGGGCATTTCACCCGCCGCTTCGGGCACAATGATTGCTTGTGACGCTCGATCCTGAATTTGGGCACAATCTCCTCGCAATCAGTACATAGTTGCGCCTCACACAATTGGGTGTCTTGACAGCACAAACGTGACCACTCAAACATGAAAATATACGATCCTGCCTGACACCATGCTTTGTGTTCTTCCTGCGCAGCGCCTCATCATGGCGATGTGCCACAACAAAAGGCGCGGGCACAAGCCAGAAAACTCTCGGTGGGAAAACCTCCGCTAAGCATACAAATAGATGAGAACATTGAAAGGATGGGAAGAATACTGAGTTTGTGCAACGAGCCACTTGATTTGGCAATCATCTCGCCACACTCTTTGCATGGTTCCAAATCAACACCTTCTTCGTTGCGACATGTGTGTCCGGCGAGGAAGTCCTTGCACATCATTTCCTTGGCAAAGTGGTTTCTTGAATAGTTTTATAACCTGAAGAACATCCCAAACAACATAGAGGCCCGCATTGTTTTGTGTCAACGATATCTGAGAACCCACATCGTGCTTGGAAAATTTGCTCAAAACTGTTGCGCTTGGATAATGTGTCGTTCTTGGGCTCTTTCAAACCCAGCTTGCTTGGCGAGCTATTTGTTATGAAGCTGGAAACTGTTTTTGGTATCATTGTGAACTTATGAACATTGTGTGCGAACCTTTCTTGGGAACTCGTCGCGTGCCTGAAACTTGTCAATTCGGACCCTTACCTGTTTCTTGCGAACCTGGCAACTTCCTTAAGAATCTGGGGAAGTTGGAGCCTTCATTGGAACCTTTGTAGTCGTGCTGGTTCTTTAAGCTCGCCGATGGTGATATCTTTCCCCGGCTTGTGTCGGAGCCCAGAAGTTTGGTGGGAACTTTGGTGAAACTCAACTCGCCTCTCTACTCGTGGAACATGAACCTGGAGGCTTGTTTAATCTATGTTTAACAAGCTCCAAGACTCGCTTGCAATGGACATGGCTTGAGATATGTGGAAAGGTCATGGAGGTTTATTGGACAAGAAACGAAGTGTGTTTCAAACCCAGAGGACCCTCCTGGCACAGGTTCAGCCGGTGAAGAATCATTCTGCGATTACCAATTCCTTCTGGCCAAACACTGCGCTCAAAACAGGGATCGCAGCGAAGCGCCTAGAGCTTTAGCGCATTCGCGTGAGCCAGAGGCATGAGCTGCGCGCTCTTCCTTTTGCTGGACATATAACGCAGACGCATACATAGGTCCTGGTTGCTTTGGATAGTTTTTTGAATCAAACCTGGAGCGTTTCCCGTCGAAAGTGGTTCTTCAAAAGTTCTCCTTTCCGTTTTTTCAGCAAAGCTCCATCAACCTTCTTGAGCATTTCTTCAATGTGAAGTTGGACCGATTGATTTTTTCCGCGTTGCCCAAGGCTGTTGATGTGTAGTAGGCACCAGCACTATGCCCTCTAGCTAGACAAGTTCAAGAAAGAGATCTGCGGCAGTTCGACTCATGCATCAACGGCGCAAAAAGGCTCTGCGGCAGGAAGAGAGCATGGGAAGTAGGTTGACACTTCCCATCTTTTTTTTGCCTCAAAAGGGTGGCCCTTGACATTATCGAGGGGGACTGCAAGTCAAGGTGGTTTGCAGCGGGCAAAAGCGAACGCAGTCTATTCGCTCAGCTTAGCCGTGTGTACCTGAAAGTCAGGGCCCTATTCCAACCATCAAGGCACCAAAAAAGCACTAGGTTGACAAATGCAACGAAAAAATACAAACAAACAATTATACACCCAGTGTCCTCAGAACATGCACGACATTGCACAAGGCCTTTGCACTCCTTGCGATGGGACCTCTCACAATCCCAACGCTTCTCCGCACTTCCGCCACTTGCAGAACATTCGGGGCAATCATCTCCGAGGCATACACCTTCCAGTCACTAGCTAGCAAGCCCGCGAGATTCCCAATTCTCTCAGCCCCGAATACATATATATAATCTAAATTACTATAATTAAATTACACATAAACGCACGTCAAGAGTGTGCTCTTGATATCTAGATCTAGATTGCGAAGCATGCCAAAGTCTCCGTCAGCCAGCCCGACCTAAAAAGGGCCTAGTCCTAGCCAGAGGCAAGCAGTCTATTGGACCCACCAGCACTGAGAACGAGCCATCCCCTTCCGTACCTTTGCATAATTTGTCAGCTGCAAAACGCACGCCACTTCACCGGCTGTAAGAGCCCTACAAGGCTTGAGCCACCCCTCACCCAACACAAACCTACACGGACCTACTCAAACAGCAATACTGGAGGCGACCACAATCAATGCTCGAATCGGCAAACGCAAATGCTCCATACTGGTCCTATGTTTTCAGGCTTGAAACTAAAAGGGCTGTGACGAGGGAAGCTTGACGCAAGCAAATGGAAAAGAACACACTGTGCCTAGGTTGTCGGCGTTGCAGCCAGCGTTGTCACATTGGTGAGTTGGAGGATCATTCCGCTTTGGGCAATCTTTCTCATGCTCGTAAAGCCTCGGGACGCCAGGCATATCTACACTTTGGCCACACCAAAGAAATAATGCTAGGTCGAAAGAACAAAGCGCTAAGCAGGCAAACGGTTGATTGGCGAGATACTCGTTCATCTCATGCAGCTTTTGACACCAGCGACAAGGCAGTTGCAACGCATCTCGCTGGGGGCACTGATGCTGAACGTGCTCCACGAATTCTGCTTGTGGGATGAATTTGAGGCACAACGCGCATTGGACCTTCGGGTTGTTTGACTGCGCAGTGGTATCAAGGATCGGGTTGAAGAATTGGTCCTTGTATTTGTCCAAGTTTGCTGGCGTCGGTGGCATGTCCAATAAGATCATATCATCGTTCTTCTTCTGGTCCAAAATTTCCCCAACTTCAACTGCCACCTGTTTGGCCTCGCGCAACATCTTCCAAAGCTCCTCCTTGTCCTTGTCGCTGAGATTGGCTTCTGGACATTGGGCCTCAGCAATCATTGCGCACACAACACGCACCAGCGTGCCAAAATCTACGAGCCCTCCAACTGCAAATTATGTTAGACAAAGTCCTGCTTGCGGCATTACAAAAAGGAGTTGGCGCGAGAAAAACACATGACGTTGAGGGGACCTGAAATGATGCATTGCTCGTCCTTGCGCAAGTCAAATGCTTGCTCTATGTGCACAGTTTCATTGAAGAAAACATTATGATTATATAGTCAAATGAGGGTTTGGTTCTCCCAGCTCGCTGCCCTCGCTGCTGCATGTTTGGAGGTCAATTACTGCTGCACCTCTGCTTTGCATTGTAACAACTACGTCGGGAAGGTGCGGTAGGGGACCCAACCAGAAATTCCGCCCTTTCGTGCAGTAGGTTGCCACTGGGTTTCTCGTCAGCTTACGCATGCATCGAGCTCTTAACTGCGCGCGCAAACCACTTGCGGTACACGCATGCTTGGCTAAAGTTGAGCGCTGAGTCACTGGCGAAGTGATTGTTTTGGCCAAACAAAACTCCGTGAATGTTGAACCTCGAGGTTTGAATGGATTGTTCATTGCTGTGTTTGATTCAAGCCGAATGGGCAGAATCCCTTGCATCTTGGCACAACTCGTTCTTCTGCGCTGGCCGCTTGGGATGCACATCCGTTTGTTGAAATTTTCAGGCCTTTGAGCAGCGAACTAGATCGCGTGACACATCGCAAGGTCTGCCTGTGTGTGTAACACACCCTCTCTAGAACGATTCATGAGCAGGGGGCTAGCGCATGGCATCACGACGCTGGCCAACGAAGAGTGGCGTCATGGGAAGCAATCAAACACGTCTGACTGTGCACCTGCTTCCGAATTTCTCTCAATCTCTGGTGATGCTTACGCAACGCTCAAGCTATCGCATTCGGCACTTGTTGTAAAGTGCAAATGCTCTCGTCCAATGTTGTAATGCGCTAATGAATCTTCCTGAAGCTTCACTGGACTGCGCCCCTACCAAGTGTGTGTGCCGCAGAATCATCTGATTGGGGCATGTTGTGTGATCTTGTTTGTGGGCGCTGATTCTTCAGGATTGTACCCAAAGTCATTATTGATCATGACTGCAAAGTCATTATTGATATTTTATTGCAAACTAACGGCATCTGCATGAAAACAAATGGATCGCAAACCGGCTGCATCAAACACTTGTTCGTTCTCTTTTTTTGCACCTACCTCTCTTTCTCTCTCTCTCTCTCTCTCTCTCTTCTCTCTCTTCTTTCTTTCTCTCTTTCTTGTAAAAATTTTATGTGTGGTAGTTCAAGCCGGCAAAAAACTGATTCCACACATCACACCACACATTGCAAACACGCTACGTCTCTTTATCTTTCGTGTGCCGAGGTACACCCCCTTGTTGGTGTGCTGCGCCTTTGACTGAGCAGCTGGAAACCACACCGGGACCAACAATCCTGCCTTGCGTCCATTTATTGCAATCAGGACAAATTTGCCGCTGAACTTAGCAGGAAACCTCCCGCTTATCTATACCTACCTCTTGCCTTTTTTTTGTGGCGTTTTTTGGAACAAGTTTGTAAAGCTTTACTTCCGTATAGGTCATCAGTTTCAGCATACCTCGTCAGTGTGCGCCGGGCTCGGCTCTCTTTGTGTGTGTAACACACCTCTCTACACTCTAGAACGATTCATGAGCAGGGGGCCAGCGCATGGCATCACGACGCTGGCCAACGAGGAGTGGTGTCATGGGAAGCAGTCAAAAACGTCTGACTGTGCACGTGCTTCCGAATTTCTCTTACGTAACGCTCAAGCTGTCGCATTCGGCATTCTGCTGTAAAGTGCAAATTTCAAATGCTCTCGTCCAATGTTGTAATGTAGAGCGCTAATGCATCTTCCTTGAAACTTCTCTGCTGGGCTCCTACCGTGCGTGCGTGCGTGCGTGCGGGCGGGCGGGCGGGCGGGTGTGTGTGTGTGTACCCCCTGTAGTCACAGGGATTCTTTTGAAGTTTGATGGATGACACTCACAAATCTTGAAGTGTACCACGTTGTTGCAGTTTAAAGGAATGACACGCACAAATCTTGAAGTGCAACCTTTGGAGTCACAATCCGTTTTTGGTGTTTTGTTGCTGTTTTGTTGCTGCTTTGTGTCTTGTGGGCCCTCTAACCTATTGCGCAAGCCTCCAACCTTGTCGCTATGGCTTTCTATTTGTGGTGTCCTTCTAGTAGTTTATACGCCGGTTGCCCTTAGGGCCGGCGCGTCCACTCTGCTCGACTGGATGCATTCCTATCCAGTCTGCAGAGTTGAGGTGGGCACAGACGCTTGCTGCTGCTTGCTGTTAACTCGGTACTTTGGCCTCCAAACTTAGGCGATGGCCTCCAACTTCTAGCGATGGCCTCTACTTTAACTTTAACTTGCCTTGTTTCCTAAGGTTTTATTACTTAGGCCGGCGCGTGGCGCCGCTGTCAAGTCAGTACGCGTATCCATAAGTGTGTCTGGCCCTGCGCCAGTCCGGGATGAGCCCGTAGAGTGCCTCCCGTGGACCCGTCGAACGGGCGTCTGTCCTGTCCGGGAACGTAGGTGTCCGAAGCGGACAGCAGGAGGCTTACGCCAAAGTTATTTGCCAAGACTTGACGGATTATTGAATTCCAAGTTGGCTCATGCCTTTACGTGACCGCAGCGGTCTAAGCTGGCTCAACGCCTCAACGTGGTCAGAGCGACCGAAATACTTTTGAGGTTTGCTGGAACCTGTCGCGAGCTTAGTCCCCCCCCTTCCCCTTCCCTCCCCTTTTCTTTCTTTGCTTTTTGGTGTTTTCCTGAATGGAATACTCAGGATCACCCCTTTCCTTCTTTGGTGTGCCCCTGGACGATTGTTCGTAGCTGGGAACACCTGCCCTTTTCTTTTCTCTCCTCTCCCTTTCTCTCCCTCTCTTTCTTTCTTTCGTTCTTTCTTTCTTTCTTTCTTTCGTTCTTTCTTTTTTTCTTTTCTTTTCTTTTCTTTTCTTTTCTTTTCGTTTCTTTTCTTTTCTTTCTTTCTTTCCTCTCTTCACCTTCCTTAAGAAGTATCGCCGAGTCGGTCTTTACAACTCATTTGCTTCAGGACATCCGAGACAAAAGGCTTGACCTCAATGCCATCGCCGAAGCTCTCCACACAGCACAGGGAACTGAGATTCCCAATAAGACCACTCAGCCCAGGGCAAACCACGCACCACTCATTGCATTTCTCACCCAGCAATTGGAGGCCCATGCCCCTGCTGCAGCTGAGGGTCGCGCACGCCCTCAAAGCCACCACCGACGACTTGGAACGCGCACAAGCCAAGCTCCAAGCCCATGGCCTCCACCTCACACCATGCAAAGATGCCACTCGTCGCTCCACAGCTGCGACGGCACCTGCCCCTCCCGCAGCACCCCCCAACACACCAGCCTCCTTCCCTCACAGACGTACTCCAACCTCCCCACCCATCCCTCAAAGTTGATGTGCCAGATGCATGGACTAACGCGGCCATTCAGTCGTGGGTCTCTACCTTCAACATCGAAATCCAAGAGTCTGCATTAAAGAGGTCGTTCGCATTCTCCAAACCAGCAAGGTTACGACCGAACAGCTGAAGGAAGCTGCCACTCACTACGGCCTACCACTCGCCAAGCTCGGTCGTACCACCATCAAGTCCCTCCAAAGACTTGTCAGCATTGGAGCGGCACTCGCTTGTTGACTTAGTTTCCTCGGCCAGCAGTCACCCAACCCCACCAACATGCATCAACTTTTTCATCTTCACAGAGCCCTGTCAACTCTTATCCATCAATCCCACTACATTGAACGCGCCGACGCCCTCTTTGCTACAGGACTGCTACACCTCACTCTCCTCTTCACCTACCCTTCCTCCACCAGCTCCACATCCTCCCCCACACCTACCATTTTCACAACTTCCTCTCTCCCAATTCCGTGTACATCAAACTGCAGTTCAACATCCAACTCCCTCACCGGCGCTACCACCAACATGGCCACTTTTACATAGGCTCCACTGAACACAATCGCCGCGCCAAACTCAAGCAACTTCAAAACAACATTCCAGTATCAGCGGAACTGTCCTTACGTTACTGGCATGCGCACAACAACATCCACCACTACACCACCATCCAACTGTCGCCTCATGACACATATGATCAGGCTTGGATCCACGAACACAACCACATCTCCAATTGGATGGCCCCTCTGAATTGGCCGTTCATTTCACCCCATCTCAAACTGAAAGCACAGGGCTGGCAATTTACAAAGCATAGAGCTCACTTCTACTCACACCTCGCCACCCACAAACGCCTCTTTCGCCGACTGCGCAGACGACAACACACCCTTCGGGAGCCACACCTTTTTACCTCCACAAAACACCACGCCTTCACGCAATCTCACCAAACATACATCCGCTTCTTTTGAAGCTGCCAAACAATTACGCAGCGGCCGCCACACTGACCTTGAGGTCTATCGATTCGACGCATGGGAGCCAAGCTCGAAGAGCCTGGCAGAAGTCGAGCCCTCCACATCATCCACCAAGCACTTCACTATCGCAACCAGACACCTCCACGACCCAACATCCCTCTCGCAGTCCCATTCCTCGCTCGTGAAGATTTCCTCAAGCATTTGCAGCAATGGCTTCAAACTACCATCCAACAACACAAACACCTTGCTATTCCCCTGCATTTGCCCACCCACAGGCTTCGAGAAGCCGCCCACGAAACCCTGCGAGCCCAACTACACAACCTAGGAGGAAGCCCTCCACACACCTCCTGATCCAGCAGATCTCCCCTGCGCATGCTCTCATCTCCACACACTTCGCCCACCACCAATGGACATTACATTCTCACCCTTGATCAACTTGCCTTGCCACCACATGTCTGCATCTTCCTGGACGCCAACATGAACAGCACTTTTTATCCAACCAAGGCTCGATATACTTTCTCACCTTTCAAGCAGCCTTCCACAAGTGGCTCAAGCTTCAAGGCCTTCCAGTCTCCCTGACTCGACACTTGGAACCTTTCTTACAACATCAATGGCACCTCCACGTCGTCCACCTCAAGCACCACCCACATTTCACGGCCCGCCTCCTGCGGCAACTCCAAGCCTACCTCGGTGATCAAGTCGCGCTCCACCATGCAGATCACGAACTACAACAACTTCATGTTTTCTGCCCACAACAATACTTCACCGGAGCCCTCAACACCTGGCAAGCTCCGGAACTTTTCGAACCACTACCCCATCTCACTCCCGCCAACATCCACGAACATCTCACAGCCACCATCCCCTCCAGCCTTCGCTCTAAAACAAATGGGGATTTTGCAAAGATTTCACCATTCCATATGGCATCGTCCATCTCAAAGCCAAGAAACAATGGCAGAAGGGCCGTACCATCATCTCGTACTACCACTCCATGGCGGGCAACCTTCTCCGCGTCACCAGCCGAGCGCTCGACATCATTCTCAAACACCTCTTCCCACAGCATCCTGGGCAACTCCCCATCCCACAACTTTGGCGCCATTTCCATTCCTACCTCTCCCAAACACCAGCAGACATCACCCTACATGCCACACACACGACCTGGTTGGTTTCTTCAACTCGGTCCCCAACACCGCTTGATTGATGCAGTCCACTCCCTGATTCACGAATGACAAACCCAGCAGTCGACACACACCCTTACAGTCGACACCAAAGCCACCGGCAACCCTTTTCACCGCTCCCACATTGGCAGACATCACACTCGGCATCCCACACAGCGCACTCTCCACACCTCACATATTACTACCATTGTTACCTTTGCTCTCAACACATTTTTTCCGGGCCTGCAACAACACCTACAAGCAAATACAAGGCGCCGGGATTGGATCCCAGCTGTCTCCGGCCCTATATGCAATGTGACCATCACCCTGATCGAACACTCTTGGCACCAGCTACACACCAACCTTCTCCACCACACCGGCCTCCATTTTACCTACTACCGCTACGTTGACAACCGCTTCATTGTACACAACGAACACGTTCTCTCACGCTGTCCAAACCCTCATCCACCACAACTTCTTCGGCGACCCAGTCGAACTTGAAACCGTGGATGACTTCCACCTCGACCCTGGAAAATCCGGGGCTCCACAAGCGCAGGCAGTCAACGACTCACATTGTCCGGCCTCGCCTCCAGACTCCACGCCACCATTTACACATATACATTCCCACCACACGCAGGAGCTGCCGCGGCCGAAGAACTAGTCCGCCTCTACGTCCTGAAGGGACACGCAGCAAGAGACTGCCAGCTATTTTTTGAAATCCACGAAAAACAACCGCCATTTGCCCCACGTGCGCCGGAACCGGCTTCGTGTGTGTGTGTGTCAACCTCTGTAACTCAGAGTCCCTTTCCTTTTCTCCTTCTTTGTTCCAGTTTCCAAGCAGGGGAGTGGAGCAGGCCTGCAGAGCTCCACTTAACAAAGCTCTCTGGACGCTTGCTGACGTACCTGCGACAATTCAGAACTGTTGCTCAAGCTGTCCCCTTTCCTTTTTTGCTTCCATGGTGGTTTGCACGATACTTCCGACAAACCCTCTCCCCACCGCCGCTTTGCAGCCGCGTTGAGTGCCAGATCGTTTTCGAGCGCAACTGAAAACAAGGTTAAACCACACTATTCTTGCCGACCTTTTCACCTTGCGGTTCTCTCACCCTCCTTCCGCTTGGGAATTGAGTTAACAGAAAACCAATGTCAGAGTGTGTGTGTGTGTGTCACACTCTGTCCCAAAGAGTTTCTCAGCAGGGCGGCCAGGCCTGTCACATCGACCTGGCCCAAAATAGCTGGGATGTGACAGGGGCACCAGGGGACGCTTTGGTGTGCACCTGCAAAACAACTGTGCACGCTGTCTACTTTCTTGGTTGGCTTCCATGGCCGTTCTCATGATAGCTCCCAAAACAGGTTTCCCTCGGTCCCTCGCTACGTATTCAGTAACGAATGTGCGCAGTCATGCAAACTTTTGTTAAACACCGTCAATTCCACTGACCCAGCCGCATTGCCGTTTGCATCCAGTTTTCGCTCGCTACGTATTCAGTAACTATAGAGTCCGCAATCACGCAGCAAACATTTTTTCAAACATCTTCAAGCGCTTGGACTATTCACCTTTCCGTTGGGCCATTCCTTTACTCGTGGGAACTGAGTTAACTGAAAACCAAGTGTCAAAGTGCGCGCCGCTCTGTCGTCCCACTGGGCGCAGAGTGCGTGCCCCGTCACTGTGGCGCTGAAGCCGCTCCGGACTACCGTGTAACTGATTCAACGTCCTCCGCATACGTTGGATTATCTTTTCTGGATTGTATGTTTCACCCAATGAATTTCCTACCGCAACACTGCCGAGTTTACGGAGGTTTGAAACCGCCGGGTTTACTGAGATTCGACAACCGCCGTGTTTACGGTCATGTAACATGCCAACTCCAAATCGACACGTCACATCCAAAGCGACGATGCACATCTGCCGATGAAGAACCGACGCAAAGGCTGGACATCTTGTTCTAGTTAGAAGCAGGGCCCACGATGAAGTGTCTCAGGTATAACAGCAGGTACGTGGATTCTGCGTCCAGAATCCATATCAGTGACTCGTAACAGCCTCTTCGTTGGACTGCCGCTGTTACAAGTCAGAGGGTCCCCTGCTGAACACAAGAAAACAAAAGAAAACAAAGAGCGCAATCCGAGAGGATCCCTGTGACTACAAAGGGCACACACCCACACCCACACACACCCCCCACCTTGCACCCGAATTCGCACGTAAATCACACCCGCTATCTAGGGTAACAGAAGGAAATGGTACTCGACACACTTGCGCGTCGGTACCTTTAAAATTCCTTCTGTTTCTCCTGTCCTACTTCTAGCTACCTGGGCGGTTTAAGACTAATGTCCCGCTCGCTAACTAGTGAATTTAATTCATGCGGCTAAGTATTCAATAACTAGAAGGTTTCGTAACTAGTGGGCCTCGTAACTACACCTATCTTTCTCTCTTGCCCTTCGCGTTTCTCTTTCTATCTTTTCTTCTCTTTCTTTCTTTCTAAGGCTTTTTAGGTGGTTAGTAATTTTCTTTCGAGCGCCGATATCGGCGCTCTGTGTGTGTCACACTCTGCCCCAAAGAGTTTCTCTGCAGGGGGGCCAGGCCTGTCACATCCGACCTGGCCCAACGAAGCTGGGACGTGAGAGGGGAAGCACCAAGGGACGCCTTGGCGTGTACCTGCAAAACAACTGTTCACGCTGTCTACTTTCTTGGTTTGCTTCCATGGTCGTTCTCATGATAGATCCCAAAACAGGTTTCCCTCGCTACATATTCAGTAACGAACGCGCGCAGTCACGCAAACTTTTGTTGAACACTTTCAATTCCACTGACCCAGCCGCCTTGCCATTTGCGTCCACTTTTCGCTCGCTACGTATTCAGTATCTAGAGTTTGGAGTGATGCAGCAAACATTTTTTCAATCATCTTCAAGTGCATGGACTGTTCACAGCCATTCCGTTGAGCCATTCCTTTACTCGCGGGAACTGAGTCAACTGAAAACCAATTGTCAAAAGTGTAACCCTTGGAGTCACAGGGATTCCCGTGAATGTCTCTTGCTTTTGTTATCTTGTCTTCAGCCGGGGCCCACAGACCTGCCACTGTCGCTGTGGCCAATGAAGACCGGCGGTGGCAGGAGTGTAAACGTGCCTGCAGCGGCCCTGGACGGCAAACCCCTTCAGGGGGCCGTAGCTGGGCACTGCAGTGACAGTGCCTGGGCGTCTGCGCAGCTGGGGTGTCACCTTGAATGCATTACAGACAGTCCATGGGCGCTGGCGTGCACAGGATGTCCATCATTGTCCTTTCTCCTTTCTTCTTCTTTCCTTTCCCTCTTGCTCTTCTGGTCGCGTTGACTCAAGCCGTTGGTTGAACGACAATGTACACACTTCCTTTTCTCCAAGCTATTTGCGACGGCCTCCAACCTACTTACGCCGACCTCCAACCTACGAGCGTTGGCCTCCGACCTTCGTGCGATGGCCTCCAAACTATTATTGCCTGATATGTATACTGTACACTTTTCGGGTATACGCTTAGTCTTGTATGCCCGTGGTAAACGGTAAACAGTTTTGTCTTGAGTGAGCGAAACCTTTGGAGCTGTCTTGTCTACTAACCTACTTACGATGGCCCTCGCACCTAGTTGCGACGGCCTCCAGCCTAGTTGTGTTGACCTGCTACCTAAGAGCAATGGCCTCCAACCTACTACCTACTAAGTGTCTTGCTGTTACAGTTGCAGGATGATTCAGGTCTGCAGATGTGCACTTGTCGACTCTCGTTTCCTTTTTCGCGTGTGTTCGAGAACTTTGTGAACTTGGAGCTCTTTGGCACTTGCATTGTGCACTTTGAGATCTTTGGGACTCTTACCTCTTCCTGGAACCCTTATGTTGATTCTTCTCACGTTCCTGGAATTTCTCCTTGAGTGCTATCCTTTCTCTTCTATCTTTCGCAGAAGCCCCAAGGAGATTTTCCCTCTTCAATATTTTGTTGGCCTCGGCAAGGGCAAAGTTGGCTTCTTTCAGCTGCTGCTGCTCCTCTTTCGATTGTCTGCAATCCAGTCGCAGCTTCTTCTACCATCTTTGTTGCTTCGGCCATTACTACCCCGCAAACCCTCTAGCAGTAATTGAACGGTTATGCGTGGAAACTAAAAATCCATGCGAAAAATAAAACATTGGATAATATTTTCTGCCACTTGGTTTTTGTGAAGTGCGGATGACAATTCTTAAGTGTGGGACAGTATGCAAAGAACGCAATCCGTTTCAGGCTCGAAGCGGCATCAGCACTCGCCCCAAAGCACTTCGAAGTCATGTATATTACCCTTGCCTCATAATGAAAATGTTTTGCTCTCATTTCCTTCTCATTGATCTCCAATTTATATCCTCGTATTTCAGTCTGGTTTCCAAGTCACGATGACCCTTCTCTGCGATCATGTTCATCTCTGATCCTTTGAGGGCTGCCAATTGTCCGCGAAGATGTTCAACCGTCCTCTTCTCTTGATGCTGATGACCAGTAGTCTCAGCTACTTCATTGGCCAATTGCGTCTGGTGCATTTCGCTGTTCCACGCTCTCTCTCCCTCTCTCTCTCTCTCTCTCTCTCTCTCTCTCTCTCTGAGCTACCTCCAGCATATTGCTATTCTCATCTTGCAGCATCAGGCACCCTCAATTGAAGCTCGTTAGCGACATTCATGACCGCTTGGTTCTCCTCACTGAGGTTTTGAGCTCTCCTGCTGCAAGTATCAGAAGTCTCGTTTTGTTCTTGGATGTAGCAGAAAGCACCATGCATCTCGCTGGTCATGTCCTCCATACTGAGAATGTTCCTCTAGATCCTCATGAGGAAGTCCTTCGTACTTCATGTAGATCTGCTAGCGATTCGGCAAGTCGGAGCTTCTTCTCAAGTTCTTCAATACGTATGGTTGCTCCTTCATCTTCTTGCATCATTTCTTGAAGGTGAGTGTGCATAGTCATATTGCCTTTTGTTAACTGCGAGAATTCTTCCTGTGATTCAGTATAGAGTCTTGCATACCCATTGCGCAAACAGCTATACTCGTTCAAGTATTGAAATGATAATCTTGTTGATCGGAGTTGTTCCAAAAGTTGCATTTCTCTTTCTTCAGGGTCTTTGGCGTCCTCGATTTCAACTCCCTCGATATCTCTCTTCGGTGATCTTCTTGTCGTTGTTCTCGGCGATGTAGATCTTGAAAACCTTTTCATAACTCTCTTTGCGTTGTCCATTCTAACATCGGATCCAGCAGATGTCGTCTCCGGGGGAGCGACTCTGCCATCACCTGACACTTGTGAGCTCCTTGGCATGGTCATAATCGTGCCATCAGCTGAGCTCGCACCGGTCAGCGCACCTGGTGATGACTGCGATGCGGCTCCTCCTGGCGCGGCGAAAGAGAATTGTCCACTGCTCTTTGCTCCAGAACTCGACATTGCAGGTTCAATGTTGACAGTTGCAGTAGCGGTCTCTCACAAGCTCGTAACCTCAGAGCGGCTACCGGCTGATAACCTGCGTGTGGACATTAATCTGCCCAACGTGAAGTGTAGGTCTTAGACTATCGTATTCCCATGTAAATTGCGGTGGCGCGCGTTCTTTTTCCGCTGAGTCTACGGGAGTCTTGAGCCAAATATTGGCGTGTCACGCTTATACTGTTCTGTACAATAGCATACTGTGCATATCACTCCACTGCTATTGGCAATTTTAACTCACCGTAAAGAACTAATGAGTCTCCTCCGTTTCACCTACGTTAAACCATACTGTTGATGCGGACTTCATCGCCTTTCCGTTCCCTCAACCAAGGTCTAATTGCATGTAAAGGTCTACCTGCAGTAAAGTGGAACTTCATTAACTGATTTAGCTCTTGCGAGCATCAATCTAAGTGTGTGTGTGTGTGTCTGGTAACCCCTTGGAATCATAGGACGCCTTTGACATTTAAACCTGTAGGGGTAGGAGCACCATTGCAAGACTACTGCCAACGAAGACACTAGTAGTTGGTGGTTAACCCAGACCAGATCACTGATTAGTCTGGCGCACCTGCGGTGTTGACTTGACGGTGATTGCTGGCCCGCGTTGTAACTGGAACAATATCGTTTCTTTGCACCGCTTTGTAGCAAAATGCTAACTCAAGCACTTTTTTCATTTAGGCCTTTCAAGCAAGACACAACCAAATCGAACGCTTCATATCTTGAATCGGTGTGTTTGTTTGTTTGTTTTGTTTTGTCTTGTTTTAGGGCTCAAGATTGCTTAGTGTCCAACTAGGATCGACTTTTGCCCCAGTGCGAATAGCACGACCGATCGACGCCATTCGTTCGCCGAACTGGCACAGAAGAGAGAGGACCGCTAGAAGCAAAGCAAGAAAGCTTGTGCGGTCGGCCCGGTTTGAGAAGCCAGGCAAAAGAGCGGTGCGAAGGATCGAGAAGTCTTTGCTGCTTCTTGAGTGCCACCACTCGAGGCCTTGCTACCGCCTGCCATTCCTGAAGAGCTTTGCAATGTCATGGGGCAAAGGCAAGGGATGGAATTGGAACCAAAGCCAATGGAAGAAGAGGCCGAATCAGAAAGACAAAGGCGACACCTACCTCAGAGGTTACGACGGCAAGAAGATAGACCTCACCGATTCAGAGGATTGGCAGCCGTCATGGTCATCTGCTGGTGCTGGGGAAGCATCCCTTCGAGAGGAAAATGGCAAGCTCAAAGAGGCTATGCGTTTTGTACTTTCGAAGGTGGCAACACCGGAAGAAGTTCCTGCAGAGATAGTGAGCCTCACGCAAGTGGATCCACGAGAAAGCTTGAGGCAGAGGCAGAAAGATCTGAATGCAGAAAGGAGAGCGATCACCAAGATCATGAAGACCAGGGAGCAGCTGGACAAGACGGAAGAGCGATTCTCCAAGTGGAAGAAAAGCATTACCGAAGGAGTGACCCAAGAGGAGAAGAGGCACCAAGAAAAGGTGATCGACATGAGGAAGAAAATTCAAGAGCTTCAGCAAGAGAAGAGTGGAGGCGAGCCTGTTACCATCGAGAGCGACGCGGAGGCAGAAGGCGCGGATGGTTTGAAGAAAGACATCAAGCAGGTGAAGCTGGAATTCCAGCAGTTTGCCACCTACACCGCTTCGATGGAGCAAAGGAACGCCGCAATGATAGAGCAGATGCAACTACAGATTTCGAGTCTTGTGGGATGCTTGCAAGGCTCTGTCATGATGGGGATGCCCAAGCAAATGTCACCAGAACAGAACATCAGACCAAGAACCATGAGGGAGACCTTGTTGCAAGAGAGATCGGACATGACACCTGCTGGGGGGAGAGATCGATCCCGCTCACCGACGCAGTCCAGGGACAAGCCCAAAGAAGTGGCCAAGGACGACAGAGATTATACGGACCTGGAGTTCAAGGCCGAATTGAGCAAATACCCAGAAATCTGTCAAGGCAGGATTCTGCAGGTGATGAACGATGCTCCGGGTTGCTACAACAGCAAGGCAGATGTGCTTGCCCTCATGGATGGTGTGATGCAAGATTTCCTGTTGCAAGAGGTGAAGGAGGGGAGTGGCGTCGAGATGATTGCCCCGACTTCAGAAGTGAAGGAAGAAGAGGGTCTCCCTTGCAAGACCAGTCCAGCATTGCTGCCCTTCGGGAAGGCGGTGGAGAATGTGAAGAAGAAGGTTGGCCCATATACTCCGAAAACGGCATTGAGATCCAGGACCCATGTGACACCGGATGGTTCTCGGGTGACCAATGTCGATGTCATGTCGTGAATCGAGGTGAGGATAGACCTGGTGTTCTATGCGCTTCTTTTAATAGCAGCATTGACCACTGGGACGTTCCTGAGGGCAATGGAATTGCTACTGGTGAGACTTGCCTGCAATCTTGGCTCAGGGGAGGGGTGCCTCCTGATTGTCGATGGGATTGTATGGGCTCCTCGCTGTGGCTTGAAGTTTTTGCGCGACTTTCGTTTTCCTACCTTTGGGGTAATGTTGACCTTTTAGGTTCAATGGACACCATGAAGGAAGGAGGAGTTTCCACGTTTCTATGTTCCAGGAGGAATGGAGATGCCTGGAACCTCAATTTTTGAATATGAGCACTTTTCTGACTGAGAAAGGGGAATGGTTGGTGACCTATTTGAAATGTCTTCTTTCGAGAGTTGGAATGTCATGTGCCTGGACGGCTCTCTTGGCGGTTTGGGCGCTTTCGATTCAGCTTGGTCTGCGAGAGATTTTTGATATTGGGGCAAGCTGTCTATGGAATCTTTTGCGACGCCGAAGGCTTCTCTTTTGGCCGACCTATCGCAAGATCAATGAATGCCAGGTCTGGCTTATCGTGGCTGGGCTGATTGGTGGAATCATGTTGGAAAATGCTGGAGATGATGCTGGGGCTGAGCTCTTTTTTGACGGGAGAGCTATGGTCCAGTATATTTTCCGATTTCTTCTTGCACTTTCTACAGGACTTGAATTCTGCCGTATTATGAGATGGAGAACGAAGACCATGCCTTGTTTTCCAAGTCCCTGCCGATTCCGTGCTGGACAGAGGACGACCCATTGGAAAGGTAGGTCCCACCAAGTCTCCTTCAGCGGTGTTTTCCTGCTTTGCCTTGTGCTAGGAGCTGAGGGGGTAGGCATGCACCAGAGAGTAGAGGCGCAGAGTGCACCGTCTGTACTTGCTGCCACCGCTCATAGAGATCCAACTGCTGTTTTCCCAGAGACGGAGTTGATCAAGGACCAGGATTGCCATCTATCCTGTCTGGGTTTCCAAGGCTGCAATTTTGAGTGCTTGCACAATCCTCCTGCTGCTCGAAGTCTTAATCGCAGCAGATTTCGTCTTGGATGTGTGAGTGAGGACAGTAGGCCTTGTGCTCAGCCTAGATACCATACTGGGCTTCGAGCTGTGCATGAATTTTGTCCACGTTTTGTTGCTACATCTGTTACCCATACAGATTATGCTGTTAGTGGGGAGAACGACGATTTTGAACATTCGAACCTCATGCAGGTATCTCGACCGATGATTTGGCAGAGAGCAAGCACGGATGCCTTCTGCCGACATGACCAGGAATGGAAGCTTGCTGTGACCTGGTTTGCAACCGAGTCTGGCTGTGTAGAAGAGACAAAATCGACAAGGATACCTATGCCTGAAGTTGATTTGCTTGAGTATAGGGACTTGCTGTCACGACTTTGGCCTGATGAATGCGAGCATACAGCCGATTGTGATTATGTGCTAGTTCGACCTCAAGTGAATGATTTTGCAATGGATGCTGCGGTAAACTTCCGATTCTTTCTGGTTTATCGCAGCAATCTGAGAAGATGTCCGATTCTCCTCATTGTGCGGCACACTCCCTCCCGCTTGTGTGCCTGTTCGATGCCTAGGATTGGATGGAGAACATTCTTGAATGATTTGGATGTACTACAAGGTCTGAGATCTCGTATCATGAGATATGGAGCTGAGCAACATGTGGGATTGAGGACTGGGGAAGTCGTTATGATTCTTCCCTGGAACAGCATAGAGCCCATACCTGAGTCAAGGTTTGAAGCAAGCCAGATCCGTGGTAGGGAGGAGGCGGTTCCTACTGAAGAAATGTTGTCCTTGATGCAAATAGGCCCACCACAGCTTGACCTTGTTGCGCTCTATATACGCCAAGCTGTACCCAACCATCGTGATACTGTAGTCCAAGTTTGGCTACACCAAGCAGCTGACATTGGCCGCAGAGCACGCGTCTTTGAGCTGATTGATTATGATCATGAGCTTATGGCAGGAGCTCAAATACGCAGAGTATGGGTTCGCCTGACAGGAAGGCGACTTGTTTACGCTTTCCCCATCAGGCCGGTCCCAGTGAATGTGCCACAAGTCATCCCTCATGTCATGGTCACTACGGTTAGGGGAAGTAGATACTACCCGGCAGTGATTGATGTGTCCAGTGAGCATGAGAGAGGGCGCTATACCTTTGTCTTTGTCTTCGATGGAACTCCGACTGTGCAAGGAGTTTTTGATCAGGCCAGCCCAGGACATCAGTGTGTCTGGATCACTGAGTGTGAAATTTGGTTCCAAACCCCACAAGGCACTCTACGCTTCTCATGGGGTCAGTTGTTTCAGCTCTATGAGGGTATCCACTTCATGATGATGGAACGGGAGCGTTCTGACCCTGCGGAAACCTCTACATGTGATGAAACGAGCTCCTTGGAGCCTGACACTGGGTGTTCAGACACAATTGATGAAGACGAAAGCCACCCAGAGCATGGACAAGGGATTGAAGATGCTGTCCTGATGCAGTTGCCTTGGCAGCAGGCGTTCCAAGAAGAGGAGGCACATTTCCGACGGAGTCTTGGAATACCAGCTGGCAGTGAGCAGCATATCAGATACTGGGCGGTAAAGGGGCAGATTGAGATCGGTTGGCAGTCGGTAGATGATGATCTATTACAGGTCTATCTCCGGACGGCGGGGGTGCTTGACGATCAATCAATTATGTTGCCCACGACCTGGATGGGATCGACGCAGAGGCTGATCGTGCCAAGGTCATGTGTCTATCAGAAAGGCAAAAGTTTTACCAGACGGGTTCTATTGGACTGGCAAGATGTTCATGAAGATGAGCCTATTTGGATGGCACTGGCCCATCCGGAGATGCCACCATTACGGCTGCAACGTCGTAATATTGATCTCATTGGGCTGACCCAACGTCAGTACAGAGAAGGCAAAAGAATCTTCTTGATTGACCTTGTTGTAGGGTCCATGCTGCCTCAACGTGTTGGAGTCTTGGTGGATAATGGGGACACAGTACACCAGCTGCTCCACAAGATAGGCATGATGCACCTTTGCAAGCCAGGAGTCTCCCGGTGTGTGCTGCGCTCTATTGATCCTGCAGATGACCGGCGATGGTTTCAACATGATGTAGTAGAAGAACCACATGCCACGGCCTTCATGCTGACCTCCGAAAATTCTGATGAGAGCTGCAGCAGAAATATGGTGAGCACGACAAAAATTGATGCTGCGAGGATTGATGGAGACATGATCCAAGATGAATCATCCTTGATGCAGATGGACAGGGGTATACATGACACCACTGTGAACTTGCAGCAATATCTGAGTGGATGGTTCGAAGGGCCAGGTGAAGCCACGATATGGGTGCATAGCACGAATGCGATCACTGTTCAAGTGCACCCGATGCGTATTGCCTTTGACACTCTGGATGAGGTAGATCGGGTGTGTTCGGAAGTCGCAAGCGAGGCCGGAGTGGCTCCGCCCATCAGGCTAGTACCGATACAGCCGGCACCAGTTTTCCTGGCTTTCCCGAGACCACATGTCATCATGTTCTCTGAAGATTCTGTAGATTGGCTACCCTTCTTATGCCAGTTGAGCAAGCGTGGACAGGTGTCGTTGATGTCTGTGATCCTTCCCAGACCATTGCCACCATTGATAGTCCGTGACCTTTTTGAGATGGTTGCTCCACGGAATCAATGTGTGGACGGTTCCCTCTGTTATGTGTGGCACAATGGCAGAAGGTTTATGTACAGGCATGAAATTGCTTTTGGACCAGGTTCCTTCCTGAAGCTCTTTGAACTTGCTGATGAGACACAACCATCGGAAGCCACCAGTTGCGGAAGTGGTAGGAGCTCAATGTTTTCGGATGAACTGAGCGAGGAAAGCCATTTGGATGTCTCTACCCCAAGATCTACTGGTTCGGCCTTCCGCGATATGAGTATTCCAGGAGAGAACACTGCAACTCCTGCGCTGGCCGACAATTTGGCTGAAGTGGCTGAAGAGATAGATATTACCACATTGATGCAGCGAATTATCATCAGAGATAGGACTGCCAGTATTTCTGATGAAGTTTCTGTACAGGCTACTGCTCCTACGTGGACACCGGACAGGGTTGCCATGGCATCTTCAAGTTCAGAGGGGCAGCAAAGCAGTGGTACTAACCTGGTCACACTACCTTCCAGGCCTCCGCGAGACGGGAGTACTGGGGAAGATATGAGCGTGGCTGAACATGTGCATGGGCATTATGACTGGACATTGACCTGGGGAGCAGTGCGCCGATGTGTGGCTTCATATGAAGACCCGGAGGACAGAAGATTCCCCCAAGAGGTGTTGGTCCATGTCATACAACTGCATGAAGCTGTCACGACTGAGATTGTGATGCTTTGCCCAAAATGGCTGCTCCGGTCGGAGCGATCGCTCTGTCGCTTTGTTGATTGGATGCAGGCCAGCACATTTGTTTTTGATGAAGAGCTCACGAGAGCGTTTCCACTACTTGGGGAGCTGACGCAGAACATGCCTAGCGTACTCCTTGTAGATGACTTGCTGCCTGGACGGACTGCCATACTTGTGCAAGTCGATGGAGAAGAAGTCAGAGAACTTTTTGTCTGCGAACCGTACAGGATGGAGAGAGTAGCTACGATCCTGGATTGGTTACACCGGTTCATTGTGATCCTGGATCCCATTGAAGTCTTTTACAATGGGCATCGAGTCTTCCGAGGGCAGATGATTGAAACGCATCCGGGAGGTATTTTTCGGGTGCGAATTATTGCAGAGGAAGAGTTAGAGAACCCACTTCCAACGACGGGTGAGCCTGCAACTAGTCTGGAGATGCAGACGCATGAAACATGGGATTCTACTTCGTCGAACCAGCAACCAGGAGCCCATAGTAGCCCGCCTCTGCAAAGCAGTTTTGACTCGCATTTGACTGCTGAGGACCACACGCTCCCTATTCCTATCCCCACGAGAGGTGGCCAGACTGAGGAGCATGGAGGCAGAGACCGATATGAGTTCTCTGACGATGTTGGTCTTTGGCAGACTCATCTGATATGGAGCCAGCCGGTTGCTGATGAGAGTGAGACAGAAGACCGAGCGCACTTTGATCGTGATTTCCAAAGGCATCGGCAATGGAGAGAAAGGGTCCGCAGGGCCGTTGCCTCCACCAAGATCCACAATGCGGAGGAGCTCCTGCAAGAGGCGGTAGCATATCATGCTGCTCGAGGAACATGGCCTGAACTTGTCATTTGTGTCCTGCCGGATGAATGGCACAGAGACACGCCGATCCAGCATTGGCACCTCGATGTTGAATACCTGATTGTGTACATCAGGGAGAATGTCTTGGCAAGTTACTCCATTGAGCAGCGAGTTGAGATTTCGGTTGTGAAACCCTATGTCACGCCATTGGAACAATTTGGCGAAGAAGGATTATATGTGCTAGTGGTGGTTGAACCGCTAGCGCATCATGTTGCTATGCTGGTGGTTGAAGATCACTGGAGCCAAAGTCACCTACAGCTCTGGCCGATATATGTGGAAGAATTTCTGGACACATGGAAGGTCATTGATGCTGTATCTCGACTGGTGGATTGCGAGGACTACGATACTATTTGCCGGCTGGAGTATGACCTACTGGAAATGCCCCAGATGGTCTCTTGGCGCGCGCTACCTGGTATGAAACTGCATCTTACCATTCGAGTTGCTCGAGAATGTGATGGTCAGAGCTGGAACAATGATAGTGACGAGTCTGAAGATGTCTGGCTCATGCAGGCTGGAGATGTGATTGAAAGGATGGCGCAACAAGCCATCGAGCATTCTCGCAGGTTGCAGACAGACAGAGTTTACAGACAAGTAATTCAGCATCTCGAGGTCCAAGGGAGGCAAGTGAATCGGGGTGCTGTGGCAAAATTCTGGCTATACCTGGAGAGGGTATCACTTCGCATGACACGTCCTTTGTCCTTGATTTGAGGAAGGAAATCCCTGACTGGACAATTTGGGTAGAAGAATCATGGCGGGAGAAACCATCATCCTCGCGCTACATCAGAGTGGCCCAATGGGTGCGACCCATCAGTCCTGCAAAGATTGATGTTCATGTCATTGGAGCTAGTGAAGTGGATATCCCGTCTGGAATGCGGACGCTTTTGATGGATCTGACCTTTAATAGTGTGCTTCGGAGAGGAGCTGTGCGGACTCCAATCCTTGCCACTGTGGCCGAGATCATCAAGCATTTCACAGGCAGATTCATGCCGATTGAAAGCCCACTGCTTGAAAGATTTGAGCTCCACTGGCGCAGCTCCCAGGGTATTCGTGTCTACAAGGCGTATGAAATCCCTCAAGTGCCTGATGGAGTCTACGTTCAGGTGGTGATGAGCAGAACGAAGGCAGTCAGTGACGTCCTGACCCAGCCGATTAGCCAGGACTATGCTTGCTATGAGGAGGCTGCTGCTTCTATCCTTGAGGAATCTGATGCGGTGGTGACTCTGCAGGTTGGACTGACTGGTACATGGCACCAACCAGCATCATGGAGAGAGAATCTCTGGAATCTGATTCCCGGAGAAGCAAAGAGCCTGGAGATGCATGGCAATGCCAAGCATTGGAAGCTTGACCCATGGAGAGGGCTTGCCCCACCAGGTAATCCTGATGGGTCAGAGGATTCGATCTGGAGGCAGATCAATATGCAGACACTGGATGATTGGTCCTACTGTGATGGCAGTGTTGTGGTGCATGATTTCCCGCCTACGCAGATCAGACTTGCTGAGATGCTTGACAGGTCGGCCCATGCTGTGGCTAAACAAGTCCGGCTTGAGCAGCATGTTATCGGCAGCAATGTGAAGATCCCTGACTTTGGTCCTCTTCTTCGCAGGCTTCAGGAGACGAGAGAGCGAGTTGAGATCAGATGGTCAGAGATAGTCAGCTTGCTGCCGACTGACAATCAGCAAGAAATTGAAGACATGCGGATGGATACGCCAGCCCATCTTGACCTTGTTGAGATATACACGGATGGCTCGCATTCACAGGAGCCACAGGGCCATCTGGCGGCCTGGGCCTATGTAGTAGTGGGTTTCTGTGGGACTTCCGATGGAGATGGGATGGACAGGAGCTGATGTATCCACGTCCAAGACTGCAGAGGGAGCAGCAATGCTACGTGCAGTAGAATGGTGCTTTTCGGCAAGTCATGTCTGTGAAACGATCTTTCGATTTGATTCGCTGACAACGGGACTTGCTGCGAATGGCAAGAATGCGATCCATCCAGGGGATAGGCAGCTGCGCATTGTGCGTGCCTTGGTCCTTGCTCTTGACGCTTTCACACACACTTGGAGAACATACCAATGGAGACATGTGAAGGGGCATTCTGGATGTTTGGGCAACGAACTGGCAGATGCAATGGCCCGGAGAGCTTTCCAACTGCAACATGAATTGCGCAATGCTTGTCGCCCTGACTATGCGCCCTACGCAACAGGGCATCGCTACGGACTTGAATTCTTATGGATCAGATTTGCAAAGACGACACATGGGGCAAGACTTGCTGGGCATGATTGTCTTTGCCTGCCTCGAGTTGATATTGGGGGACCGGTAGAGAAACGACTTCCCAAGGCTGTCTACGACCACCGAGTGGAAAGCACTGGAATGAAAAAATTTGATCTCACCATGGTCACGTATAATGTACAGACACTCAGCAAAAAGGCTGGAGGTATGTTCGTGCAATATCTAAGAGATCAAGCAGCCAGCCACCAAATCGATGTTCTATTCTTGCAAGAAACCAGATCCAAAAAGAGTCAACTTGTAGTCTCGAGCACGCATTTCCGCTACGTGGCAGCGGCGGAGAATGGCGTGGGAGGCTTGGAGACCTGGTTGGCCAGATCGGTAGAGGGACATAGGCGGACACTTTTCTCCAAAGAACAAGTCCAAGTCCTCAAGGCGACGAACCAGGTCTTGCTGATCAAAGTGGTATGTACTGGAGTCCCTTTTCTGCTGCTCAACTTCCATGCCCCGCACAGCGGGAGGACGCTGGAGGAGATTGAGAACTTCTGGCATGAGCTTGTTTCTTTGCTAAAGCCGTTGGTCAGTGTGTATCCGCACCTGATCCTGGGGGCTGATGCAAATGCACACTGGAGCACGAGCTGCGAGGGATATATAGGCGAAGCAGGACTCGAGTTGAGGTCGAACCATGGAGGCGAGTGCTTCAAGAATTTCCTGGTTGATTTTGGCCTTTTTGTTCCTTCGACCTACGGGCAATACCACACTGGCATGCACCATACCTGGTTCAGCACGGTGAATGGGCAAGGCTGTCGATGTGATTACTTTGCCCTCCCACAATCATGGAGAGAGGGCAAGATCTCTACAATGGTCATTGACTCCCTTGATGAAGGAAAGCATGGTGTGGATCACATGCCTTTGATGCTCAATGTTGGCATTTTTCTTCAAGGAGAGTCGATGCCTAAGAAATCGAAGCTTTTCAATCGGAGCGCGCTGCAAAAAGCGACGGTTGAGGACATTGAAGATGCGCTGAAGTCAGTGCAACCTCCTGATTGGCACACAGAAATTGACCAACATGCTATGGGTCTGGTTCAACAGATTAGTGATGCGCTGCTGAAAGCCTTTCCACCCACAAAGGACAAGCCGCGCAGGTCCTATGTCTCCGATGAGGCATGGAAGATGCGGAAGATGAGAATTTCGAAACGACGTGAAACGGTGCAGAAGCGATTGGAGCTGAACATGTATACTCTGAGAGACGCTTTCTGGAGATGGCTAGGGAGCAAGTCCACTGAGCCCACTGACTTCTTCATTGCTGGATTGCGGCATATGAGAGAGTTAGTGATTTTGCGAAGAGAGACGGCTGCTTTGACCAAGAAGATGACTTACCGGCTTCGCCAGGACAGAACGGCATCACTGGAGAAGCTTGCACAAGAAGAGCCATATATGACGCCAAAGGCATTTGCGGATGCTATGAAGAGCATTGGGGTGAGGAATCCAAAGAAGCCCAGTGGAGTGCAACCACTGCCGTTGATTGTCAGAGAGAATGGTTCTCCGGTGGCGACTTTCCAGGAGCTCTTAGATTGCTGGCGCAATTATTTTGGGGAGCAAGAGGATGGACATGAAGTTACCGCTGAAGAACTGCTTCAACAATCAGATCGAAGATGGACCATGTGTACTAGTCAAGCTACATGGGACTTGATGCCCACGAGGTATCAAATTGAACGGCAGTTCAGGCGCACCAAATCTGACAAGGCTTTCTTTATGGACCTGATTCCTGGAGAGCTGCTACATCGGGCACCAGCTACGATGGCTGCACTTTGCTATTCGCTATTCTGCAAACAGGTGGCTTTTGTCAGAGAACCGAATCTTTTCAAGGGCGGGTACTTGGTGCCGGCTTTCAAAAAGGGGAGCCCGCAAAAGATCGAAAATTACCGGTCCCTATTCATTAGCAGCACGCTTGGAAAGGCCTTGCACTCCATATACAGGGGAGACTTGGTCCGATACTTTGTCCCCAGAAGTTTCAACCTGCAAGTAGGTGGTGTGCCGCTGCAGGGACTGACACAGCCAGTTCATGCACTCCGGACTTTCCAAGATCATGCTATTGCACAGGGCCGTTCGTACGCCATCCTTTTCATTGACATCTCCAATGCCTTCTACAGGCTGCTCAGGCAGCACCTGGTCAGGCTCAGTGGAGATACCAGAGAGGTGGTTGCGCTGTTCCACAGCCTTCGGTTACCGGCAGGAAGCTATGCTGAATTCTGTCAGATGATGGAAGAGCCACCGGCCTTGGAGACAGATGATGTGCCGCCGCATCTTGCTGAATTGAGCAGAGAGTTCTTGGAATCGACTTGGTTTCAAATGCGAGGAGATAGCAAACTGGCGCAAACAAAGAGAGGAAGCCGGCCGGGGGACTCCTACGCAGATTTGCTTTTTAGCTTTGCACTGGAAAAGATCCTGAAGGCTGCAGTGGAACAAGTAGCAACATGTTTTCCTGACATCCTGGTTGATTGGGATGGGCACCGCACACCATTCCGAAGTAGTGAGCCAAGCCACCAGCTCGAACCAGTGATGCCGATCTGGGCAGATGATGTTGCCATGGCCTTTGATGATCGAGATCCTGATGCATTGATATCCAAGTGCGAGACTATAGCTATGATTGTTTTCGATCGACTTCGAGCCTCTGGCCTGCAACCGAACCTCAGTCCAGGCAAGAGCGAAATCTTGGTCGATGTCCGAGGACCTGGCTCCTTACGAGTACGACGACAGATACATCTGCATGACTGCAAATTGACTATCCCGTCGCAGGTTGAAGAAAGACAACTTACTGTTGTTGGGGCCTATCGACACCTGGGGACGTGGATTCAAACTGGAGGAGGGATTGCAAAGGAGATCAAGATGCGATTTGCAATGGCCCATGATATGGTTACACGCTATCGAGCACAAATCTTTGCGAATAGAGGGATGACCATCGTTCGCAAGAGGCAGTTCTTTGAAAGCCTCATTATGAGCGGAATTCTGTACAATGCAGCAGTGTGGCGCCCAAGAAATAGCAGACAACATGGACAACTGGAATCTGCACTGCGCAATTTGTACAAGCGCTTTGCTATCCTCCACTTTGGCAAGCGAGCTCTTACGTGGAGTCGTGCATGGCTCCTGGCACAGGTTGGGATGCCTGATTTGAGGACGCTGCTGGTTGTAGCTCGGTTGCGATATCTAGGTCAACTGCTGTGTACTGGCAAGGACATCATATGGGCACTCCTACAGCGAGATGAGCCATGGCGATCCCAACTCCTCGAAGACTTGAGGACTCTTGGAGAATACTGCCCGGAACAGAGCTACCTTGCACAGATGCCGGAAGCATGGGACGATCTGATGCATTATGTCACACATCACCCCATTGCGTGGAAGCGATGTGTGAGGAAATTTCTTGCACGTCGAGTGGCTTCGCACAAGCTCGATGCAGACTGGTGGAGCTGGCACAAGCAAATTCGAGATGAATGCTTGAAATGTGGCCTTGTCTCGAGTGAGGAGTGTGAGTATGCTGCAAACACCCACTATTGTCTGTGCTGTGCAATGACCTTTGCCAAACGCTCGCATTTAGCTGTCCATGCCTTCAAAAAGCATAATAGAGCAAATCGGGCCCGAGCATTTGTGACAGGGACCCAATGTGAGCATTGTTTGAAGGTTTTTGATGTCCATTCATTTTTGCTGAATCATGTAAAAAGAGCGGAAGCATGTTATTCATTTTAT
Source organism: Durusdinium trenchii (assembly GCA_963970005.1). Classification (NCBI taxonomy): domain Eukaryota; class Dinophyceae; order Suessiales; family Symbiodiniaceae; genus Durusdinium; species Durusdinium trenchii. The sequence continues at coordinate 613,180 of CAXAMN010022707.1, read as the reverse complement.
GCCACCAGGGGGACTAGAGTCCCCCGAGAGCCAGGAGTGAATAGCCGTAAAGAAAATGCACACTTTTCGAGCTTTCGAAATCCCTTTTTCCAGGCAGAAGGACCACGATGCCCACCACATGAACTCATGATGTACGTGCCTGACGAAGAGGTCATGAGATTGGATAAAGAGTGGACAGCGGCTTACAGTCTGGCACATCCTAAGGATCTGCTGGATCAGTTGAGACGATCTACTCTCCAAACGTACTTGTATCATGAAGAAATCCTTGAAGCTTTTTCGAACTGGACCGAACGTCAAAGTCAGCAAGATTCCTTTGTGCTTGCGACGTTTCAGATATTTGAGCAATTTCGCCGGCATGCCTCGAGTGAATGGTTTTTGACTGGTACAGTCAGTCGAAGTGAGGATGTGCCAAAGGTTCAGGCCTTTTTCGAAAAAGAAGCTGATGCCTTGACAGCGATTGTGAGACCCTTGCCACGACCTTTGCGATATAGGCCTAAAGTCTTTGCGCATCTGTTTTCAGGGGTGCGAAGAGAGGGGGACTTCCAATCCTATGTAGAGGCTCTTCATTCTATGGCAATATCGATTGATGTGATTTTTGACCTCCAATGGGGTAACCTGCTTCAGGACTCCACCTTTCAGCTGTTTTCACGTGCACTGGCGGAGGGAGTCTTGACAGGATTCCTGTCAGGCCCTCCGTGTGAGACGTGGTCGCGCGCCAGAGCTGCCAATGATTTGGGACCACGAGTGTTGAGATGGCGATCGAGGCCGCAAGGACGCAAAGACTTGACAAAGCGCGAATCTGCGCAGGTGAGCCTAGGAAGCCTTCTTCTCGGAGTCACATTCCGATTGTTCCTTCAAGCCCTACTTTGTGGTGCAACGGCAATCGTTGAACACCCGGCGGAACCTGAGGACGATGTGACGCTCCCATCGATTTGGAGATTGACGGTAGTGCGGTTTTTCCTGCGTTTCTCCAATTGTTGCAAGGTGCGCATCTTGCAAGGGAGATATGGTGGGAGAGCGCCAAAAGCGACCGACCTGTTGCTGGCGAACTGTGGAGAAGATCCAGAGCGATTCTTCTTCCAGGAGCGAACAACGGCGCTCCCCAAAGGGGGTTTCATTGGCAAAACCAGTGAAGGTACATGGAGGACGGCTATTCTTAAAGAATACCCCCCGGACCTATGCAAAGCGTTTGCCAAGCTGTTTGACCAGCAACATGCTTTTGCTGAGGACACAGAGGCCCTCCCGCAATGGTTTGCTGACGCTGTTACCAAATTGACAGCGGATTTCAATGAGCAAGCGGGGATGGGCCCTGACTTTTGTAGAGACGCAGCTGATGTGCAGAATAATTCGGAATTGAATGCAACTTTGTCACAGGCGAACCGCCATTGGCAGTAAGGAAAAAAAATGTCTTGTTTTGCTTTGTTTGTTCTCGCGCTGCTCTCCAATTACTTGTCGACACCCCTGTTCCCCTGTTCCAAGGACTCTTGCGGCAAGACAGAAGATTCGGTCGATGCTGTTCAAGAAAAAACAAAAACATCAGCTTGGAGACTTTGAGTCATAGGTTCAACAAACATTTGGGTCTAGAAACACATCAATGTGGCTTCGGTCCGGCACAGAAACACTACGCGGTTCCACAAACCGCAAGCTGAAGGGTAGCAGCCAAGTCTCTTCGCGTTTGTACTCAGAGTCACCCTCGATGCTCCCTGCTGTGAAGGGCTTTGAATCTGGATAAGACTCCTGCCGCAAAGCGCAACATGATAGGCACCACGCCACCAAAAAGAAGGACGCATAAGTGCTTGTATAGGAGCAATGAGGACAACATGGTGTATGTTAACGTACAGCTACCGCTACTACTGTTGGCTGGCCAGGGGCCGCAGCTACTGGGAAACCACAGTCCAAGGGCAACATTCATAAGGCCAAGTACTGTCCGTGGGCACTGACAAGGGGTGTTCCAAGATGTTCCAAGTCCGTGCCAGACTGCTCTGACTGCGAACAAATGTTTGTAAAAAACGAACGGCTAGGTAGGTGTGTATTGATTGGCCTGGGGGCCACCCCCAACCCTGGCCGGATGATGAACTTCAAACATAGCCAAGGTGGGCCTCGTCAGAGTCGTTGTCGTCCGCCACATATCCCAGCGAACGCTGCTCCACGCCCTGCAGTCAAAGGAAAACTCAAGCAATGCACGGGATTCGGAAGGTTCTAGAGTCTCAGCCATACCAATGGTTCAATCAAAAGCTTGTTTTCTTTGTGTCAATAGAACAAGGATTGGGCTGATTGTGAGTTCTGGCAGCGACATGCGTCAAATCAACCCAACCACTACTGCCGCTACACAAACGGAACACATAATTATTCTTGTCCTTTTTTGTCCCATTCTCTTGCAGCTTCGACAATGTGAGCCGCTGTGCTGATCACAAGTCACGGTGCAGCCCAACTCGCGCTCTTTGACTGTGTTGCCAAGGAACCCGATTCACTGTATAAGGCTGTCTGCTCCAGACAGCAGCTGGTTCAAGTCTATTTTCGACGATGGGAACCAGCGGATTTACGGTAGGCCGTGGCCAAGGTCTTTAAAAAGAAATATAAAGAAGTATTGGAGTGGTTGGGGCACAGGCTCCTGGATTGTCCTTTCCAATTGTAGTATTTATAATCGTAATTCGTGACAAGCAACCAACCGTGCCAACTGTGCTTGTAGGAGGACAAGCAAACCCATAATTACGCAGGCAGAAAGCATTTGACTGAGGTTTCTGGGGAGCAAAAAAACTACCATGTTGTGGACAGTTCGGAGGCCTGCATGACACACAATAGGATCGGCCTGTCTGATACTTAACCTGAACTTGAACAAGCTACACGACTGAAAACCACCAGAGATTGCCCAGCCTTGCCTTGTCATGACCGTGGAAGCCGGTGAACAGGGACAAAAAATACTTGGCCAGGTCTTCCAATACGCTTCTCAGATTCACATGTAATCCTGTTGTGATGGTCACGCCGAGTACGGTGATCTTGAAGGACACATAAGCTTCCACCCCCTGACTGCCACCAACCTCACCTCCCACATTGATCCAGTGGACCTTCACCCCTTTCCCCAAGATCTGATTCGCCAGGTTAATGAGAAAATTCACACCGTCTCCCATCAGATCAATGAGAAAGTTGAGTGCCTTGATGAGCCATTGGCACAGTTCACACAAGCCGCCCAGGATTGGGACGGACTTCAGCTTGTCCAGCTGTTTCTTTGCAGCATCTAATCCTTCCTTGATGCCATTGAGAATGTTTTTCGCTGCTTTCGCCATTAGGCTCCGCATTACCTCATTGATGTCTCCTTCCAAGTGCAGGTTTGCTTTCACAGCCCTTGGCACTAGAAGCATGTCCGCTGCCTTTTGGACAGCTGACGCAGCTTGTCCTTTCAATGAATCTCTGGCATGTTCATCTGCTATGGTTTTTGATAGCGCGGAGCCGAGCTTGGACATTGTAAGTCGCACATAGCCTTTGAAGCGGAGCTGCTCAAAGAACTGTACCTCAACATACACCACCAGGCGAGGCTGTTTCTTCTCTCCTTTCAGAAATTCGATGTAGCACTCGAAGTAAGAAGAAAACAAGCCAGCATCAGGAAACAGAGCGATGCTAGCGTCTAGCCTGAAATACAAGTCATTCAAACCACCGACCTTGATGGTTAACTCCATGGGCTTGTTGGGATCGCTTGCTGAACATACTTTCAAGACCTTGAGGTTTCCAACCACGAGCTCAAAGGGCTCAACTGTCGCCAAAAGCTCAGCATACACATCAGTGTCGGAGCTGGCCTTAGGTTTGCAAACCTGCTTTGTGAACTCTTTGGCCTTTGTGGTAGGCTCCGCTGGCAACTCGACGTACGCAAATATTGAGGCCTCTAAGCACAGGAGTTTCCATGTAGCTTGGAACGCATATATCCGTTTGCCACATGCGGGCAGAACCTCCCTCTGCTTCAAGAGGGAACAAATCTTGTCGCGTCTGTCTGCGATATCATCTTTCAAAGCAGTTCCGGGAAGTTCTGTGAGTTCTCCGCTTGTGTTTTTGGCAAGTAGCCCAAGAGTGCGAAGGGGCAATAACCATTTCACCACCCAAGAGAGGGATTTGAGCACATCTTTGTCCAGCTTGAAAAAGCCCCGGAGCAACAGAAGGAAACTGATGTTATCCATGTACAAATACACAACCCCAATGCCACGGAAAGCTTGCAATTCCAAGTCGGCGGGTGCATACATTATGGCAAACTCGAAGGTGCCCTCAGGTTCATCTCTTTTCCCATCGAAAACGAATCGAATTCCCCCTTGCAATGTGAAAGACGTGTCGCGGGTGTCCTCAATGCTTCCATCAACTGAAGCTGCAATGCCGTAGAGCTCAACCCAATCAAGCAAGGGCACCCAGTGTCCCAAGTTGATGCTATTGTTTTCTTTGCCCGTCAATTTCAAAGCCATATTCAAATGATGGTCAGTAACTCTGTACTTGACGGCACACTCAAAAGTGCCCCGACGTACATTGTCCAAATCCAATAGTTCTGCACGCAGCCTGCAAACGACCTCCTCCTGCTTCAGGCACGGACGGTGTTGGCAACTCGGCGAGGCAAGATAAATTGTCTGGGAAGATGACAAAGAGTGTAGTTGCCGTTTTGTAAAGTGCTTTTGGGCAAAATCTAATTCTCCCACGACAGGATTCGGGTAGCTAGATGTTGTGTAAACAACCCTCTGCTGCTGTAAGGCATCATCCAGTGCAATGACAACAGCAATAACTTATTGACAACACCAACCGTAGACACTGATAACACGACAACGAACAAGAAGCAATGAGACATACTACAGACGTGCATTTCTGAGAATTTCAGTACAACTTGCTCAGGACACTCGGATGTCGTTGAAAAGAAAACTCATATACAGTAAAATGTCATTACAGCAAATTATGCTAAATGCGGCAATAATTTGACGCATCGAAGTTGTTTAGCAGCTGTGGGGTCAAACAAAACACCTTACCCGGTCCTTGCCAATCCAGGCATCTCCCTCAGCCGTCATCTTCAAGATCTCGCACTCCCCAAGAGAAAAACGAATAATCGGAGATCCATCGCTGTAGAGGAGTGTTCCATCAATCTTTCGTCCAGCAACTTTCAGTACTTTCCAAAACTCTTTGTCTTCAATGCACACGGTTGCAGACAAGGCAAGCGAAGCGTCGTTCTCCTCAAGAGTTGCAAAAATGTTTCACAGGAAGGTTAAACGAATGTGTTTCACGGGAGGATCAGGAAGTTTAAACCAGAACGTTTCTGAGCGAAACATACTCATCTGCGCAGGCGAGAATCCTTGGCAGCTGCTCCATCCACTCTCTGCATGTCCCAGAGCACGTCTTGAATCTTCTTTTCATTCTTCATGATCAATTGCATCGCTGTATCAAGCCCTTCCTTTTTGGTAGAAACTGGAAAAACATTGCTGTCCTTGCGCCATCCACGGCAGAAGGAAAAAAAAATTCAGGGAGATCGTGATGCCAGCCGCTTTCATGATGGTGTCTATGCCTAACCCATCGAAGCACTTGGTCATCGAAAAGTCTTCAGCCGAATCCTGCAGACCACAAATGCGAAACTGTTGAAAGCCAAAACCAATGGCCAATATCGAGGCGCACCTGCTGTAGAATCATCAAAACCAGGGTGGAACCGTCATCTTTCAAGACACAAAGCAGCTGGAGCTTGAACTCGCCTCCAAGCAACTTGAGAAAACACATCGAAACGTGCTGAAAATACCACAAAACTTACAAGCACGTCACGGCCGAGCCTTTCTCGAATTGCGCTTGCAGAGTCATGCAGCGCTTTTGTTGCGGCAGAACCATGGCAGACCTGGTCCAGCCAACAGTTCGACCACCATAGTCGACCAATTAGTGCACATGACCTGCCACTGGGGACCCTGCAGGCTCACATCTCTAAACGTGAATTGGCCAAGAATCTTGCGCAATGCCTGGGCAGTATGTGGTGCGCTGTTAGGATAGTGCACCACTGACAGAAATCAAATCCAACGAACATGGTGTAGCGGCGTAGCTGGTCAAAAGATTGGCAAACAAAGCACAGGTGGTTTCACAGGCCTGCAAAAGCACGTTGTGTTGTGAGTTTTAAAAAATGCGCGCAAACTGTCAGTTACGCAAACACATCTCAGAAGTCGACTGCTTCTACATTACATGGTGTTTCTACTGGTACAGTGGTGGGAAACCACCTGTGATATGTCCATAGCCCAGGTCATATATGCGAAGCACCTTTTGTTAGATTGCTGTTTTACAAAGAATTGTTGCGAAATGGAACCTGCAAACTCTGCACAGAATCCTATATCATGTATGGTCAGTGATTTTACAGAGTACCGTCCTAGGATGTCTATTCTGGTATAACAAAACTTTTGGTAGAGGTGTGAACGGTTTCTGCACTGATCAGAGCCCGACCTAACAGAAGGGCATGCGAAGGTGTTGACATCTGCCATGCTAATATCTCATCTCAAAGTTCCAATTTTGCCCAATCAATTTTCTGCGGTTTGCTGTCGCCGCACGCAGTGTAGGACCCAAAATGTTCAGACGAAATCATGTCTTTAAAAAAGAACAGATTGGAAAAGGTTTCCATTGACTTCGTCACGTAGTCACACACGGACAACGTGAGAAAGAACTAAGAACGAATCCATCCGCTTCTATCTGGTCCGACAACTTCATGGATTGGCGCAGTTCACGACGCTGCTTTGCTTCATGTTATTATTTCATCTTGTTCAAGAGCATCACGCAAAGCTCCCACAGCGCAGTTTGTTGAACTGCCGAATAAGGAGGTCCCACAGCTTGTTGAACTGCCGGAAGCATCCAACAAGTGACGGTGGCAGCTTTTCCCACTGATTCAAAGTAACAACGCTAAGACAACACACGTCGTGCGCGGCTTGCCGCGTCTGGTCTCTAAGCAGGAATAACTGAAAAGAAACCGCGAAACGACATGACGAAGACACGCGGACGAGCGAAGCGATGCACCGATGCATTTTTTCGGAAACGCAAAACCTGGAAGGCACGAGAGCCACGATCTTACCAACCCCACCCCCAAAAGAAGGTGAAACATGGAGACTGGAGGTCTAGGGTTGGGTGTGTTAGGTTGTTCTGTTTTTCATGTTTACGGAAAGCCTGTTATTGTCATCTTTGAGTTTTATGTTCTTTGTGAATTGCCAAAAAAAAAGGTTTGCGTTTGGGTTGGAACTCAATGTTTTCAAGATATGTTCAAGAATGCTTGGGTGGTTGTTGGAGGTTTTTGTACTTTCGGTTTTCGATTTTGTCCTTTGGTTCTTTGCCTGCACTTTTTGACATAATTTTCATGGTTCATATCGGCGAACTCTGAGATTGAACATTCAATCAGAGCTTGGAGCAAGAGATGTAGCAATGCAGTGAGATTCCAACTTCCACCCTGCAGTTCTGTTCCCAATTCATGATGAAAGCACCAAACAGTATCATGAGCGACGAGAACGCGCATGCGAGAGTTCAGAAGATGGTCTTGTCGACCAAAAGTGGCTCAAACCCTAGGGCTGACGTCAGCGACCTCAACACTGAAGACCACAGACCTATCGCGTTACCTCCAAATCTCAAATCCGATGTTGCAGCGCAGCACGTGCAAGGACAAAATGCCCTCAGCTTTCAGGCGCGCCAACTGCCGCAATCAGGTCCTCAGGCGCGAAACTTCGGATATCTCCAAACAAAGTTGCTGTAAAGCCGTTGGCAGCTCAACTTTGCCTCAATGAACATCGGGTTCCAACCCCTCCAAGCACAAGGCCTTCCTCGAAACAACCAACCACTAAGGATATCTAGTACAAGCGCATCCACCTGCAAGACCACATTTCCGCGGCCTCGACAACGCCGCTCTACCACCAGCACCGTGCTTCTTCCTGGGAACACTACAGTAACATGGCCATTGGATCTAACTCGGATTTGCTGAGCACGCCGTGCCAAAGGCAGGAGTGGCCCTACCCAAGGGCATCTGTTGCAGACCAGGAGCGCTACACGCCAATTTCCACAAGGGGGTCTGCTCCGGTTTGTGAACTCCTAAATAGGAGCCAGGTGGGTAGTCCTCGACCCACCCCCATTTACCCTGTCAGGGAGCCCCCGTGCCTCTTCCCTGGTGTAGTCACTTTAGATAGCATCTTGCGCGCAATGTCGCCGATGAATGCAAGGAACTTCTACAACTGGGAGCAGACAACTTCACAGTACAAACAAAAAGTAACAAGCTTCAGCGACCTGCAGAAATAACACATTTCCACAGGCAGTTTCAGTGTATCTGACCTGCGGAAACCTCCCGGACCGAGGCTTCAAAGCACAAGCTCATCGCACAGCCTCAATAATTGCCGGAAAAAAATCATGCATCCACGGAGGCATAAGTGCGCACATCAAGATAACCAGACCCACTTTAGATAAATGTGCGAAACTCTCGCTGCTGTTTAAAATGTTTAATATGTTAAAACTTACCTCTGACATATTATATATATATATATGTTGACAATTTTTGGATAAAGCGAGCGTGCTTGACCGGGTAGCAACGGGAGTGCTTTCATGTATGAACTTAAAATGAAATAGATAAAACATTCATCCTGTCCACCTTTAAAAACCAGGCCCCCCCCAAAAGAAAAATAAAGGAAACCTCGGTCGCTTTTCATAGGGGGTCCCTGAAATCGGGGGGTCCAAAATAGGGTCACCTGGGAAGAGCTTCAAAACCAAAAAGTCATCCAGGAAAAAGTTATGTAAAATCATTTATTAAACTCGTATCAAAAGTTCAAAGAACCTCCAGATCGAAGGGTCTTCCTTTTCCCCTACAAAAATCTTTATTAGAATACTGATTCTTCATTAGACTAACAACTAAAGCTTTCGAAAGGGGATTGATGTCGTTTGCTTGGGTCCGCGCCATTGGGGGAAGGAAAACCTGCTGGTGTAAACGCGGCGTGTCATGGTGGATACACAGAGCGAACAGAGGTGGGCAGTTACGGTTTTTTTGGAACCTAATAATTAAAACAAACCGCCCAAAATTAAGCAATGTTGGTAGTTTAGTAGCGGTTTGAAAAGGTTGTAATTTAAAAATACCGTATTTAGGGGTTTCCGACGTGACTCTTTTTCCTAGGTGTCCGTTTTTTAGTAGGTACTCGGGATTACCCTTGAAAAGGATCCCCTCAACTATGCATACGCCAGAGTCCCCATAATTATTTCAGAACGAGAATGGACCCACCCCGGTGACATCCCTTCACCTTTTTGTGTTGCTATTTGAGGTTTAAAATCCATGCTGGAGATTCATTCTCCTGAAGGTGGACCTTTCTATCACTACATGACTCCCAACTCCCCTCGCAAGATCGCTGCTCATGCAAGTGCATCGCATGTGCTCATAGCCGGTCCCCCCCAAAGCTGGCGCCAAACCAATCTGGCTGAGGGGGATCTCCGCACAGTGAACTCATCACATCGGCTTTTCGAGAAGCCATCCCCTTTTTGTATAAAGCTTTGCGGGCCTAGAGAGCCCAGCTGAGCTGACACGCCTGACCCTCCGTGCGCGGGTCAGCCAACCCCCTGTGGAGGCTCGCGCGAAAGACATCAGTGGGAATCTACACGAACCCATACCCGTTGGTGCCCCATCGCTCGAGGCAAGGACCACCAGCCCAAATAGCCAGGGTCTTTGCGGAAACACCTCGTTCGCTCGAGTCCATTTATGGAGTTGGCCGGGCCAGAGACTGCTGATGCTCCGAGGTTGGCCTGAGACCCCGAGAAGAGGAAGTTCCGATTCATATCTAAAATCCTGGGCAATCTATCGACAGCGCAGTTGGCTCGCCAGCCAACTGATTAAGATCATGAATTTGAAGACAGTTTTTCCTTAAAGGATGAGAACAGCTTTGTCAAAGGGCTTGTGGTCTCTTCCATTATGGGATGAAACATGGGGAGGCATGACTCAGGTCTTGTCAATTTTATTGTAGGGCAACTGGCTTCATCTCAGTGTGACAGAGGCTGGAGCGACTGCGTGTTTTCGATTGATTGAGTTACCTAAAGCCTTTCAAACTGTTGTTATGTAATTTAACTATTCAAACCACGCTTAACCACAACACCATTTTAGTCGTCGGTAGCAACGGGGATATTAAAGCTGATCTCATTCTCTTGGACAAACCCAAGTCGTTCCTGCGCGAAAAGAACAATATGGGGAGTAAGCTCCTGTCTGCTGTGGCCTCGTACACACAACTACACTCACAATGACAAGCATGTTGAACAAGCTGGGCGCCACACATGGTCCACAGGAAGCAAATCAACAGCACGAAGCACATCCTGTCACTTCCATGGTTTCGCTCCATTCTAAACAAATTGACGTACTGCTCAAAACATGGTCATCAAGCGCGCTTTGGAAAGACTGCAATGAGCCCTGCAAAAACTGCCTGGCGAACCGACCACAAGAATGACCCAATGATAGATTGAATTTCTCTGAACCGGCTTAACTATATATCCGCCGAACCTGGTGCTAACGGAATGGGGAGCACATAAAGAGAAGACGTGGGCCGGCGTCAGCACCCGGCACCAACATCCTGCTTTCAAAAGCCCACGCAGCCAGCTCACAGCACCGGCGCCAGCACTCAGCACCAGCACCGAGCCTGCCGCGGAGCAAGAAGTTTGATAGCTGTCAATAGGGAATTCAAAATACAGGATTCAAAAATGGAGCAGTAGGGGAGCATTTTGGATGCATTTAGCAGAATGGCATGGAACAGTTGCTGTGTTCGTGGTAAGGGCTGGCAAAAAAACAATGTTATATCGGGGTTCAAAATTCAAAAGAAGGTTTGGCTGGTAGGGGTGCTTTTCGAAGCACTTGGGAGCAGAATAGTATCAAGCGTGCATTGTGGATGAGTTGAGCAGAAAAAATTCTGCGGCGACATGGTTCTTGGCAGCAGCTGGGATGGATCCGAGGGCAAAAAACAAGAAGGGTCGGCGTCGCAGCGAATTCCTTAAATCCAACCAGGTGCCTCCGATGGGCTGCCTGTTCCTCCTTCTGCAATGCAAATTTTAGGGACTGACCCTGACGCCCAACAGCGGGCCAGCAGGCCAAGGAACAACAATGTTGGCCTTGTTGTTGTTGTTGTTGTTGCTGTTGTTGTTGTTGGCGTTTGTGAATGGTGAGTCGAAGGAAGCGGTCAAAGACATGGTTGCCGCAGCCCTATGTGCAAGCAAAAAGTCGTATAGTTTTTGTTTGATGCTTCAACAGCGCATGAATGAAATCAACGTCAAACCCGCGCCCAAACCCATGGAACATCAAGGAATGGGTGCGGGATGCCTTGATCAATGCTGGTGATGCGGGCATGGCTGAGCCGGATGCGGTTGAACCCGAACCCGACCAGTGGGAAGAAGAGGGAGGTGAAGAAGAGGGTGAAACGTGTGAAGACCCTCCCCTCCATGACAAAGATGTCAACTAGAGCTGCGTCTCACGATGCCGATGACCAAAGCTCACGCTTGAAGGTCAGGTTTTTTCCAGAGACCACTGCGCTGCTACGAGGTGAGAAAATAACTATGTTGCAGTTTCCGGCTGTTGCGCCCAAAGCGCCGGCCGATCTAGGGATGATCAGGATGGCTGGGACCCATGACAACCGGGAGACAGACTAGGACGCTAAGGTGTGGAAAACGTAAGTTAAGGGAGAAAGCGTTTGTTGCTTGTTGGCAAACAAAATGCCACCCAAACGCCCGACACACAAACAACAACGGACAAAACCTTTTCTACCGAAAGCAAGGCGAAAGAGAGAAGAAGCTTCGCTACCAATTTGTGGGCGAGATTTCCTCCAAAGTGGCAGTCAGTGAGTAAACTGGACCTGATCGAAAACACCAGTGACTGCCTTGAGATTCCCCCAAAGTGGCAGTGGACACTGGACCTGATCGAAAACACCAGCGCATGCCTTGTGCTCCATGGAGACCACTTGGCTTCTGACCTCCCCTCCGCTTTTCGGAGCCTGGTTCGTCAGACCACTTCTGATATAGAGGGCACGCAGTCATGTTGCCATTCAGTGCTGCTCACAACTAAGAGCTATCACTGTATGGCCTATACCTACTTGGCCAAAAACCGACGATAAATTGCAGCCCCCTGGTTGTAAACTGGCGCCCGAATGTAAGGAAAAAGACTTCAAGTATGTTTCAAAATCAATATTGAATGCCGCATGCTGGTGGCAAACTTGCACAGCAGTCCTCTAAACAAAATGCTCCCAAAGTGGCTGTCAGCACACACTCATTGCCATCAGCCCGACTTCGGTAAAGTCCTTTAAACTGGACGTCCACTGAAAGTTTTTCAAGATGCGCAGTCCCACAAACCTGAGAATGACGGGCGGCAAACGAGGGAGATCCTGAACACAAACATTGAGGATTGGGCGCTGAGCTTGTCGAAGCTCACACCATCATAATCATCGATGATTAAACACACCTGAAAGGAACACAATTGTGGTTCAGCTTTTTAGGATGTTCGGATTGGAGCGCCTTACAACCAAAGTGCCTGAGAACCCGGCATCAAAGACGACATCTTCCCCAAGGGCGATATGCTGCGACAACAGGCCCCCCGAACTTTTCAGAGCCTTGTAAACATCGTCCACACATGAGGTTGAGTTTTGCGGCAACAGCTTAAAGATTGTTTGGTCCATGTACTTCTTGGCTTCATCCACAGACACTGGGCGATCAAAGTGAAGGAAAAAGCACTTGCGCTCAAGGCTGTATTCCAAACAAAGTGGGCCCATTGCCAACTTCTTGAAGAACAACTTGGAACGCTCGATGGACAACACTCCTTCCACCAAGAGCTTATCCAAAGGGCTGAGCTTGAGCTTGCTGAGTTGGTCATTCAGCTCCTGGTGTGGGAATCCAAGAAGGACCGCAACGATGGCTCAACTTCTGTAAAAGCTTTCAGTGCAAATGGAGCGCGTTAGAAAGGCATGCAAAAACACCCCAGCTCCACAATACAGTCTCTACCTCGACAAATGATGTCCCCATACTGTTTGTGAAAAGATACGTTTTGACCTGTAGGGGCATCGGAAGAGGTGCTACCTGTGCTGCTGGTGATCTCACAATTTCGCCACCGCTGAAGTGGTAGGTGCCAACCGCTGGTCGGGATGCAAAGCTACACTTGTTCCCCGCTCATTTTGCAAAGTTACCGTGCGTGAAGTGGAATTTGCTCACCGCTGGTGAGATGATCCTGCCCGTGACTGGTATGGTATGGTATACCGTGACTGGTGAAACGGTATGTGATCAATGCTCCTGATCACATGTGCTGTGTTTGAAAAACGAATCGAATGTGAGATCATGCCAATGGCCCAACGGGGAATCGAGCCTGATGCCCTCCTGGTCCACCAAATGGAAGGGATCTGATTGAGTGATTAATAATTCCACCGCGGCTGTCCGACCCTTGTTTTTGCAGGAAAACAAGAGATAGTTTGCTCGGAAACTGCGTGATTTGGAAAGTTGGGCGGGCCCCCATCTCCTTCCCAAAAAACAAAATCAACCCATTTACAATAATCTGAGCAAAGTGAATATATCGATACTATGCGCGAGGTCCCTACAAGAAAGTAGCAGCATGGTGTCGTCCGTTGGTGAGTCGAAACTACTTTGACCACGAGACACGGAATGCGTGACATCACTCTCCTTGACCGGACAAACTGGAAGCAGTTTGCGAGTAAAAGCTGCCAAAGCACACGTAGCCTCCGGCAGCGAGATTGGACCGAATGGAAAATCAATTGCCATACCAGCTTTTAACGAGCTCAGTACTGCAACAGCTGGGCCCAAGTGCAGCTCTGCACCCTCAAAGTCCAGATTGCCAATGTTGAAGTCAATGCTCCATGTCCCACTGATGCCAATAAACGTCAAAACTTCGTGGGGGACCATCCCTTTAAGATTGCGCAGCAACTTCACTGCGTCGTTCAATCCAAAGAGTTGTAGACCTTGTTCGGTTACCAATGTCAAGAAATCGTCCACATTGGTCTTCGGCACTTTGACGCTCACTTTGAGAGTCGGGGTCCTCAACCCTGCAAGATCAATCGTGGCAGGCCCCAATCGTAGCGTGACATCAAACATTGTCTTGCCTTGATTGAAATCAATGGACAAGGTACCACTGACCCAAATGAGCTTCCAAATGGATTGTCCTCGTTGAGCCACCCTCTGCTGAATATTGCGCTGAAAGTCTATCAGCACTCCTTCCACAGCCTTGAAACCAAGCACAGCAAGACCTTGAATGGACCTCAGGAAGTCCTCCATTGTCGTCTCTGGCAACTTGATCGACATGCTTGACTTCAGATTCTTGACCGAGATCACGGCTGGGCCCAAATGTAAGCAGACCTCATAGCTGACTCTGAGGCGTGCGGGATGCACAACAAGCATCCCGCTGATTTCAATAAGCCTCCAAATGTTGTGGCCTTGCTTCCTGGCTACATTGTCCAAATGCGTCAAATGCTCCACTGCAGACTGCAAATCCAGTTCCCTGGCAGAGGCACCCATCGCTTTCAAGACTTCCGCTTTAATCTTTGGGATCTGGAATTCTAAGGTCTGATTGCCTCTCAAGGCCTGAAAGCAGGGATTAAGAGCTCAAACTGTATCCAAACAGAAATCACAAAAAGGAAAACCACGGTGCCGAGATCAACTTCGCCCCTTCCATCGAATTTTTGTTTGAACAAGCATTTGTAGTTAAATGCAGGACCAAAGGCACCCTTTGAACTGGCTCAAATCTGGCAAACAAAACATACAAAATCATTCAGTTGAGGTCTAAACCTGAACATGCGCAGGTTAGCCCTCTCTACTGTCTTGGCATCCACTCTCTGGCACACCCTTGTATACATGGTCTTGTTGCCCGAACAGCTCAGCCATTGTTGTCGAAGCTGCTTGTTGAACACAGCCACGAAGGCTGACAGCTGCTTTGGCGTGTACTGTGATGTAGCCCAAAGGCTTTTGGCGCGGGTCTTTTCCTTCAGGCACCTAAATTTGCGTTTGCCTTATTTCCCGCATGGCAAATGACTCCCCAAGAATTAATAAATAGGAACAACAGAATCGCCTGCATCCAGTGGGCCTGAGAACTGTTGGCGGCAAAATTCCTGGCTAATCAGCTAATCGATTGTCTTCAATTCTAGGTTGCAGATTGGCAAAAAGTTGCCTGCGGCGCCGGTGAAGCCCTTAACGATTCACTTGAGGCCTATTGCAGCTGAGCTGGACTTTAAGATACTTTAAGGTTGCAATTGCAAACTACACAGTGCCTTGCCTGTACACCAGCTTGATGAAAACCATTCCGACCACTACCCCACTGTACCATGTTTTCTTGTGTTGATTGGCGCTACAAGCTGGAGGACAATCAGGGAAATACGACTTGACTACTTGCAATGTGCGCTCGCAGGCCCAAACGGCTGACTGCTGTGGAAGACGATTATGCGTTCACAACAGAGTTTGCGGAGGGCGTCGGGCGTTGGCCTAAACCGTGAAATGACTAGCCCCAACAATCTCCAGAACTATTATTTGCCACCGCGCGCGTGAAGACATTCCAAGACACATTATACAAGTCTCAATCACAGGGCGCCTCTGCAACTTCTTGCAAGCTTTGCTTCTGCTCTCCAACATGGAGGTAAATCTTCTCAGCTTTGGCCCGAATAGGTTGCTTGCTTGCGTTGACAGAAATCTGTCCGCTCATGCAGATTTGAGATATTAGGAAGCTTGCAGCCGTGCTTTTCCGGCATGCACTGGTCAACGTGTTGATGAAATCACTGACAGCTTTGAGCTCCGGTAGCTGATCGCACAGCGACGCCAACAAAGCCAACGCTGCCTCAACACTGGTCTTAGGGATGTCCACGTCAAAGCCCTGGCGAGGAATCAGAAGTAGAACACTTGTTGAAATCGTTTGACTCTTGAAAACGATGGCATCTTCACTCATGTCATGTCAACAAAATCCACGCGATGGACTTCCTGCCACGCAACGAAAAGATCTAGAAGAAACAACGATTTGGGACCTGGTTCTGGAACCCCTCACATCAAATCTCTCTCATACACAAGCCTCGTTGAGTTTCTCTTGCACCTCCGCTATTGCGACTTTGCCGCTTGCAACATGCAGGTAGATCGTGTCAGCATTGGCCCGGATAGGTTGCTTGCTTGCATTGATGGAAAGCTGCCCACTCATGCAGATCTGAGACATTAGGAAACTTGCGGCTGCGTTTTTCCGGCACACGTTGGTCACTCTCCCAGTGAAGCCACTGACCACTTCCAGCTCCGGTAGCTGATTGCACGCTGACGCCAGCAAGGAAAAAAAATCCTCAACACAGGTCTCAGGAATGTCAATGTCGAAGCCCTGCCCAGGGAAACCACGCACAAAAGGTGTTGAAAAAGATTCAACTCCGAAAAAATGTAGTTTGTGTTTTGTCGATACCAAAAATCTAATCAGCATTCCCACGATGGATTTGGTTGGACAAGCACATGAAAATCTCACGCCAGGCCTTCTTCAATTCCTCCTTCACGTCTTTCAACAGCACTGTGCGGCGTGCAACATGCAGGTAGATCGTGTCAGGTTTGGCCCGAATAGGTTGCTTGCTTGCATTGACGGAAAGCTGCCCGCTCATGCAGATCTGAGACATTAGGAAACTTGCAGCTGCGGTTTTATGACACGCACTGGTCACTCTCCCAATGAAGCCACTGATGACCTCCAGCTCTGGTAGCTGATTGCACGCTGACGCCAGCAAAGCCAAAGCTGCCTCAACACCGGTCTTAGGAATGTCCACGTCAAAGCCCTGCCCGGGGAATCACACGCAGAAAAGTTTCAGAAGACTTGGACTTGGCAGATTTTTTTGCTTACTGGGAAGATATAGTTGCATTATTTGTGCAAACAGGGCACTCAAAGAACCTCCATGAAAGCCATAGCCAAAGAGATTGAGAGAATTGTCTTTGCGCCGAGGCCTTTTCATAGTGTTCACAAAAGCGGTGCACAGAACACGGGCTATGAGCCCAACGAAGTAAGGATTTGAAAGTCCGATCGCACACAGCACATGGATGGTCCCCCTGCGTCTACTCCCAATGAAGCTTCCAAATGAATTGACATTGCAATGTGGCCCTTAGAGAAAGGGGTTGACTTACACACACACACACATGAACACGCGCTGCGCTGCTAGCCTTCTTCAGCTCTGTCTTCACCTCCGTCATCCTCACCTTGCGATCTCCAACATGAAAGTAGAAATTCTGAGCCTTGGCCTGGACAGGCTGGCTGCCTGCGTGGATGGAAATCTGCCCGCTCATGCGGAGTTGTGACATCAGGAACTGCGAGGCTTTGTGCTTCCTGCAAGCACTGCTCACGGCAAGAATGACATCACGGAGCTCAGGCAACTCTGCTAGGTCAGTGCACGCTGACGCCATCACATCCAAGACTTCCTCAACACTGGTCTCAGGAATGTACACATCGAAGCCCTGCAACAGGTGAAGAACAAAGATCAGCTTTCTTTCAGAAGACAACGGCATATTCAATGGCGTCGAATGTCTCTCATGTTCAAAGATTTTGGAAGTCCCTGCAAGACAAACAATTCAGATCCAGCCAGAGTCTTTCAGAGTTGGGCCCTGCCCTACTGCTAGAATATGTGATATATGTGGTTATGTGGGCAGCCTGTCCACCACAGAGCCTCAAAAAGAACACATTAACAAGAACATTGCAAATCTCCTGCCTTCTCCAGCTCTGTCTTCACCTCCGTCATCCTCACCTTGTGATCTCCAACATGAAAGTAGAAATTCTGAGCCTTGGCCTGGACAGGCTGGCTGCCTGCGTGGATGGAAATCTGCCCGCTCATGCGGAGTTGAGACATCAGGAACTGCGAGGCTTTGTGTTTTCTGCAAGCACTGCTCACGGCAAGAATGACATCACGGAGCTCAGGCAACTCTGCTAGGTCAGTGCACGCTGACGTCATCACATCCAAGACTTCCTCAACACTGGTCTCAGGAATGTACACATCGAAGCCCTGCAACAGGTGAAGAACAAAGATCAGCTCTCTTTCAGAAGACAACGGCATATTCAATGGCATCGAATTTATCTCATGTTGAAAGATTTTGGAAGTCCCTGCAAAACAAACAACTTAGATCCAGCCAGAGTCTTTCAAAGTTGGGCCCTGCTCTACTGCAAGAATATATATATATATATATGATATGTGTGGTTATGTGGGCAGCCTGTCCACCACAGAGCCTCAAAAAGAACACATTAACAGGAACATTGCAAATCTCCCTGCCTTCTCCAGCTCTGTCTTCACCTCCGTCATCCTCACCTTGTGATCTCCAACATGAAAGTAGAAATTCTGAGCCTTGGCCTGGACAGGCTGGCTGCCTGCGTGGATGGAAATCTGCCCGCTCATGCGGAGTTGAGACATCAGGAAACGTGAGGCTTTGTGCTTCCTGCAAGCACTGCTCACGGCAAGAATGACATCACGGAGCTCAGGCAACTCTGCTAGGTCAGTGCACGCAGACGCCATCACATCCAAGACTTCCTCAACACTGGTCTCAGGGATGTACACATCGAAGCCCTGCAACAGGGTAAGTGAAGAACAAAGATC
>CAXAMN010022707.1:565498-578622 GCA_963970005.1 Durusdinium trenchii | reverse complement strand
TCTTCCTCTTCCTCTTCCTCTTCCTCTTCCTCTTCCTCTTCCTCTTCGTCTTCTTCCTCTTCCTCTTCCTCTTCCTCTTCTTCTTCTTCTTCTTCTTCTTGCTTGGGGTGGCCACTTCTCAGGGTCCCAGAGTTTGTTGGTCACATGGTGTTCCATCATGGTTTGCGCGCAAATGTCAGACCGCACTAGCGGTTGAAAGAGTTGTGACGAGTCCTTGTAGGACAGTCCCGTGCACTCGGGCCCCTTTGCGCTCGCTCAATTGCGTCCTGGACCTCAAACTCGTTTCCGCGCCTCCACCATCTCCGCCTTCTGCGCGCACGCTCTCTGTATGCTGTCAAGCAGGAGACTTTGGTGAGGAAAATTGCCGTCTTGCACCCCGCGTGAGTTTGCCCAAGGTCACGACCAGGAGGAAAGCCTCCCCTATCAAATTTCCAACACTTTGTGTTCAAGGTCAGCCTGTCCTTCAGAGTCGGCTGCGCATGGAAGGTCCTGAGCCCCCAGCCATGGAAACCTGCTGGCTCCACTGTAAATGAGACAACGCGACCGCGGACGGGCCACCTTCAGCCAAAACACCGGAGTGTCAGGTAGAGCTCCGCTACTAGTGTGAAACTGGCTGCACCAGGCGGTCAGCGGGCGATCTTTTTCCAATTATAGGAACCCACATGTTGCACATGTCTGTACAGTTGACACACCCCTTCACACCCTGGCGTAAACCCTGACATGGATTCACATAGCTCGAGGGTAGCGGGGGTAAACAAAGGCTATGATCGGTTGCCAGAACGCCACATCATGTACTCGTGAAGGGATTGTCGCCAAAACGTTTCCAAGGGCAAAGGTCCAAACTCAACCAAAACCCAGAATGGATCTGCTTACGGTCTTACGATTACCTTGCGAACCTTTCTGGCGACTTGAGATTCGCTGTCGCTGAGATCTCTAGCCAATCGGACAGGCCCAAAGCATCCACTGTCAACTCTGAGAAAAAGCTGATGCCTCTCCAAAATGAACGGAGGACCGCAAGAACCCAAATTGATTGGCAACAAGAACACCTGCACCGACGATGCTCAACCGCAACGGTCAGCTTAACCTTATCTTATCGATATCAGCGCCTCACTCAAGGGAGGTGGAGACTCGAGCAGGAGAGAGTTGAACCCTCAACCCAAAATTGGAGTTTATAATCACGGAGTTGGTCCCTACCCTAGCTGCTAGCTTTTGCGGTGTTGTCGTCTGAGTTTGCACCGGAAAAGGGAAGAGTAGCACAACTGCACTGCATTGCAATGTCCCTGAAACAGCAAACAAAGTGTCCTCCGCGTTCTTGATCAAGCGAATGCCTTCCGCGCCAAGCTCAATAGCCTCAGCCTCGCAACGGGCGGCTTTCTCGTCTTCTTTTTGCTTTTGTTGGAGCTGTAGCGCTGCTCGGCTTCTGAGGTCTTCTTGACGTTGGGCGTACTCTGTCTTCTTGGCATCTTCATCAAGCTTCCTTCTCGCTTCCCTCTCCTCAATCGACCTCATCTTCTCCTCTCTGTGGGCCTTGTCAATGGCATGCTTTTCTTGCGTTTGCGCCCAGTCAAGCGTGTCTTGCTCCGCTTTTGCTTTTCTTTCCTGTTCCTTAAGCGCGTCTTCTCTCCTCTCCTTTTCACTTTGCCGCTCCCTCTCTGCTTTCCTGACAGCGCAAAGTGACCAAAGCCAAAGCCCACCAAAATATTCGAGGGCGAAACAACGCAGGTCGCTGAAAAGAAACTTGAGACAGGGAAACACGAAAGGTAGAGAGGTACCAGGAATATATGTGAGGTGTATCACGTGTGTGGGCGTTTAGTGTGTGGTGTGTGAAAGAAATGCCTTATGTCGGAGAGGAGGGGTTGCTACAACATGTGGCGTGGTGTGGCGCACGTGGAGGCTTGTCAACACTGGCGCATGTGAGAGCTGCGGTGTGTAAGAACTGCCTGGCGCCAAACTGTGCTGCGCAAGTGCGGTCGTATGTGGCGCACGCGCGCTCCGCATAAGAGCAGCCTGGGTCGCGAGGAGAGGTTGCTAACATGGCTTTGCGTACATGGCGGTGTTGCGTCAACGCTCGTTTGCGTAGAGCAATATGGTGTGTGAACCCTGGCTTGCGTAAAGGTTGCGGCGTGGTGAGGTTCGTCAACACGGCTTTGCATAGAGGGCTGTGTTGCGTCAACGCTAGATTGTGTAGAGCAATTTGCTGCGCGAACGCTAGCTTGCGTAGAAGTTCCGGCTTGTAAACGCTGGCATGTGTAAGAGCTGTGGTCCCAGAGCTGCATGCGATTTGTCAAGACCGCAGATGTGCACGCACTGCGTCGAAGCCGTGTTGCGCAACCTCATTGTACAGGCACTGCTGTCGCTCCCAGTGAATGGACATCACACTATGGTGGTGCTGGCGAGCGCGGGGGTCACCAAATAATTGATTAATCAATTATTCATCACATTGGAGGGGTCACTAGAATTCATATAATTATCAATATTTAGTCCCGAGCAGGCTGTTCAAGCTACCCCGTTGCTTCGCAAAGCAAACTCAAGGTAGCCCTTCCCAGGACACCTTTCGTGAAATGCGCTGGAAGCATACATCCCTTCCCGACGCCGTCGTCAAAAAAGTCTTGTCTGGGCTTGAGGGACCGATATCACAGCCAAAGTCAGGCTGCTGGGCAAACGAGGATGTGCAAACGAGCCACATGTCTTCAAACTTCCTTTGCTGTTCTCTCTCCTGACGGCGCCTGACCAAACAACCGAGCAGGCTATCTATGCCATGCAATTTATCTCTGAAAGCATGGCACCCGCCTCTGCTCGTCCTTCAATCTTTGACGTTCGATCTCATTTCTCTTCTCCATGACTTGTTCCAACTTTTGAAGCTTTTGGCTTTTGTCTAGATTCTGAGGGCCGCCCTTTTCCCAGACTTCTTGCAGCTGCCTGCATATCTCATCTGGCAACCACAAATTCCCCTCTGGCTTGTGGTCCTTCTTGAAGTCTTCTACCAGGCAGCGAAGCTCTTTCTTGATCCGGTCCAACCACCAAGCCTGAATCAAGGTCCAGTCCCCCCGAGTCTTCCAGCAAAAATATACCAACAGGTACAAGTCAGGGATATTCACAAAGCTGCCCTTGGCAGAGTTGCGATTGTTGGTGACCGCCGCAATCCGCAAAACGTCGACAATCTGCTTCAATCGCCGATCTCCAAGACGACCACCGCCTTCTACTGTCATCTTCTTAGATGCCGCCGCACGCTCTTCATTGGCGTCAAGTTTGCGGATGTACTCTATGAACTCCAGCAGCATCTTGTAGGTCGTGACTTTTTCCACTTCCGGTCCTTCGAAGGTCAAGACCACAGGTGGTTCATACTTGCAGTCGTTGGCCTGATGAAATCACAGACTTCCCGAGCACGACGAATACTGATATTTGCAAACAACACAAAACACAAAACCCCGCAAAAATACAGAAACGGGCTACTCTGCAAGGCACCTGCACGCACGCAAAAGCACCCACACCCACACACTTAAGATTAAGCGTACTGAACTGAAAGCGGTTTGCCACACGCCGGCCGAGGTGACCATTTCCTAAGAGTGCAAGCAAGAACCACCGGACCTGGAGGTCTTCAAAACGAGAAGGGGCCAAAAGCACAAGGCGAAACCGAACCGAAAAGGTGACGACGTACGCTCGTGTCTGCCAAACTCGTTCGCCCTTTACGAAAATGTTGAGTGACAACTTGTTCAAAAGTTCAAAAAGCAGGTACGCACAGCTGATCAGGCTGCATATCCTGAGGTCACCATAGAGAGCTTCGTTGGGCACAGCTCTATGGGCCGCCTGTGCCCGCCTGCTGAGAAAACTCAAGAAACAAGAACAATCCGACAGGATCTGTGTGATTCCAAGGGGCGCACACTTATAGAAATGCGTACTGATGTGAATGCGGTGCCACACGCCAGCCTAAATCAAAAACCTAAGGATCCAAGTAAAACATCACGAGAAACCTACAACTCCTCCAAGCTCAAATCCTTCAAGCTCAAACGCTTCAAGCTCACTCTCCAAGGTACAGGCAAATGCATGACTGCCGATGCAAACAGATGCGATAGCTGGAATTCTTGTTCTAGTTACAAGCAGGGCCCACGATGAAATTTCTGCAGTAAAACTGCAGGTACGTCTGGCTGAGAGTCCACGTAGTAAAGCACCAAGTTAACCTCCCAGACCCGCGAGTCGCCAGAAGAGGGCAGGGCCATCCAGAAGGATGAGCGATTCTGGCCCAAGCGGGAGAAGGTCACATCCTTGAGATCATCGACCGTGTGCTCCTTGTCCGCAATCTGAGCTGCATCCAAAGTCACGGTGATGTAGTTCAAGGGCTGGTGGACCAGAAGACTGATGTCAAGCTCAAAACGAACAGTGAGTAGGTTGGGAACCTGACCCAAAGTCTCAAAAGGTCGTCGAATTTCATGCCATTCAGTGGGAATAGTCTGAGTCAGAGGCTCAGGAACGCGGAGTCCAGAAGAGGAAATCATGTCTAGGGAGAATATCCCAGCGGGGCGATGAGTCGAGTTCAATGACAAAAAGGGGCTAAATGGCTGCGGTCGTCAATAAGGTGAGGTCATGAAAGTGGAGGATCAACGAAATTCTGGGAAGCACGTGAAAAAATCATCAACAAAGGGACAAAGATTGTCGAAATGAACCCGGGTCAAGGGAGAGAAGTGCAGTTTGGTTCCGTTTGGTTTGGGTCTGGTTTTTCCGTGGCACCGCAGAAGATCGAAGTGAGAAGTGGGAAGAATTGAAACAGAAAGGTAGGAAGCACTTACGGTCTCCAAGGGGATGCAAATGGGCAATCAATCAATCGGGGTAGCGTGGGAGGTGGCCAAATCGAAGAGGACGTCAACGATATAGATCCAGATCCTGAGCTCGGTACAGTCGGTGCCAGCGACCTGGGAAGGGCCAGCGGCCTGAGAAGGTTCCCGACGCGGGGCTGAAAGAACAGGGCCGACAACAGTGGCGGCGAAGACAGAGCGGCACACCCTTAGACAATGGGTTTGCAGTTACATCAATTCGCCGAGGAAAAGAGTGGCTCAACGGAAAGGTGAAGCGTCCAAGCACTTGAAGGTGTTTCAACAAATGCTCTGCGCACATCTGCAGCTCACGAGAACAGCGGTGTCGAACGTCAGCGCGGCTCAGCTGGAAGAAAGGTTTTGGGGGGAAGTATCACGCAAGAACCATGGAATCAAAAAGTGGAAAAGTGGAGTCACAGCGTGTAAAAAGTTCAGCAGGTACACGGAGGTGATCAATCTCCGCGTCTCCCATCGCGGAACAGCTTCGTTGGCACAGGTATCCACGATGGGCCTGTTGCGCTCTGCTTTGTGAAAACTCTTGGGACAGAGGGTGACACACACACACACCCGCGTGCGCTTGCGCGTGCGCGCACGCGCCTTGTCTTTGTTATCCGGATCGAACTGCAATTCTTTACAAAGGCTCTCCATGTTGTGACCCAACAGTCGCCATCCAGCTTGAAGTTGCTGACAGTTGAACTCATCTCCACCTTCTGGAACTGTCGTGTTCACAGCTCCACGCTGCTTTTCTTCATCCCACTGCAGTTTGCTCCACAGTTCCTTGGCATCCTTCGCATCGGCCAATACTAGCTCGTACTCCGCACGCCTCACAAAGAATCAGCCGATGAGCAACCAAGCATTCTTATCTGGGGAGCACAAACCGTGCCAATCACCAAGTTCAAGGTGAAATTCAATTCCCAACACAACACACGGCCTTTTCCAGAAAAATGGATTGACATCTCCGTCAAAACGGTGACCGTTCCGATCTGCTGGCCATCGAAGTTCCGTCTTAGCATGCTGCTGCAGCAGTTTGAAGTCTTGCAGAGCCAGGGTCGGGTCAACCTTTCCTGGCACTACTTTGTGCGAGAACGGCAAAGCATTCATGAGCCTTTGCAGGCAGTTTGTAAGACGGAGCATTCCAACTGGCACCGGTCCAAGTCAGAAAAATGCTCACCACATGAGCCCTTCTGATTGTCCAGTTGATTGTCCATTTATGAACCACATTATAACATACATTATGAGCATCTATGAATTGTGTTCGCTTCACGACTGTCAAGATATGAGAAGCATCTCAATCCAGGAACATCCAGTTGGAAGCTCGCACCCATGTCCATCGTTTGGCGGCAATGCGTGCGCAGCAATGGGGTGACATATCGCAACGCCGCCAGGCAAGCCCACCAGCCAGATCTCACCCTCATGCGTGGTGTCCCTCTCAAATTCGCAAATCTCCCTTAAACGTAAACAGTCGCGCCCCTACCTGAAGTTGAAGGCACTAGTAATACACGTATACATATCTTGGTATGTAGGCCTAATTGTCGAGAGAAGAACATGTTGGCATTTCATTTGGAGAGCAAAGCTGAGGTACAGCCTTGTCAGCAGCCACATGTACACGCGCAAATCTCTTCTGCTGAACCACCAGCTCTGACACTGCTGAACACCCTGTTCCGTTGCTAGATGGTGAGCTCTGCTCACAAGTCACAAACCATCGCATCCTGTCGAAATGATTTCATTTGCCTCCCTTTCTGTCTCCGCACCTGTTTCCTTCTAGATGACTTCACCCTTGCCTCCCTTCTTGTCTCCTCACTTGTCTCCATTCTCGTCTCCCAACTGGCATCCTGCCACAAAACGATTTCATCCTTGTCTCCCAGTTTCCTTCTCTGCCACGATTTCCTTCTGGTTGTCTGTGACACTGTGCAGAGTTCTTGTTATTTTGCCCATTCACTCGCATGGCAGGCACGGCGCATGGTGCGTCTCGGCTCTGTTTCGCGGGGGAGGCGAAGCGCATTCTGCATCTAGTATCCGTTCTGAGTGGCAGGGGCAGTGCACGGAGCATGTCGTGAGCATTTCGCGTGGCAGGCGCGGCACTTCGTGCAGTAAAGTAGTTGCTTCGCAGGCGGTAGCGCTGATTGCAGCAGTATGTGCCTGTTTGTGTGTGACTGTATTCCCCACAATGCACTGTCACGCGCGATCTGCGCAGGAAATGGCCTGATCAGAGTTGGTGCTTCTGAATTGCCCCGTGTTGGTTTTGACTTTGTAATTGTCGCTGTTGCAACTTCATAGTGTCGACGGTCTTCTCTGGTGTTCTGGTGTGTGGTGTTATGTTAAGTTCGCGTTATGGTGTTGCAGTGATTCAATTCTCGTGGTGTGTCAAGATCGCGTTTGTCGTTGTGGTGCTTCGATTCTCATTGGGTCTGCATGGCTGCAGGAACTTAAGTTATTTATGAGATCGACCGGTAGGCAGCAGGGCAGAGCCCAATACTACCGGACCTGCAGTGGAGTGGCGCGAACCCACCACTCACTCCCTGTCGCTCACTCACTCACTATCACTGTCACTTGCATATTGACTTTCACTCGTTCATATCACTCTCGCACTTGCTTACTCATTCACTCATTCACTCTCACTCACTCATTCGCGATCAATGCTCCGTCTCATCTTGTCATCTTTCCTAACCTGTCCCTCTTCCACCCGTTCACTTCTGCCCTTATCTTGAATTTTAACATGTAGGGTTATGTGGTGATCTGCGCTCAGAACATGTTGTTAGAATGCTTGGTGAACCTTCGCTTGTCATTGGCATGGTTCTGAAATGTACGCTTGTAATTGTATTGCTCGAAATGCACAAATGAATCTCTGCAACACACAGCAGCACGCTTTTGAAAGGACAGGTTTTTGCCCGTGAAAAAAACAGCATGACACGGGCTTGTACGCTCAAAGTGCATGAAAGCGCGGGGATGCTTGGAAAATGCACGGTTTTGTGATTGAAAACACCACGTCGTGTTTGTGAGAACGAGCGTTTGTTTTCTCTAACTACAATTGTTTGTTTCTGACAAGCCAGAGTTTTGACTGTGGAAGTGCAACGTCATGTTTCTAAAAACATGCGAATGTATTGATCGAACTGCGCGAATGAATTTTGGATAATATACTGATATACTACGGCTACATATGTTTTCCCAAAGGCATAAAATTGCCTTGCGACATGAAACCTCTGTTTTTGTGTTTGTGTATGGCATGCCTACCACCTGAACAAATGGTGTTTGGGGTCGATTCTGGTGTAATTGTGTTTTGACGTGCTTTGCAGGTTCACATGCAATGAATGTGCTTGTAAGTAGCAGATCCGCGTCTGCTGTGAAGTTTTGGTAAACTGAAACACTGTGCAATGTGATCCCAATAATCCATATACACTGAACTCCAGCCTGGGTCGCCAAATTTTGTATTCATGATTTGATCGAGAGGGTCACCTGCCCAAAGAGTGGTAATCGCAAAGACTGCACACACCTGGTCTGTTGAGAACACCACGACGATAAAAACCAAAAATGGGCCCACTAATCTCGCCTTCCTTGACATAGTCCACAAAAACTCGGATAAGGAGCCTCAAGCGACACACAAAGCGCGCTCAGAAGACCTGGCTGTGCTCTATTTGAGGCACTGACCTGTCGGTAAGTGCCCCAGCAGAAGCGTCCAGAGGAATTTCGTTGCTAGCGACAATAGTAGTTGCCAATGGCAAGTCCGTGAGCATCTGGTCACCATTCTTGAACACGCGCCTGAAATGCAAAGAACAACGCAGGCAGTGGCCATTATCAGGTCGTCGGTCATGGAGTAAGTCGGAATGGCAAAGCATATCATCGGTATTCATTCAATAGATTGAATCATGAGAGCTCTTCACTACCCTGGACTAAAGCTTTGGGTACTGCATTTCTAGAGCCGCGGAAATCCTCTCACCACAGTCTCGAAAATGTTCTGGGGGGTTGCTTTCTTTACAATGATATTAAATCTCTTCACATCGTCACTCTCACTGTGTACTAGTGTATAAGTATATATATACATACTATGAAACATTATGAAACTACTCTCGCACGTCAAAGGCCGACAAGCTGCTCATTCAGGGTGGAGAGCAAGCATGACAAAAGCGATGCTTGGGCTTTGAAGGCTTCATCCAAAAACGCCACAGACGCATAGGGCAGCATTTGCCGCACATTTCGAGTGATACGATTTTCTGCCAAGCCTGATAACTCAAAATGGTCAATTTTCGACAGTATGTAACCAGATAGTAAAGAAACCGCATTAAGCCACGCCTGACAGGCTGATAGCTCCAAATATGTCTTCCACTGTTGTGGAGGGATGGAACTGCGCCTCAAAGAACGCTTTCCCTTGCTCCTTATGCGTGTCTGAGATCATACTTGCCAGCATCTTGCACACATGGCTCTTGCCAGTTCCAGGAGGACCGAGAAGCAATGCATTTTGATGCGTGACCAAGGCCAGGAGGAGCATCCGGATCACTTCATCACGGTCCACTAAGCGCTCTTTGAGTAACTCTATGATGTTTTTCAGCTTGTCGTAGAGCAAGCTTGTCGCGCTTTCGGCGGATGCCTCTTCAGGCTGCGGGGTCTTTCCCATGACCTTTGGCAGGAAGTACTTGTCAGAACCACACTGCTCTCTCTCCGTATCCAATTCCTTCGTGACATTTAGCTCCCGCTCCACCTGAAAGAATGTTGAATCAGCCCACTTCTCAGAAACCAACTTTGCCAAACAAAATCATCAAAGGGCGAGAAGGTCGACGCAATTGTTTTCTTCCATCCTTTTAGACAATTCCCAGGGTAAGGGCAGGGAATAGTTGTTTAACCCTCAGACTGGATGTTGAGATGCGCGAAACCGTCAGAAAACCCCCGTGGGTGCGAAGCGAGAATTGCATTTTACATGTTGTTTGACAGGTGTCCCGGTTTTGACAAACATTGTTGCTTCGGAGCGACTTTTGTCCCAGGTTTGAGGGGGAAGCTGGGGGTTAAGGGCTGGCCACCTCGTTTCTTTAGATGTTTGCGGTCACTTATCTTCTCGGTGCGTTAATGTCGCCGTTTCTCACTGGCATTTGTCTAGGGCGATGGGGCTCAAGGTAAACAGGTTTTGGCTATGAGTTTGATCTTTCTTGTCGCGTTTAGCGCAGGTGCCGTCATCACAGGGTTCGTTAGGGCACTGGTTTTGCGTAGGCCCCTTCTTTTTTGATTGTTTGGTACAACTCCACAGCAGTACAAAGCAGTAGAACAAACACTGCGCGCTTCTATTGAAGTTAGGTTTTGCAGTGCTTGGAGCCATTTCTGCCCACTTCTCACAGCAAACTCTATTTTCAGAGCATGAACTCGGAACCTTCAAGCCTATCCCCCTTCCAATTAAGTGGGTGGGTTGGGCAAGTCAATTTTATGGTGGCTAGAACGCTGCATATGACATCAGAATTGTCAGGTTGCACGTTTACCTCTATAGAATTGCTGCTAATGAGATTGAACTGAATGTGAACCTCTATAGAATTGCTATCCACAGGTCTTGAAAACAAACGCAAACTTGCAACAAGTCCAGAAACAAGTTCTACAGAATTAGAGGGCACAGGGTACTCACTTAAGCATGTTTTCCAAGGTGTGTATATTGGGCCTCTATAGAATCGCAGGCTGTGGGTTGCAAAATCCATTTTTGTTGCGTCAATACCCACTAATATATTTCCACATTGGATGACCATGATTTATGGATGACAATGATTTTCTATAGAATTGGGATCCCTGACTTGTCAATTTCAATGGTTACCTCACTATAGAATCAGACTTCATTACATTGAAAAAATCTAATTGACAGCTCATTTACCCTCTATAGAATCGAGGCTTGTAATTACCTGATTCTCTATAAAATCAAAGTGTCTGACATACCAAGTCTAACATAGCCCCACAATTCTTGCCAAAAATATGTTTTTTTGATGGTCCCCTCTTTGATTTTGTAAACGCGCAGGGAGATCAAGCCTTACCTCCATCGGGAAACTCATATTCAATGTCTTGCAACCACTACCAGCTTGGAAGTTGCAGTCACTTGGCACCAACAAGGAATTCCTGGAAAGTAATGCAAGAAAGTCCCAGTGGCACCTGCAGAAAACATTTGAAGAACACTTCGACAGGAAATGGTCCAGGCTTGATTCTAACGCCCAGTCGAAAAATTGCCAAAATACTATCCAACACAACCAGAACCTATGTATGCGCTATATGTCCAGCAAAAGGAAAAACTTCAAGTTTCTTTACACATGTGAATGATTACGTAGGCCGAATCTTCCCCTGCGCGACTTGTTGACACCACGCCGACGAGGACTCGGGCTAAAGCAGTTGCTTGGACACAACAGCAGGGAACTGAAATAGGAAGGACTCCAAAGTGTCCAAGTCGTGTGTGAGCTTAGCCCGGCCCGCCTCCAGAAGCTATTGAACCTCCGGTGGCTCACAAAACGTATCCTACGTTGAAATGCGTTTTTCTTCACTAAATGTTACCCTCGAATGGCTCGCAAAAGATCTGCTTCCTTGGCATGGCTCCTTTCTGCTCTAAATTTTGACCTTCGGGTGGTTCACAAAAGCTACCCTACCGTGGAATGGTTCCTTCGTCCTCTCAACTTAGGTCTGCCACATTGAAATGGTTCCTTCCTGCTCTAAATTTGACCCCTTTCTGCTCTAAATGTTATTTTCGGGTGGCTCACAGAGCATGCTACGTTGGGTTCCTTTCTAGATTTCACCATCGGGCTTGTCATTAAAGGTACGGTATGCTACATTGGAATGGCTCTTGTCTCCTCAAAGTTTAACCTTCGGGTGGCTCTCACAAGGCACGCTACCTTCGATTGGTTCCTTTGTTCTCTCAATTTAGGTGTGCCACATTGGACTTGCTCCTTTCTGCTCAAAACTTTACGAGGGTAGCTCACAACAGGAATTCTACGTTGGAATGATTACATTCTTCTCTAAATTGTCTTCTCGTTCACAAAAGGCACGCTATCTCCATTTACGTCTCCCACATTGGAATCGCTCCTTTCTGCTCTAAATGTTACCCTCGGGTGGCTGACAAAAGGTACGCTACCTGGGAATGGCTCTCTCGCCCTCTCAGCTTAGGCTTCCCACATTCAAATTCCCTTCTGCTCACAAATTTTACCCACGGGTGGCTCACACAAGATCTGCTACGTTGGCGTGCCACTCTAAATTTGAGGTTTGGGTGGCTCACAAAAGGTCTGCTACGTTGGCATGGTTTCTTTCTGCTGCAGATTTTACCCTCGGGTGGCTCACAAAAGGTATGCTAAGAGAAAACAGGAGACAAGAAGAGAACCATAAAATCCTCTAGAGATCACACAGAATTAAGAAAACTCACCATAAAAAAGAAAAACATCTAGAAAAAAACAAAAGATAAAATAAGAAAACCACAAAACACACACTCGAGATATTGCGTACCGCAACTGAAAGCCACTTGCCACACGCCCTAGGCCCTAGGTATGAGCGCTGAAGAAAACCAGGGGGAAGTATGTAGAGCGGTCTCGAAGTTCTCGAAAAGCGGAAAGTGGCGACAGGGTGACGACGGGCGCTCACATCTGCAGAATGCATTAGCCCTGTATGGAAGATTGGGGTAACAGCCTGAGAACATCACAAAAGGATTGCAGGTACATCGGAGTGATCAGTTCCGATATCCTCCCGCAGTAGACTCATGAGCGGGCTGCTGCCCCCTGCGTAGAAAACCAAAAAGTTTCCTGCGACTGCAAGGGTTTCACACACACGCCTCCCGTAAAGGAATGCCACAGGAAAACTAAGGTTCAGACTAATGCGCACGCGCGCGCAAGACATGAAAAGAGGACAAGACAGACCGGGTGATGTGGATGCAATGGAAAGAAACCAAGTGACCCAGGAATACCAATGAACCAAACCTCCTTTTACAACTTGGGCGACCTGGAACCTGGGTTTCAAGTACCATTGCGCGTGTATACGAAGGGCCAGGCCGATGTATGCGCAAGAGAGAAAACGAATGAGGTGCCAAGACATGAAGACAGAAAGACATGAAACGAAATATGTAAAGGGGAAAGGGTGAAACACTTGCCACGCGCCCACCTAGGTATGAACGGTGAAGAAAACCAGGGGGAAGTAAGTAGAGCAGTCTCGAAGTTCTCGAAAAGCGGAAAGCGGCGACAGGGTGACGACGGGCGCTCACATCTGCAGAATGCATGAGCCGTTTATGGGAGATTGGAGTAACAGCTTGGGAGCGTCGTCACAAAAGGATTTGAGGGATGTCGGAGTGATCAGCTCGGATTTCCTCCCAACTCATGAGCAGCTTCT
>CAXAMN010022707.1:555370-565488 GCA_963970005.1 Durusdinium trenchii | reverse complement strand
ACCAGGCGCAGAGAAATGTTCAATGAAACAGGCTTTGAGTTGTTCACACGTGCAGAGGATGGACTTGTTCGTCCCTAGCTTCGAATCCTGGATGACCTCTATCAACGAAGGCAGTCCAGTTCTCAGTGAGCTCGCGTTTGGCCTGGCGGCAGTGTACACGCTGCGCATGAAGGACTTTAGACACTGGCGCTTGTCGAAAAGCTCTGAACCAGTGATGCAATGAGAGTGTGGTCTTGGAGGTAGACCATTCGTTTGGACAGGGCGTCACTGCAACTGGCAACTGGCCTGGCGAACGCAAAGTCAATCCGGGATTTACGTGGCACAAGTCATGGACGTTTACGTCTACGAACGATGTCAGCAAAGACAGTGACATCAGGCGCTTCGGATCCCGCACTGGAGTGAAAGACATCTGTCATAACACAGCGCGGAAAGGCGAGTGTGCACAAGTCTGCCTGCAATCACGCATCGACTGGCTATATGTGAACCCTCTATGAACTGCTTACGCATTATCAGGAAAATGCCAGCGCTACGGTTCTACTCTTTATATCGTGGCGCCAATGAGTTTCGCTTTCGCCTACGCACGCAACCTGAAACTGAATGTCAGCAGGGTGGTCCGTGAACCTCGACACGCAGATTTCAAGACAGGCACAGCACTTTGCGAACCTCGAAGTGCAGATTTCGCGGCAGGCGCAGCACTTTGTGAACCTCGAAGCGCAAATTTCGTGGCAGGCGCACCACCTTGTGAACCTCGATTTCGAAGCAGGCGCAGCCCGTTGTGCTCTCAGATGCTCACCTCTCGCTCTCACTCACACTCACACGCACACACGCTCACACTCTCACTCACACCCACTCTCACTCTCACTCACACTCGCACTCACACTCACACTCACTCTCACCGCACTCACACTCACACTCACTCACTCTCCCACTCTCACTCACACTCACACTCACACTCCCTCACACTCTCACTCTCACCCACACTCACTCTCACCCACACTCACTCTCACTCTCACTCTCACACTCACACTCACACTCACTCGCCACCACCGCCACAGTCACCACGATCCCCACCTTTATCACCACCATCACCTCTCTGGACCCCAACGCGTCTAGATCTCTAGACTTTCTGCTTAGAGACCTCACACACACACACTGTTTGGGGTCTCTTGCCGGTATAATTTTACATACATATACAGTATACACGTCTTTCCTCTCCTGCGGTAGTTCCCCAACCCTGCACTAAACTGGGGACCAATGCCACGACACGTCAGAACTTTTCATTCACGGTGCTGTCTTGAAACTATACGCCCCCGGCCTTCCCATGCTCTCTTCCTGCCACAAGCTCTTTTTGCTCTGTTGATGCGCAAGCCGAACTGCAGAGTTCATCTCCTCCGTGAACGTGTCTAGCTGGAGGGCACAACCTCATCTCAACCTGTTCCTGTCGAACAAAAGCACACGTCTTTTGCAAACTTGCCCGGCCCAAGCACAACACATCAAACAATCCAAGTTTACATTGAAAAATGCTTCAAAAAGGTTGATGGAACTTTCATAAACCAAGGCTTCCCAGGTACAACTTGTTGACACAACGCCAGCGATGACTGAGATTGAAAAAGTTCCCCGGACACAGCAGCAAGGAACTGAAACAGGAAGGACTCCAAACTCTCTGAGTTGTGTGTGTGTGAATCCGTTGATTTAGTGTCTTCGCTTGCGTGTTCTTTCTTGCCAATTTGCAGGGGGCTCTCGGAGCCTGCGTGAGATGAGAGCCAACAAAGACGCTCACGCAGCGCTTGTGAAAATGTACCTGCTATTGACCGCACCTGGGCATCTAACTGCAGCTGGTGGGTCCTATGTTGTTGGCCCCTGCTTTAGCTAGAGCAAGAACTTCAGCCCTTGCACCTTTTTTTGCACACTGCAGATGCGCTCGGTCGCCGTCATCCTGTCATTCCCGCCCGCTTTTCGAGCTCTTCGAGTCTGGCGGGTGTGATGGGGAGGTTTCTTTGAGGCCTCATGGTCAGAATGCCTTGCTTATACTCACCTTGGTCACCGTGGCATCTTCGGTTTTTTCACTCGGGCTGGGGTGTGGGCAACCCGCAATCGAGTCAGCGTGCAATTTCTTGAGTCTTGAGTGTGTGTCTCTCCTCAGTGAGAGCCCAGGGTGTACCCGGGGAGTGTCCCCTGTGGCCCCGTCGAACGGAGGTTTGTCTATATGTTTCCATTGCTGGGAAACGGAGTAGCTCGTGGCGAGCGTAGGAGGCTTACGCCAAAGTTATTTGCCAAGACTTGATGAACTATTGAATCTGAGCAGGCAGCTTTCGAGCAGGCCATGAGGTGACCATAGCGGTCTTGAGCAGGCAGCCCTCGGGCACGCCATAACGTGGTCGCAGCGACCAAAGCTTTGAAGGTCCATTGGAATCTGTCGCTGCCTTAGGTGCACACACAGCGTGTACATTTCAAACCAGGCTAGGTTTACCTAGGTTGCTCATCGGTCTTTGGCCCCTCCATTTGGTTCCCTTTTCATCTTTTCCCTTCACACGCACGTTCCTTCCTCTTTCTTTTCACGTCTTTCTGGCTTCGTGTTTCGTCATCTCTTCCTTTCTCCCGAAGGCACCTGCGAAGGGTTGCTTCCAAAGGACATCTGCTCACATCATCTTCCAACAAAAACTTTATCATCATCGCTACTGTCACATCATCATCATTATCATCATCATCGTCATCATCATCATCAACGTCATCATCATCATCATCAACATCATCATCGACTTCTTTATAAGTTTCTTTCTACTCCTAAGGCGGCGGGCAGGTCCGGCCGGAGCTCACGAAACATGACCCTCTGCGAGGCACGATCCTGTGGAGCGTTCAAACGTGTGGTGAAACGTCGATCGCGTTTGAGCCGGAGCGACCCTCTGCGGGGATCGTGCGCGTCGAGTGCTCAAACGTGTGGTGAAATGCGAATTTGATTTGTGCGCGGGTGACCCTCTGCGAGGATCGTGCGTGTCGAGCGCTCAAACGTGTGGTGAAACGTCGATCGTGTTTGACCTGGAGCGACCTCTGCGGGGATCGCGCGCGTCGAGCGCTCAAACGTGTGGCGAAATGCGAATTTTGAGTGGGCACGGGTGAAACTCTGCGAGGATCGTGCGCGTCGAGCGCTCAAACGTGTGGCGAAATGCGAATTTGGTTTGTGCGCGGGTGACCCTCTGCGAGGATCGCGCGCGTCGAGTGCTCAAACGTGTGGTGAAACGTCGAGCGCTTCACTTTTGGAGGAAGTGTTGTATGAAACGCTTGTTTTGGAGACTTGGAGGAATTCTCGTACAAAACGCTCGTTTTGGAGACTTTGGCGCTTTGCTTTTGGAGGACGTCTCGTACGAACGCTCGTTTTGGAGACTTGGCGCTTCACTTTAAGGAGGAAATCTCGTACGAAACGCTCGTTTTGGAGACTTGGCGCTTCACTGTTGGAGGAAGTCTCGTACGAAACGCTCGTTTTGGGGGCTTGGCGCTTCACTTTTGGAGGAAATCTCGTACGAAACGACTTGTTTTGGGGACTTGGCGCTTCACTTTTGGAGCTGGACTCAGAAGTGGCCAGTTTGTAGTACAAATGTAGTGCGGGAAAGAGCTTTTCGGAGCTGGGCTCAAACGTGGCCAGTTTGCAGTACAAATGTAGCGTGGGAACGGTTCATCCCTCAGTTTCGTTTTCGTTTGGAACCCTTTCGTTATAACGCTTACTCCTACTATGCTTTCGGGCCACCCTGTCGTCTAGTTCTCTTCTGCTGCGCACACTGGTCCGATCCTTAGCGTGTACATGCACCCGTACACGAAGCCCAGGCCTGATCCCGGTTCACTTGGTTCCTTTTGTCTTTTTGCGCACGCACCCGCACACTGGCCTAAACCTTAGTTTGCCACGCCTCCCTTTTGTGGGAGGCGTGTGTGTGTGTAACCCTTGGAATCACAGGGATCCTTTCGGATTGCTCTCGCTTTTGGTGTTTTGAGCCTTTTAGCAGGGGAACTGGGCACTCTGTGACTGACCCAGTTCAACGAAGCTAGGTCACAGAGTGGGATATTCGGACTGATCATCCGAACGTACCTGCAATTTTCCAATTTGTCTGAATGGCGTCAGGCTAAGCCAAGAACCTCAAGACATGATTCCTATTTAGCCGCAGACTTGCACGCCACGACGTCATCTCGTCGGCTCGCCGCTCGTCTTCTTCCTTTTGGGCCCTACTTCCTTTTGAAGACCTCCAGGATCCAGTGGTTCGTACGTGTATCCTTAGGAATTGTGGAACCCTAGGCCGGCGTGTGGCACCGCTTTCAGTTCAGTATGCATATCCATAAGTGTGTTTGGCCACGCGCCAACCCGGGATGAGCCCGCAGAGTGCCTCCCGTGGACCCGTTGAACGGGGGTTTGTCGAACGTATCCACTGCCCGGATACAGAGCAGCTCGCAGCGAGCGTAGGTGGCCTAGGCCGTACGTACGATGATTTTTGTCTCATCTTTGGAATTCCAAGTTGGCTCATGCCTCTACGTGACCGCAGCGGTCAAAGCAGCCAGCCATTTCGGCAGGGCACAAGGTGACCACAGCGGTCAAAGCAAGTTTAAGGTTCATTGGAACCTGTGGAGAACTTAGCCCCCTTCTCCCCCTTCCCTCCCCCGTTCTTTCTTTGCTTTCTGAGGGTTTTCCTGAATGTAATACTCAGGGTCACCCCTCAATTTCTTGGACGATTGTTCGTAGCTGGGAGCACCTTCCTTTCCTCTCCCTTTCTCTCCCTCTCTCTTTCTTTCCTTCTCTTTTTCCTCTCTTCACCCTCTTCCCTGGGTGTTCTTGGATGCTTCGTCATAGCTGGGAGCCCTTCCTTTTTGGTGTGTCCCTGGACGCATGCGTCGTAGCTGGGAGCACCTTTGTTTCCTTCTTTCTTTCCCTCTCTTTTCTTCCTCCCCCTGCCCCCTCTTTCCTCGCGCGCGGCGTGTTTACAAGCAAACTAGGCTTCTGCAACAGGTTTTTCTAATGAGGTTTGGTTTGTCATCGGTTTGTCCCCGTTCATTTGGTTCCCCTTTCATCGGCCCCCACAGACGTTTTTTTCCTCTTTTCTTTCATGTCTTTCTGTCTTCATGTCTCTTCATCCTCATCCTTTCTTTCTCTTGCGCGCACTATCGTCCGGACCTTAGTTTGTACACATACACGCACGCGTACTCTACTTACAGCGAGGTTCAGGTGGCCCAGGTTCGTTACAATGAGGTTTGGCTCATCGGTTGTCCCTTTTCACTTGGTTCCTTTTCATCGGCAACCATACACACCTTTGTCTGTCTTGTCCTTCTCGTTTTCATCTGTCCCTTTTGCGTGCACATGTGCCTACCTCCTTTCCGGGCAGGATGGAGGTCACACACGCCTCCCCTCGGGGAGGCGTGTGTGTGTGTAACCCTTCGAATCACAGGGATCCTTTCGGATTGCTCTCGCTTTTGGTGTTTTGAGCCTTTTAGCAGGGGAACTGGGCACTCTGTGACTGACCCAGTTCAACGAAGCTAGGTCACAGAGTGGGATATTCGGACTGATCATCCGAACGTACCTGCAATTTTCCAATTTGTCTGAATGGCGTGAGGCTAAGCCAAGAACCTCAAGACATGATTCCTAAGTAGCTGCAGACTTGCACGCCACGACGTCATCTCGTCGGCTCGCCGCTCGTCTTCTTCCTTTTGGGCCCTACTTCCTTTTGAAGACCTCCAGGATCCAGCGGTTCGTACGTGTATCCTTAGGAATTGGAACCCTAGGCCGGCGTGTGGCACCGCTTTCAGTTCAGTATGCATATCCATAAGTGTGTGAACCCCTTGGAGTGACAGGGAATGCGTTGATCTAGCCTCTTCGTTTTCGTGTTCTTTCTTGCCAAATAGCAGGGGCTCTTGGAGCCTGCGTGAGACGAGAGCCAACAAACACGCTCACGCAGCGCTATCCTGTCGTTCCCGCCGGCATTTCGAGCGCTTCGAGTTTGGTGGATTTCATGGAAGTTTCTTTGAGGCCTCATGGTCCGAACGCCTTACTTATACTCACCTTGGTGTCTTAGGTTGTTCGCTCAGGCTGGCGTGTGGCAAACCGCAATCGAGTCAGCGCGCAATTTCTTGAGTGTTTGAGCTCAGAGTGCTCAGTCGCGCGCTTAGCCCGGCCCACCTCTAGAAGCTATTCTACGCAAAAAAACGGTTAAATCAGTTCAGTCCTATAAGGGAAACAATACGCATATGAATATATATATATACAGCAGCGGCACAGCAGCTGCTGCACACAGCAGCAGCAAACCAAAACGGAGAGAAGCAAGAACCCCCACAAAACTATAGCTATCGCTATCTGGGGAAAAAAGGTTTCTACACTTGCCTAGCGAACATAATCACCATAATCACAATAGGTTCTAGCAATATTGCTAACCTTCTTGCACAGTTGTTTTTCCACTCTTGGCTAGTCAAATCTATTGGCCGTCACCCCCTTATTGTGGTATGTCGTTTGCTTCTCAGCTTATGCAAATTATTGTTTTTGTTGTTTAAACTGTAAACCAATATTGAACAAACCTGTAAATCATATGCAAACCACCTGGCACAAGTCTCCAGTTATCTGCCCAACCATCTGCATACAAACGCCCGAAGTCTAGGTTCCTGAGGCGGGGGTTCGGATAGCATATATATATATATATATCTTTTTTTCTGCGTGTCTTTTCCTGAGCTCAAGCGTTAGCCCTGTTGGCTAGCAAAGATCGTTGGTAAGCTGACTTGTCGGTTCGGAGGTCCACATGGCTTTTGTAAAGCCTTGCTGGCATTGAAGTGTTCTCCTCTGCTGACTGCGTGTGCCTTGCAAGTCCAGCAGAAAAGCTTTCCTCCCTTGCGCCACATTTCGTGGGTCGGGTGGCCGCTCCACCCTTCAGCTGGGAGCCACTCTCCAACAGGTCGATCTGGCCAAACTTTCGATCTTCTCTTTTGCTGCATTGCGCAAAATGCGCCCATTGCAGCGTGCGCACACCACATAGTTGGTTTGCAGAACAAATTGATGATCTGACATTTCTGGATGGCTACCTTCCAACAAACTCTTGACAAAGTCTTTCTTTGACGGAGCCTCATCTTGCTGACCCCCTTGAATGGCCAGACATTCTTCTTCCTTGATCTTCTGTAGGGCCTCTAGGGTCAGGTGCTTCGTGATGCGCTTGTTGCATCCTTGACATTGCAGCGCTCGCATCCTGCTGATCCACATGTGCTTGGTCTCATCCTGATTGTTGCCTATTTCCAGGAAAAGATTGCGCTTCTTTTCTTTCGCTGTTTGTCGATTTTTCTTGCCCGTTTCTCTGGCCTGGTTGAGGTAACGATCCTTCGATTCAAGCAAGAAGCGAATCCTGTCTATTCCCAAAGGTGCAATCTTGTTGTACCTCTGATCTCTAATTCGAAGTTCTGCCTCCTCTTTGACCGGCCGGATGGACAAGGCCTGTTCCTTTGCTGTCTTGCTGGCATCTCTGGCCCTAGCTTTGATCGTGTAGGGCCCTGGTGGCATGTCCTTGATCTGCTGTTGAGTGAGCAGGAGTGGACGAATGCGGCTCCTGTGATCATGCGTCACCAAACAGTGAAGGTCGTAGAAAACCTCAGTGTGTCTCCCAGGAACCCAGGCCTCCCAGGCTTTCCTTGATTGCAGGTGTACTCGCACTTGCATCTGCATGTCCACGTAGTGGGAGATGAGCCTGAGCCCGTAGTACCAGGCTCTGTCAACACTCTGCTGGCCCGGCAGGATGGTTGTTACCGCTCTTTTGCGATAAAGTTCCCCGTCAACCATGGTCTGGCGCACGAGGGCCACCACGAAATACTTCAAGCGAGGGTCAGAGCTCGTGGGTGCTATGCCTATGCTTACCACATCAATGCGCTGGAGTCTGACTTCGTCATGAATTGTCCAAGATCCCCAAGTCTGGACAGCTGCACCTCCAGTTGAAATCTCATATCGTGGCAATTGCAACAGGCCTTGTGACCAGAACTCTATGTTGATTCCTGCCTCAATTTCTTGGCGGTCTTCTTCATCAAGTGGTGGGAAAGCTTTTCTGATCTCTTTGCAAGTCCAGAGCACATGCATGGCTGTGGCTTCTTGGGCGCAATGAGGACACACAAGCCTTTTGTTGGCTTCTCCGTCTGCAACCTTGGTGAAAATGGCTCCTTGATGCCATGTGTGCAGAGCCGTGTTTTGATTGTTGGTCAACTGCCGTGCTAGTCTCCTCCAAGGAAGCCAATCCAAGGGTTGTTGCACTTCGTCAAGGTCAGCTCTTTTGTTAACTTTGGTGACAGTTTCTCTTCAAGCTCCGCCTTGATGTGGAACCAATCTGCAAACATGTTGAGCTTGAAATCAGGTTCACCGTTGTGTCCTGGCTTGGTCCATTCATCGTGCTTCTGGATGTTCCAACCTCTTTCAAGAAGGTAACATTGCAATGCTCCGACTGGGCCTTTGGCGTGCTGCCAAGGGTATTGCACCGAAGTGAGCTTCTCCTTTTGAACTTGCCAAGCTTTTGCCAGGTCTCGAGCCAAATCTTCAGGCCAGTTGCCATGGAATTTGCGGTAGACCTTGATCTGGTCCTCAAATGCAGCAAAATCCGGATCTTTGCGCCGAGGGTACATGTCGAACAAGATGTCAAGGTTTCCTGTTATTTGCTGGCCGATTTGGCGGCCCATAGTGGCCCTGATGCGTTTTCGGACTTGTGGTGCCAGTCCCATGGCCTGGTGGCCCCAACTTATCCCTGACATGATGCTGCCCTTATACAATTTGAGCTGGATGGACCTGGTGGGGATCTTCAAGGTAGCCAGTCAAGCACAGCTTTCTTTCGTCGGGCTTTCATTGTTTGCAACCTTCTCAATCTCCCTGCTCCGCAGTCAATGCCCAAATCCCTCAACACATCGTGAACTCTAGGCCCACTGTCTGGAAGCTGTTCCTGCAGGATCTTCTTCACTGTTGCATTCGAGGCTATGAATCCGGTCTTTTGCTCTGACACTTGCAAATTGTCCTTCTCCAGTTCATTCTTGATGAACTCATAGGCCTGTATGGCTATTCTTGCAGCATTGTGTGGGTTCCTGTCAACGACATCGAAACTGAAGTCGTCGATCCAGAGGTCTGAATGCAGCTGAGGATACTTTCTGTGGAACTCCTTCAATGCACGTTGCAAGTAAACCTTTGCAGCTAATGGTGCCTGCGGGTCTCCGTTGGACGTCCAAATTGGTTGGGACGCCTCTCCTTCTGCTTCCAGAATTCTCTGTCCTGTGTACACCTGCATGGCCAGGGCAGCATGTCGCTGGAAACGTTGATTCAAGCCAACGTTGGGCCAGCTTTTCCAGTGAGATTCTGTCATAAAAACTTGACGTGTCCAAAAGCACCGAAATGACCGATCGCTTGTGAGTGGCATGGTACTCAGTCATGAACGATCTCTTGAGCGCGACTTGCAAACACTCAGTGCCTGGGACTGCTCTTTCCCATGGATAGTCATACTGGATGTTGCTGGCCCAGCTTTTGGTTATATAGCTGGTTTCTCAATCGGCACCAAAGCCGGTACATGGTGGAGACCAAAGCAATGGGACGTTCAATCACATTGTTCCCCACATTGTTGTGTGGGGTTCTTGTTTTTTTGCTGCACCTCCTCGCTCGTCCTCCTCCGTCCTCCTCCCTCCTTCCTCCTTCCTCCTCTCTAACTACAACCTCTCTCACACAACATCTCGCACAACGGGTCGGATGACAAAACATCACTCAGAGAACATCCCACACACAGACAACATTCCCACACACAGACAACATCCCACACACAACACACAACATCACTCACACAACATCGGATGCACAACGTCTCACACACCACAGCACACACACAACATCACTCACAGGCGCAGCACATCTCTTGCCAAGGGGTCGGATGTACGCCCTGGCGTCGTCTGGCGTCGTCTGGCGTCGGCTGGGCACCGGCGCAGATTTCGTGGCAGGCGCAGCTTGCTGCTTGCCAAGGGGTCGGGTCGGCTGGG
Organism: Durusdinium trenchii; assembly: GCA_963970005.1. Lineage (NCBI taxonomy): Eukaryota > Dinophyceae > Suessiales > Symbiodiniaceae > Durusdinium > Durusdinium trenchii. The sequence goes on along the minus strand of CAXAMN010022707.1, from coordinate 555,489 downwards.
CACCGGCGCTAATTTCGTGGCAGGCACAGCACTTTGCTGCTTGCCAAGGGGTCGGATGTACGCCCTGGCGTCGTCTGGCGTCGTCTGGCGTCGGCTGGGCACCGGCGCAGATTTCGTGG
>CAXAMN010022707.1:535569-554612 GCA_963970005.1 Durusdinium trenchii | reverse complement strand
TTGTAGTACAACTTTAGTACGCGGAGTATCTGGGGAGCTGGAAGATGAGAACTGGACTTTGTAGTACGCGGAGCAATCTGTGGAGCTGGAAGCTGAGACCTGGCGACTTTGTAGTACAACTTTAGTACGCGGAGTATCTGGAGAGCTGGAAGATGAGAACTGGCGACTTTCTAGTACAACTTTAGTACAAGCGCCAAGCAGCATACATCCACCCACACACTGATACACACTGACGAACAAGCGCATACACACAAACACACACCTCACGTACACACAGAGACCCTCACGCCTTATATCTGTCTCGCCTGTCTCTTCCCCACGCTCACTCTTCCGCACTTTACCCCTGCAGCCTCAATCTTTCGAAGTTGTTCACATGTGGGGTTATCCGGTCCTATAATTTTTTGGAAGCATTGCAAACAATGAGGTTTTCCATTGGCTGGGGATCATGGCCTGTTCCTCAATGATTTGGAAAAGCTCCCGTAAGTCTCTCATGGCTTCACGCGGCAAAGTCCTGAGGAAATCAAAACCAATGCCATCTAATCCTGGAGCTTTGATTGACAGCGATTTGATGGTCCTCCAAATGTGCTCGTCAGTCATGAAAGGCAACTGCTTTGCCTCTTGCTGACCTTTGCTGATGAGCTGTTCCATGCATGCAATCGGCTTGGGCTGCTCTTGCACACTCCAAATCTCACCCCACTGTTCGACTCTCTTTGGCATCCGTTGTGTCCTAGGAAGATCTTGAAACGGTCTCAAAAATGGCAGCTCATCTTTCTTCAAGGTTCTGAACAGTCCCCTGCATCCATGATGCGCGGCCTGAGTCAACCATTGGCGGTATTCTTCTGTTTCTTTCTGAAAACTTTCTGTCTGGTGAAGGTCACGCAACTGCTTCGCAAATTTCAGCAAAACATAAATGTGCTCTTCATCATGCTGACGCCAAAGCATCTCAAAAAGCAATCGGAATCCTTCACATGTGAGAGGAGCATCTGGATTCCAATTGTCTTCCAGCTTCCAGCCCAGTTTCTGTAACTGTGCCTGATGTCGAGGTTCTCTGTTTTGTTGCAGCAACAATTGCTGTAGCCTGACTTCCATTTGGTTCCAAATGCCAGACTGCCTCTTTTCCAGATCCACGGCTTGCTAGCATCATGCAATGGTCTGTTGACATATTGGAGTTTGAGACCCCGGCCCATCGTAGGTTGTTCCAGCTGCTGCAGAACATATCGCTCAATGCGCTGATACATTGAACCCATCTGTTTGGTGAGAGGATCTGTGTGCTGTTGCAGCCACTGAACTTGGACTTCCTGAGGCTCTGTCTGATGCCAGGTTTTTTCTGGATTAACCAGCTTTGGCGCCGGTCCAAACTTGGTCAACTGTTGCACCGCTATGGCTTCATAGTGCCCAGCAAGATTGTACTGTATCAAGGCATGAGTTTTGAAAGGCACCATCCAGCTGACCTTGCCTGTCAGATCTGCTGCCAAGTGCTTGGAGACCAGAGCCCAGTCAAGCTCATTGCCTGTGTTGCAAGTTTCCTCGCCCGTCGCACACACCTGCAGTTGCATATGCTGCCCTATTGTGGTTGTCATAAAGGTCTCCGGAGTGACATTGAAATCTCCCAGAATAACAACAGGCTATTGAATACTGGTGACAAAGGCTATCAAACCGGCCCAGAGCTCAGCGTTGATGGGACCTTGAATGCCTTCCCCACACTTGAAGTATGCAGCTATCATGACCAACTCGACCTCTTCAAAAGACCAAATGACCCCATACCATCAATGATCTGTTTGTGCACGAAATGGACATGTTGATCCGGCGGGAAAAGCATCATGATTCCGCCGTTGGTGCTTTGACACTCTCTGCGGCAGCTGTACCCATGGCTCCAAAGCCCCTCGCTGTCATCCACTGGAGCATCTTGTTGCGATCATCTTGCCCAAGGTGAGTTTCAACCACAAATATTGGAACTCTGGGCTTACTGATCAACCATTGCCTCACTTGTTGACCCATGTTGGTAACGTTGGCAAACTCAAAACTCACTCCTTCTTGGCGTCTTCGTTTGGCAGGTGGTTCCGGTTTCTTTTCAACTGTGTGCAGGTCATCATGCGGCACATTTGCTGGCAGCAGCAGTTCTGAGGGTACTGCCCAAACTTGAACTATCTGTTGCTTGATTGTTTCCGTGATCTGTGAGATGACTGTGGGGTACGCACCATCATCAACCAGCCAACTCATGCCTCTATACAGGAAAACAGCATAGAAATGACCATGCTGATGCTCATTGCCTGAGTGACAAAGGTATCCCACAACTGAGAACTGACTGGTTCTTGTGGTGTGGCCATCAAGGGTGTACGGCAGATTGAAAATGGACGGCGCTCGGAGGGGACGATGATGCTTAGTCCACATGCCTTGGACCTTGGTGTATCTGCCAATCTGTGCCACCCATAGCCCATGTCCGTCAAAGACCTGCCCTTCCTGAGTGTTTGCCCATTCCCCTATCTTCCGAGCCGTGCTGATCAGGGAAAATCAAACGAACTGGAAATGCTCTGCGTTGATGGACTTGTTGTGCATAGTCCACTTGGTGATAGCCCGGGCTGACTCTTGTGGGAGCCGCCAAGCCTACCAGCTCTTGCAGAAAATGAGAGGCATCATTCTGCTGCTCATCATCAAATTTGTCCCATAGTGGCCTAAGCCCCTTGGAGCTTGGTGAGTTGCACCACCTCATCCTGAGCCAGTGCCTCCATGACAGCTTGAGCTCCAACCAACCCCCAGTTGAAGCTGCTTTGCAAGATTGTGTTTTCCCCTTCTTGGTTCTCAACCACTCCATTGTGGTTACCCACACTTTCGCCCTTTTGCTGCGGTCTCGACTAGCTTTGTTGCTAGTTCCTGGATTTGGGCCGATGTGGCCTGCAATCCAATGCTAGCCATTGCCGTGACCAGCGCCTCAGGCGTCAAATCTTCGGCCATTGATTCAGCATCCTTCTGCTTCTCCTGCTCTAACTGCTGATTGTACTGCTGCGTGGTCGTCTGCAACTCCTTTTGAGCCACTTCAATCTTTCCTTGCAGGTCTTTCAAACCTTGTAGCAGCTGTGTGTGTTGAGCCTTCACCGCATCCACCTTTGCTTGTAGGCTTGTCTTGCGCTCCGACAGCTGCTTTAGCGTGCCAACTGCCTGCTTCACTTTGGATGCCATGGTGGGTTCCGGCTTCTCAGGCTCAACAATCTTCTCAACTGCTTCCTTCAGATCTGCCGGTAAACTTTGCAGATGCTCCTTGATGAGCGACGGCAAGTCTGGTGTCACCGGTGTTTCCACCTGTTGAAGCCCTATAATGCCGTGCATTGGTTACGGAACGCTTCAGGAAGCTGGTCCCAATGTTCTTTCAGTGCTTTCTGTAGGCCTGCATCTCCTCCTCGCCTTGGCTTTCTCTTCTTTTGGCCTCCTTGAAGACCTGGTGGGGCCTCCAACAAAGCCTCTTTGTATGTCTTCTTGGGCCACTGATGGCCTGTGCCATTGTAGTTCCATTTTGCCCATGTGACACGTCTGTCTTTTTCAAATCCGGAACGGTGACTGTCTGCCACCTCTCCCCACATTGGTTGCATGTGAGGTGTGGCCGCCCGATCAGGCGATCTTCCCAAATCCAGCTGGCTTTGCAATGTCCGCAGACCTTGTAGCGCCGCCTCATTGAACTCACCTTTGATCGCGTTCTGGCCTATCAGCTCCTTTAACTTGTGGTGTTCGCGACGTACCACTTGGCCTCCAAGTGGAAAGGCTTGGGGCCATATATATAATATATTATAGTATAATAATATATAATATAATATAATATAACATGATATAATATAATATAATATAATATATGTATATATATATATACATATACACGTCCACTCCTGCGGGAATTCCTTAACCCTGCTATAGCTCGCCGGCCTTCCCACGATCTCTTCCGGCCGCTTTTAGGGCTGTTGATGAACTAGCCGAACTGCAGCGGAGTTCACTCTTTCCCCTTCTAAGCTCTTCTTTGTCCAGAAAGCGCAGCTTTGCGTCATCGTGTTCCTGCGGCACACCGCCCTGAAAGCATGAAAAAGCCACGCTCTGAAAGCATGGAAGAGCATCGCTGACAAGAGTGATTGAAGAAATCAACTCGGTAAATTCTGTTCCAGGTTCCGCATTGGTTCGCAGACCCCGTCTGAAACACTTTAAAACCTGCCCGACACAACAAAGACCAATGTCTGTGGCCAGTACAAACTGCGCAAAGAAAAACATACAACCTGGCTTTTTTGTGGCAAACTGCACTACAAGTACGAACCGGGCAATTTGATGTCACAACTAGGGTTCACTTTTTTCTTTAGTACACGCCTTTTATATGAAAAAGTGTCCCCGGAAAGCCACGGTCACGCCAACGGATTTTACGACACTGTTGGTTGTGGGGTGGGTGGAAAGTGTCAGGGGCCAATGGTTGTTTGTCATGTGGACACTTGTCGTTGCTTGTTTCCTTCCTGTTTCTCCTGCTTTTGCATTTGTCGTGCAGTGATCGCTTCTGTCGCTTTCCTCCTCCACTGTTATTTTTGTTGCTGACGGTTGCTATCTTGAACGAAAGCAGGTCGTTGTCGGCTCAAAAGTTGTTACATGTCTTGCGCTGGGTTACCATGTGGTCGCGCTTGCTGACAACAATACTTGACCAGCATTTCTCCACGCCAGGATGCCGCTGGTCCTTTACGCGAAACAAGATTGTTGCACGTAGGAAAAACACCCACGAATCCAACTTGCATGCTCAGTGCTCAGTTTTCGGGTTTGTGGTCTGCCGGACCCAAAGCCGCCGAAGCTAATACCTTTTAGCTACGCAACAACATGCCACTCACAATGTGACAGCCACACTCACTGCAAACCCGTTTTTTATTGCAGCGCGTGATCAATATGCGACAAATCTAACTCAAAAACGGCAGACAGACCATGCCATGTCAGACCCAACTGTTGCAGAACATTGCAGCCGTTGTCAACAACAGCCTGCGCCTATGCACAAAGTCGTTTGCAGTGTTCAAATGGACGTGAGGCTCCAAGCCAACTTGGTCGCAGGAGCGCGCCGATCCACATTTCGCACTATGGTTTTCGGCCACTGCAGGCCGCATGCAGCGCGCCCTCACGGAGTGGAGCGCACAGCCCCCAAAAAGCTGTAACACCAGAAAGACTCCTTGGCCCAAGGCTGCAATCATCTCTGACTCCTCACGTAGTCCTCAACCATATCGGTGTCCATCCCACTCCCCATTGACCACAACTCTGGAGAAAGCCTGAGACCATGTTTGGGTAGTTGGTTCCCAGGCTTCAACCCAACCTCAGAACAGGCAGTGACTGGAAGGATTGCGATGCATACCTCAGGGTTCGTGAAGAACCTCGAGCCTGCAAGCTTCCTGCCTTCGTGGAACAAATGAAGGTGACGGGGGGGAAAGACGAAGCTGTACTAGTACTAGAACGAGCTGAAACAGGCCGTCACCACCACAATCTCGTCGGCCTCATCAAGGTAAGCATTCATCCAGATAAGCATGAGCCAAGCCAAGATGATATGAGTCAAAACAGGGGCACCATAACTCTGGCCACGCAATGGATGGGGAATCCAGCTTTCAAGGTCCCCATGACCATACAGAACCAGGACCTTCCGCCCCAAGACCACTGTGGCCAGGCTTGCGCCAGCACTGGTGAGCTGCAACGTCAAAACTTCATCAGAGCCCACCAATCGTTGGCGGTGGAGGTGGGCGAGCTTTCACTGCTGCTGGCGGCCACACGGGAGGTGGACTGCTGGCGCACAGAATCCACAGTCCGGCGCTGGAGATGTCACCAGAATCGCCATGACTTCGCAAGAATGGAGGGTCGGGTGGGCTTAGATTGCTGGTAATCCTTGCATCCACAAGGGCCGGTGCTTCAGCTGGCCTAGTGGAGCGACAACGAGCAGGTCTGCCACATCATTTCAGCTATGCGCAGGTGCCTGGGTGGAACAGCGGGATGGCAGACAAAGTGGCGCGCACGGCACTTTGGCGATACGGCTGGTAACCTTTATCTACAGGCTAAAAGCCTACAACTACAACTACCGCAAAATCATAGGCACCCTTTCTCTTCAGCCAAACATGGCAGTATGAGGCACGTGTAGAACTATACAGTACTGGGCGCGACGGCGACAGTGAAAGAGGTCAATTTCCTTAAAGGTGCTTTGATTCATTGATTAACTTTACAACAAATTTGGGACGCGGAATTCAGATGGCAAGTTGCCTGACAGCACACGAAAGCAGAAACGTCGTCATTTTTGCTTTGGAGATGTCCAGCTTCATCTACTGTGCCGACACAGTGCGTTTCAGTTTCAGTGCCTGCCAGCGACAACATTGGTACGCACGCGTTGAGAAACCACGAGGAGCGTTTCGTGTGAGACTCCCTCTGAAAGTGCTATGAGGAGCCTCCAAAAACAGCATGTCACATGAGCTTCCTGACCATTCAAACTGAGATGCAGCAGAACAGTCCACACCCTACGGCAAACACGGAAAGTTGAGGAGGTTGTGTCTCACAGCCTTCATGGAAACAGTAGACGGGCATAGACGGGCAAAGTATCCAATCCAAGCGAACTACAGATCAAGATGTTGGATTTTATGTTCAAACTAAAAATATTATGCAGACGGTGCACTTTGAAAAAGTAGATGGACAGAATACCCTTGAGCCAGTAACTGTCACGAACCCCTTGCCCCCAAAGTTCAATGTTGAATGCAACTTCTTGTAATGTCCATCGCCAGGGTTTGATGCGTTTCGTCCGTTCGCCCAAACACTCTGGAGGCTCGCTAACATTGAGTTTTGGGGTGGAAGGGGTCAAGTTGGTTTGAGCAGGTTGATGTTTTTTGTCAGTGGTACTACAGTGAAACAACACAAAGAGCTGAGGTGTCGCGCAAACCATTACAATACTTTTATATAGCTGAGGTGGATTTACTGTATAAAACTCGAAGACCCATCTAATCTGAGAACCCATCAAAAAGGAAGTTTCGTCAGATTGGTTTTGAAAAAGACTGCTCAAATATAATTTAGAAAAGGACAGGTCGTCACTCGTGCCCTTCAGGCCGAAGTCCTTGGGTCGCTTGAAGTCTTTGTGTTCCCTGAAGTCCTTAGCAATCGGTTGGAAACTTGTCAAGTCGGCAAGCATTGAAACAGGACCGCGAGGCAGTGGGATCAAAGTTGACAAACCCAAGCCGGGCTACTTTACTGAAGGGTTGCACCGCAGAGCGCCTGCTCCGTGTTGTCGAGCTACTGCAGGGAGAACTACAGCGCCGCCCGAAGGCTATCCTGTCTGACCCAGCCACCTCACTGGGGGTTCCCGGAGAGGCACAGGATCCATGTGGTGAATGGGAAAGGCTTTGACGGCGCTCAACCGCAAAAAATTGCGGCTGGGAGCGACCTGGTCAGTTCCAACGCCAGTTTGCGGTCTTAACTTGAAAACTGCCAACAAGAAGACAACCAAAAAGTAAAGGCAGCCTCTGGGATAGTCGTGCGACTGCAAGCCGTGCATCGACCATTCATCCTCCAGGACGGCCTCATTCTTTTGCGCGTCAAAAAGCTACAACTTTGAGTCCGTTCATTAAATACTTCAACTTATTTCATTCACACCCAGTGCCAACAAAACACAGCAGCTCAAGGCGACCAACAGCAGCACATGAGACTGAGATGATCAACACAGTCTCCGCAGAGTTCAATGCCAAGTGGCACCCGGGGGGTGATGTGCTGGAGAATCTGCTCTCATCTTTGCAGTTTTTGCAAGAAAGCGTTTGGCTCCCTCAGCACCTCCGCCGCTTAGCGGCATGAGTCAGCGCGAGCTATGCAGCTACTTTGAATCTGCGTGACAGAGCCAAATGCTTTCATGCGGGGGTCAATCCGTCGTGCTCTACTGCTGCTGCGCATGACGTCCTAAGGACAACAATGTCTCTTTTCGTCTATTGATTAGTTTCATCAAAAGCAGCTGTGATCCTTCATTCCCTTCGACGCAACTGGTCTTCATCTGACCAGGCTGTCCACCACCAGCGTGTCTGCTGGCACTCACAAGACTTGTAGATTCTGTTGATGCTCTTGCTCCTGCTTGCTGTAAACGCACAAGGGCCGCGCTGTTTTACTGAGATTCAGGCAGCACTTTTTGCTGCTGTTCCTCATTGTGATTCTGTTGGCAATGTCGCTTTTACATGTACGTATTGAGACCCTACCGATTGGTTTTGGGCTCTTGCATTGAGGACCAGATGCCAGGATATTCTGGCTTTCCAAACCTTCAAAACAAAAGGAGACCCATGGGGTCCATGAGTCCAACAAACCAAAAAGAAACTGTCGTTTACCTGTCCTCCATACCTCACGCATACGTATATTTAAGGTAGAGCACATTTAAATGGGTGACAAGGTTCCGTATGTCCACCAAGTAGGGAGCACATATTTTCAGCGTTGGTCACGTGTTGCAGTGTTGCTCATCTCATGAGTATGCCAGTTTCCACCTTTCAGGCTCCAGCTTTGTTCAATCCTGCCTCATTGCGTAGCGCAAGGCCTGGGTTCAGACATTTCTGGCAGGTGATTCTGTCTTTGCCGTAACCGAAGGTGAAGTTCGAAGATCCGTATGGCCACCCACATTTTGTGCGCCACGTGACCACAGGTGAAGCTACAGGCTGTCGGATGTTCTCGTGCACCAGTCCCGACTTCGAGACGATGATGGGTGGCAGTAAGCCCATGTTCTGGCCTGCTACCTCGTCCCATTGTTTGACTGATGCTTCTAATTTGTCCTGAGCCGCCTTGAGTGCCTCGACTTCGCTTTGAAGTTTCTTCGTGCGCTTTGCCCAGTTTTCCTTCGCCACCTTGAGCTGCGCAATCTCAGTGTCATTCAATTGCTTCCTTGATTCATCCCTTGGTCGTGATGTGCGACTGTCTGATTCAAGGTACTCGATGGCATCACCGGCATGGTTGCCAAGGCTTCCTCTGCATATTGCAGATTATTGCAGGATGACAATCGATTTCCAGCGTCCCAAATATGCCACTTGTGGTACATGCCAACCCCGTCTGATGTATTGCAGGGCCCCCGATCTCCTCGCTGAATGGCCTGTCACCTTCTTGCCGTAGAGGTTCTGCCAGGCTTTGGTGACGTCGTCCTTTGAGGCGGGGTCTCCTTCCGCCAACTTTGCCACACGCGTGTCCTCTATCGTCATCTCATCCAATAATTCTTTTGAAATTGCAAAGGGGCAGGCTATTGAACTATCGCACTCGCCCATGCAAGAGCATTGTAGTGTGCTCCTGCATCCCAAAGCCTCGGTGTCCTTCTTCGACGCTCTCAGATAGAGTGACGTGATTTTGCCGCCTTCCTGTATCCGAATATCTTCCTTCATCACCAGGTCGTAGCGTCCACATGGAGGCAAAAGCAAATAACAATGCCGGTTTGTGCACCCTGCCCTTCTCCGTGGTCGAATTGGTCTCTTTTGCTTTCGTCACCAACCACCTTTCTTCAGGAACTTCTGCCGCTTTCTTTGCGGGACCTCTCTGGCCCTTTTGAGTGCTCTCGACACCTGGGCCTGCATTCGTTCGTGTTGCTGGCTCCACACTCCACCTGCCTCCACCAACATGAGCTGTAGCTCCGCCAGATAGGTCGGCCCCGCTTTGTATTGAGCTTCCTTCAATACAGCGCCCACCTTCTCCACGTCGTCTAGTGTGATGCAGGCATGCCTTTTGCGTTCCCCTCCCACCTTGTCCAAGATGTTTTGTACTGTCCTTCTGATCGATGCCTTCGCCTTCCTCGAGGAGTTCGCCAAGAAGGATTGTCTCAAATTTGCGATGGACTTCACCCACTTGTTCCTGTCGCGGGCCAAGGCCAACGCCACCCTTTTGGCATGCCCTGCTCGCCTGCCTTTGCCTCCTTGTGCCTCCTTTTCTTCAATCGGCAGTTCTAGCAGGTCCATGCGCTTTCTTTTCCTTCTATCCCCTTCTGCTTGACGTCCTTGTCCAGGCCAGTCTTTCCCTTCTGGTCTCTGATGGACTCGTGGATGACGTCGTTTCTTGACCAGTTTGGCCAGCCCATGATTCTGGAACTTTGTCAAACCTTTCGGTGGCGTAGGGGGGAACTTGTCTGCTTCCTTCAACTTCTCTTCCTCCGCAATCTCTCCTCCTTCAACGTCGGCTTCTTCTCCTAGAGTTCCCAAGATTCCTTGGCGTTGAGCCTCCGAGTCACCAGTCTCGCCATTCCCAAGTCGGCTCCCCTCACGGTCTCCCTCCACGGTGGTGAACTCCTCATTGGTGTTCCGCTTGTCCTCCTCTCCGGCTCTGTCAATCTGGGTGAACTGGCCAAATCCGAAGGTAAGGCCCTCGCTGGTGTTTGTGGAAACCATTCGATCATCTGTGACCCGTTCAGCGTAAGCAGAGTGTGAAGTCCTGGTGAGGAGGTGCTCCATGGCGATGTTGAATCCATCTCTGTGTCTGAAATTGCTCTCCTGATTGGACGCCCCGCCCTGTGCTTGCCATGGAGTGATCCGCGAGTCGTCCTGGTCTTCCTTCGTGCCGTAGTGAATGTCGAGCGCCAGGCAACCGCATCGTACCATAAGGTATAGGTGTGTCATCACGCCGAGCCCTAGGAAGTATAAAACGCAATGTAATCCCACCATGAAGAGGGAGGCGCCTCGATCGCGGCCAGGATGAGGTCCTGGGACGGAGGTCCGTCCTTGGATCCTATCCCAAAACCTGCCCTCTCCCAAGTCACCCTTACCTCGCCCTTTTCAGTGCTCGGCTCCCGTCAGGGACGGTTTGCCCAAGGTGCGGCGAGGGCGGTGGCTTCACCCCAACCTTCGGCGTCAGTGGCCAGAGGTTCCAAGGTGCACCGCTCGCGGGGTCTGCCGGCTGGCGTTTCGATCTGTATGCCAGCCAGTTCCTTTGGGAGTTCCGTCGAAGCCCAAGTTTCGGGTCTCGACAGATAGTCGGCCTCCTTGTTGGCCGTGCCTGGAATGTGCGTCGGGGTGAGAGCGGCCAAGCCCATGCTTTCCATTTGGATGGCAAGGACACCGCCCAAGAAGTTGAGGGCCTTGCTGGAGTTGGAGTACTTTTGCGTGACTGCCAATGCTGTCATCGAATCGCTCTGTACGATGATGTCCAGGCCCACGTTCAGCAGCAATTTCTCCCAACGCTTTAGGGCCACGAGGATGACCAACGTTTCAACGATGGCCTGAGAGGCTGAGGTGCCCAGGTCAAAGGGGAGGACGCAAGCATCTTCGTGTCACCGGCGACACCAGTGCCTTCGTGACCTTGCCGTTCACGACCAAGATGGCCCCCAGTCCCGTGGGTGAAGCGTCTGTCAGGATCTTGGCCGTCGCCTGCCCGGGCTTGAGTGTGAACTTCCGTACCGGGCGCCCCATCGCCGCCGCCAAGAAATGGACCAGCCAAACTCTTGCGCGCTCGACAGAACATTGGTGTTGTCCATCGAGCTCGTACCAGGACACCCGCTAACCAAGCTACCCTGCCGGCCAGCTTGCGTAGTTCGCTGACTGCGATCATCCCCTTTCCTTCCCAGATTTTCAGCTGTTCTTGAAGCTCTTTGATGAACTTTTCTGGCAGGCTGAGGAGGAGGGCGTCGAAGTGTGGTGGTTGTAGTTTGAACTTAACCCCACCCATGTCACTTGTATGGAGCGCTCGCCCTTCGACAGATTGCAGCCATTGTGGTGAGGATGCACGAGAGCAGTTCGGATCTCCTTTTCAGTGTACCTGCTAAAATCCATAAACTATCATCTAGGTACACTTGGTGGCGACCTTCGTTGGTTGGCACTAAGCTTTGCACTAATCGTGCCACCAAGGCCGCCACCCTGCTCCACGTCAATGGAGCTGTTTTGAATCCGAAAAGGAGGGCGATGAACATGATGTAGTCGTGGTCCATCCCTTCAACTCCGGGGGATAGACAATGAGGAAGTTCGGAGTTGTGTACTGCCAAATGCATGTAGGCATCGGAGATATCGATCAACGTAAATTCGAGGCCATCTCCTGGGACAGCAGCTTGTAGATTGATTCCCCAGGTTTTGCCACATCGTAGGTCGTAGGCGTAGGCCTCACCGCTTCGATGTCCATCGTCATCCTAATCTTGATGCGCGCTGAGATGTCCCCTCTTGCCATCTCGGCTGCCGTGTAGACCAGGTGCCAAGCTTCTGGGTATAGCCTTGCAAGCTTCTCGATGTACAGTTCGTAGGCGTGCAACGGTGCAAGTGCGCTCTCCTTCAGCATCAGCATGGCGGTTATGAAGACCCTGAAGCAGGCCCTTCGCTGTGTAGCCCTCGGCCGTGGGAATCCAAGTCCTGAACTTCGAAGATCTCAGCGCCTTCCTTCCGAAGGGGACCCATACCGCCTATAGGTCCACGTAAGGCGTCAAGCCTTCTGCCTCTTGCGTAATGCGCTCAACTGTTCCAAGGTTGGCTCTTCCTCTTCCTCTGGTACGGCTCCAGTCAGCTGTACATACTGCTGGAGCCATAGCCTTTTCTTCTCTTCCGGGAGGACGGTGAACTCTGAGTCGTCCCCCTGGCCGATGATTTGTGAACATTTCAATTTCCGGTCCTTCGTGCCCTCCCCGGCGGGTGTCTCCGTGGCTGGCGCGCTTGGCCTTGATGAGGACGCTGTATCCGTTGATGTCCATGCATCCTCTTCCTGCCAGGTGTTCCAGGCCCCACCTCCGCGGGTGTACATGATCCTATTTTCCAGTTTCCAAATCAACCCCACCTGGGCCGCTTGGATCGAAGGTTGGTGGCCGTCGAGCATGGCCTGATCCAAGGAAGCAGCTACTGCCTCGCCCGGAAGCGCAGCCCGCTTCCGCCACAAAGGCACGCCACAGGCCGTCCGACACGCCGTAGAAATGTTTCAGCTCCACCACGCGTGACATGGCTAATGCTGCCCCCTCCGCGGGGAACATGCCCGAAAATCCAAAGGCCCGCAAAAAGGCAGGCCCACCTAACAAATCCCATGGCCTCAAAATGAAGCCACGGGGGAAGGTGGCTTGACCCAAAATGGCATACTCAAGCCACCATCCCCCCCCCCTATACTCCACAAATTGTCACTGGAAAAACTCATGCTTCGTTTTTCTACACCCAGTCTGGTGAGAAGTTTTGTGCCATGTAGAGCTTTCCCGCTACTCTTCACCCAATGCAGGGGAAGAGACATTCAGCTGGGAAGAAAAGAAACAATAATTATACAAGCGTAGACCCCAAACAGCTTCAAAAATCGATTTCTTGGTTCGCCCTACTTTCATCCCAAGAGCAAATTGTTTCATCAATGAATTTTTGTCGGCATTGACACCGCTATTTTTTCGGCCACACTCCTCTCCAGTAAGCCGGGCCACAGAGACCAGCCACAGAGTTCAGGGGCGCGGCCAAGACAAGGACAAGAGGAGGACAAGAAGGACACAGAGCCGGGCCACAGAGCCCAGCCACAGAGTTCAGGGGCGCGGCCAAGACAAGGACAAGAAGAGGACAAGGCCCAGCCACAGCCCAGCACAGAGGACAAGAGGAGGACAAGAGCCCAGTAAGCCGTCCATAGCACACGAGCGCGCGCGCTTGCCCTGCTCTCGCTCTCGCTCTCTCTCTCTCTCTCTAAGTTTCTCTTTCTCTGTCTGGAACGTATTTCAGAGCGCGCCAGAGCGCGCCGTCCAAAGCACGCGAGCGCGCGCGCCCTGCTCTCTTTCTGTCTTTCTTTCTTTCTTTCTGTCTGTCTGTCTGTCTGTCTGTCTTTCTTTCTTTCTTTCTTTTCTTTTCTTTTCTTTTCTTTTCTTTTCTTTTCTTTCTTTCTTTCTTTCTTTCTTTCTGTCTCTCTCTCTCTCTCTCTCTCGCGCGCGCGCTTTCTCTCTCTCTCTCTCTCTTTCTCTTTAAGGTTCTCTTTCTCTGTCTTTCTCTCTGCAGAGCGCGCTCTAAGCGCGCCTTTCTGGAGCGTGAGCGCGCCGTCCATAGCACACGAGCGCACGCGCGCTCGCCCTGCTTTCTTTCTTTCTTTTTTTCTTTCTTTCTTTCCTTCCTTCCTTCCTTCCTTCTTTCTTTCTTTCTTTCTTTCTTTCTCTCTCTCTCTCTCTCTCTCTGTGGCCAAGAGGAGGACAAGAGGAGGACAAGGCCCAGCCACAGAGCCCAGCCACAGAGTTGACAGAGTTCAGGGGCAGGACAAGAGGAGGGCAAAGCCCAGCCACAGAGCCCAGCCACAGAGTTGTGGCCAGCTCTTTTCTTTCTAAGATAGAACCCCAACAGTAAACTGTTTGGGGAAAAAACATATATGTTGTCTCAGGATTTAGGCCCACATGCCTGGGCACAAAGGAAACACCTAGTTAAAAGGGTTTGACACGAGATGTGAATGCGATGCAGTGTGAAGGGCGGGTTGTCGGGAGTGTGTGAATTGAGGTGAGGTGAGGTAAGGTGAGGAGTGGTTAGGTACTTGTCCTTCGCTTGAAGACCAGACTTTCCGCACAAACCAGATTCTACAAACTGCAAGCAAACTTGCGTCAAATCCCAACGTGAGGCCTCACGCTGGAGGTTTGGGTCTTTCAAGCCCGACAAGTGCATACTACTCGTTGCGCCGACACGACAAGGCGTGGTTAAGACCAGGTGAGGCTGATAACCGTCTGGACGAAAAACATTAAGGAGATGAAGCACACTAAGCAAGCTACAGAGAGATGACCGCAGGTGAAGCCAAAAGAGACGACAATGGAAATTAGCTTGGAAAATGACGTGTCAACCTGGTACAAGGGAGTGAGGTGAAGACCTATGGAAAGGCCTTGTGAACAACCTGTAAGTCCCAATTTAAAAACATCAGAAACTCGGCCTTCGACCCCCAACGATATGTGTACCAGTCTGTGGTGGCAATATGACGCAAAGGTGTTCCAAATAATCATCATTTGCGTGACATGCGCCATGGCTCTTCTGGTTGAAATTGGTGAGCACTTTCTCCAAATCTAGCTGTTCCTGTGGAGAACAGCACCTCCGCACTTTTTTCCTCCCAAAGCTGCAACATCCACCAAGTCAGCATCCAACAGTCCATCCAACTAAAGTCCTCGAAGTTCAGAGCAGTCAAACTGCGGCGAAAGGCAACTGAAGCCATCGCAGGCTTCGAGTCGAGTCGTCACTAAAGTTTGATCGGCTGAGCCCTCGACCTGGCGATCCATAGGGCTAGGCGCGTTACGATGGCTGCACGTCATGCGACAGCTCCTGGGGCAGGGGTTGTTCGATTCACAGTTCCTCTTCAACGTCAAAATCAAACATCCATTCCCTGTCTTTGGAGATGCCAACTTTGAAGATGTGCAGGGTGTGAAGATGGGCATGTCTGGATATGCACGGATGTCAAGATGTGAGATGTAAAGATGTGTAGATGTGAAGATGTGCTGCTGTGGAAAATGCAACTCTGGATATGATGTAAGTTGAACCCTTTGCTCAGGCGCTGTCTGCAAAAATGGCAATCTTGCCATCAGGTGCCATCGGATAGGGTAACAGCGCCGGTAGCTTAAACAACCGCATGGGCTGAAAACAATAACAATCCTCGGCAACAGGAGAGCGCAGTTTATGCCAAGTGCCCAGTAGATTTTTAGGTGGAACGATCTTCTCTCTCACACCACATAGACCCTACTCAAGAACAGGTTCATCAAAACATGTATATAAGTATGCAAAATACCTCGACAGGAATCGATAAAACCATCTTGGCGAGGCCGCAAGGATCGCAAGGGCGTCTCCAAGTGCTTCCCCGTCTGTCTTCACTGCAGGAAAGCCCTGCAAAGCTAAGTGGGGAGGATACTGAAAGCTGAAGACACAATGCAGCGAAGTGTCGTTGCCAATGATTATCCTACGGCAGATGTACAAACACGCAATCCTTTTCGGATCTTTTCCAACGCAGAACAGCCAGCTGTCCTCTCAGATTCACCCAATTTCTGGAGGTCGTTCAGCAAAGTCTTTGGGCACCGGTAAACCCACCACCTCGAACATTAAACGATCATGTGAGGACATCTCTCCCTTGTCAGCCAGCTCACCGATCTCACCCGTCTTCACATCAACCTTGTACCAGCCTTCAAGATCCACCTTGGCAGACTTTTTATCCAAAACAAGCACTTCACAGTGCCTCTTGACCTCTTCTTCGTAAGCATGTCCAAAGTAGCTGATCTCAGATTCGTTGAATTTGGCTTTCAGGTCAGATTCTAAGCCCTTATCCTTCACTGTCTTCTCAGCATCTTCGCAAGAACATCTTTCCAAATACTTTCTGGCCACCCGCAAGACAATAGGCTGATCTGCGCAGTAGTCCAGCCCAAACCTGGCAGCAATAGACCAATTGGTCGACCAAGAAACATATTGCGAATCGGCTGTTTGACCTCGCAGGTGCTGTTCATGATTGGAGCTCCTCCCACGAGGAAAGACATGAGTTGGAGAGGCAGCTCCGCGGTAGATGTAGTCCTCCATCTTATCCATGCTCATGATGCGCAAACCTCTGCTATGTTGTTTGACCTTGAGTACAAGCTCGGGTCAGAATGGCTACAGAGGCACAATCGCTTGTTATTGATTCACAGCTGCAACACTCAACAAGCATTGCGCAGGTCCTTGATGTACAGGGCATATCAGCGGCCATCAAGGAGTACTTCGGGCTGCCAGTGGCTGGCCACTTTGTGTGACAGTTCCTGTCATGGGGGTGTTTGGCAATACACTCGATATTCAGACGACAAGAAACGACCTTGCAATTCATCCATTTCGATAGGGACATGTCCTCCATGTCTGATTTGTCTTAGCTTTCATTGGAGCAAGCTAAGGCTGATATGAGGTCACAAATGTCGTGGCAGAAGTTGTCAGCTTGGTGCAATCAAAAGGCATCTGGCGGACTTGCAATGCGTCAAAGAAAGAGAAGGTCGGAGAGGAACAAAAATGCCGTTTATCTGCAGGCTCTGCTGTTGATAGCCCAAGTGTTCTTTCTGTGCACGAAGCAACATCAAGAGCCAACGTGTAGACTTGTTCTTCTATTACAAAGAAACCTATCTTGGTTACTTTCTCGGCGATCGTCTTCATGCGCCTTGTCAACCTTCGCCCTTCCGAAGGAACAAGGACTAGCCAGCTTAACAAACATTGCGCTTGGAGTTCTGGGTGGGATTGATACCGGAGTTGGTCAAGCAAGTTGAATTGCATTCAATTGGCGAGGGATGTGAGATTGGACAATGCATGAAAGCAATGTCGCAGCCAGTCGAGTCAAAGCTACTCAAGAGCTGCACTTCCTCCCCTTGAACTTGGCAGAATTCACAGGAAATCCTTCTCCAGAGGATATTATCAAAACCTTCATCGGAAGACAAGTGTTACCCGCCCGACAATCCTCGTTGTACAGGCAGGGTCCAGCAAGCAAGGGCGTAGGTCGTTTTCAGTGGAGATACAGAGGCTTTGATGGAGAATGATCGGAGTCTGAGTGATCTATGTCAACACTGCACAACCCATTGCCTCGCCAGGCTTGATGATATATACATACAGAACATCGAGCGCAAACTGTGTGGAAAGAGCAGGGACTGAAAACAGGATATCATATATATCAGACTGTCCCCAAAAAAATGTAGCCTGAAGGAATGGGGAGCCTTGACCAAAAGGTTGGCAAAGATTTGTCTCAGCAGTCTAGCTTCTCTCCTTCATAAGCGAAGAGGAGTCAACCAGGCCTGTGGCGGCCTGTGCGAAGGTTTGTATACTCTGTTCAATACTTTGGAATAATCTGTCTGTCCAAGATTGAATAATGCACTTAGTGCTACCTGGGCTGCATGACGACTATGGGGCCTATAGAGATGCTCATAAAAAGGCAGCGTGTAGGCATGTAGGTAGCCAACTCCCATATGAAAATTCAACAGAAAGTCAACTGAGGGGTGGAAAACGAACGCGTCTGCGTCCAAACTGCCAAACATTGAAAACAATCTAAATGGCATTGTACCGAAAAGGAAGTGCTGCCAGTTGTACAGTCACTGTAAAAGGATTGGACTCCACTGGCTGAGTGTTCCTTTCGTGACGTTGTTCAACTTTCATGACGTTGAATAATATTATCAACTTGGCAGCCCTGCAACAGGCACAAAGGATTGGGAGTCAAAAGCAAATGGAAAAAGTGGCTGCGTTGGGCCTCATCTCCAAAAGCCCACAATCCCAAATACACACATGCACTCGAAAACAAACGGCCAAACATTGTTCGACACTCTTGTGGGACACTCTTGTAAGATCAGATGCGGTCGCTTGCGAACGGTTGCGGACGGGTGCCAACGGCGACAAACGGTTGCCAACATGAACGCGAACAACGCTCTACCCTCAGAGTCCCAAATAAACGAGAAGCCTTCGCTACGCATTCGGGGAAAAACTGCAATGAGTGGGCGCACTGGTTTAGTGAACACAAAGCAAATGAAATGCGCTCATTCAAGAAAATAACAATTGTTCGGCTCAACTCTACAAAACACACCGCAATATAAGCTCGCCTCTTTGCCGTTTCCGACCAATCGGTGACGAGAACGTCCTGGCTCATCCAAAAAGCTATTACCGCAACAACCTGTGGTCCAGGCAGCAAAGCGAAAGTCGACTCAAGTATTCAGCGGCCAAGGCTGCCTCAAGGAAAAAGCGATCCTGCTGAACTTGAGTACTCAAGTCCCAAAACATCTTCACAGATATTTCACAGGACCAAAAACAATTCACAATTAGCCCAGCTGGAGACCCCAATAGCAAGATACACCGGGACAAAAAGAAAAATCTGGAAACAGCTGCTGTTTTCAACACATCGACCATCTCTTCCTTGGACACCATCATCACATAACCGAGACACCACCACAAAATGACCAAGGCACCATCACAACATGACTGGGACACCGTCACAACATGACTGGGACACAATCACAACATGACCGGGACACCATCACAAGGTGACCGGGACACCAACATGACATGACGGGAAAACCATCACAAGATGACCAGGGCACCATCACAACATGACCGGGGCACCGTCACATGACCCGGACACCATCAAAACATAACCGGCACACCGCCAAAACATGACCAGGACACCATCACAACAGGACCGGGACACCATCA
>CAXAMN010022707.1:501361-535169 GCA_963970005.1 Durusdinium trenchii | reverse complement strand
CCATCAAAACATGACCGGGACACCATCCGCCCACCAGCTCTGACGGTGACCGGACGGCGCCCGTCCGCCTATTAGTTTTGCAAGACCCCATAGCATGGCTATTGGGGAATAAAGAATCGCTCCTGATCGAATCACATCCGCCACGTCGAACTGAAGATAACGTAAATATGATCAGTACGCCGATGAAAAAGCATCCGCAGACCTGAGGCATACCAGGAAGGCGTGGGGTCACTCCAGCACTTGGTAGAAGAACAATACAAAAAAATAGGGTCATTGTAGGGTGGCTGGACAAACCATGAACCATTCAGCAGCAATATATAGACTTCAAATTGCGTGGTCTTCAAGCGTTGCAAAAAAACAACACAAAATGCAAAAAGTTCAGCCTGGTCAGGTCAATCCTTCGATAGCTCCAACTTCACAAACACCTCAAGGGAAACAGGACTCAAAGTTAAGGTCCACGTCAAAATCCGTCTCAGTCATGGGAATTCTGGCCGTACAGTCAAGGCAGCCGACGTTCTCAAAAAAGAGAATCCTCCTTCACATGACAGGTCTCGACCTCTCCCAGGTTTGCCTTTTCAGAGTGACAAGCCACCGCGTAAAGCCAATCGTTGCTACGTGCCTCGCCAGCGTTCCCTCCCAAGAAATCTAAGGTTGTTCCCACTCCATGCCCAAATGTTATGCCTTGTCCTGATCTCTGATTCCTCTTAGTTTGCACGGGTCTCTATCTTGCGTTTCGAGGTCTCGGTTTGAATTGGTTTCTTTGGAATAGTGTTTTGCTGATTATTGTTTCACAAACTATATGTGAACATCCCTCCCCTAAAAGCTCATGAAAGTTCAATTTGTTGCCTCCTTTCACATTTGTTCAAAGGTATTCCGGTCTTATTGTTTGTCGGGCGCTGAACATAGCATCAGGAATCAAACAAACCAAAAAACTGACAAATGGACAGACAGACAGACAGACAGCCAGCCAGCCAGCCAGCCAGCCAGCCAGGCACAGACAGGCAGGCAGGCTGACTGACTGACTGACGGACACAGACACAGACACAGACACAGACACAGACACAGACACAGACACAGACAGAGACAGAGACAGAGACAGACAAACAAACAAACACGCACACAAACAATCGGGAAAAGAAGCGTTCGTACAATGTTCCATGCCACACGCCCAACTAGGTGTGAAAGTGTAAGGAAACAGGGTGAAGTATGTAAAGCGGTCAAACCATGAATGAAGTTGGCAGTCTCATTGTAAAAATCCAAAATCGGAAGGTTCAAAGATCGAAGTCTCAAATGCAAGACTGCCAACGCAGAACCGATGTTAGGGTTGGCGAGATTGTTCTAGTGACACCGGGAAGCCAGTTAAGAAAATCACAGGGAAAAACAGAAAAACAACAGGTACAGTAAGGTGATCAGTAGGTCATGGATGCTGTGTGCCCCTGCAACAATCCTATAAATGTGACCTGTGATTCCGAGGTTTACATGTCAATGGAAACCCTACAACGCGCGCGGCTTCGGTTGATGATCGGTTTTTGCGACGAGCACAAAATTTGGCAAGAGCCGCTGCCCAGCGGGGCCGGAACAGAGCCGGAAACCGAGCCAGCCAAAAACACTGTTGTGGCTAGAGCCGGAAACCGAGCCAGACAATCATGTTCCTAGATGGAAAACAACATGGCTAACAGGCTGTGAGAGCAAACGGCAGAAACACATTCAACAAGCAGCCTTTACCTGATGGTCCAAGCTACAATCCAAGCTGAAACGTTTTTCGTCGTTGGTCTGTTTGGAATCGTGATCCTAGTCTTTCAGTTGCAGGCGGCCAACCTACCAAGGATTAGACTGGCTAGAACATCAAAAACTCTCAGTGAAAGAACTGGTAGCTAGGCGGCCCAATAAAAAAAGTTTGAAGCAAAAGCTCCCCTTCAAACAGATGAACCCAAGAGCCACAGTCAAAGCAGTCTTCTTCCGATCGTCTATCTTGATGCCTTGGTCAAAGGCAAGGTTGAAGTGCCACATGTTGCACCCAGCAAGCCCAGCACTCAGGGTCGTAGCGAACCACGCGTCGCCAGCCGTTCTGTAAGAAGCGAAAAAGGAGTTCAGTGGCCTGCTTTGGTCAACGCATCTGCCACGTCGTTTTCTGAAGGCACCCAAAGGAGCGGAACGCCTTGGCGTTGAAGACTTTCTATGATGGCCAACCAGGCCGGGGCCGCATACTACTTCTCTTTGAGATTTGAGAAAGGAGAGAAACCTGAAGATGCTCCGTTGCCCTTGCGCGTCACATACCGATTTTGCTGCTTGAACTTTGCTGGTGAACTTTGCTGGTCCAATCAGTTCCCAGCAATTCATTCCCCTCGGCTCCCGTGAACATCAATCCCTGCTCACCACAATCCAATGCCTGGACGCGGGCGCTCAAGCTGTAAGGATTGGTGCGTCATTGCCACTAAGTGGCCGACCGTGGAGCTGTGGTCAGGTCTGTTGCCCACTGCTGCGTCGGTGAAGCAGACAAAAGCGCACTGGCAGATTCCAACCGATAAAAATCGCTAGGCGTGAACTTCTCAGCAAAGCCGGTTGGTCTGAACCAAGCAGTTTCTACTTCCCCGGCGTCGAGCACTTTGCAAAGACGACAACTTGGCCATATGCTTTACTGAGTGCTCAGTCTGGAGTTTGGGCGAGGCCCGGGGGCCGTCTAGATGGAGCCCTCCAGAGAGGGTGATTTTTTGCCACTGAGCAAGAAAGCATCCACATGAGATGCGTTGTCTGATCTCAACCTTTCCATCCTGCAGGACAACGTGATAGCGCTGTCAACATCAGCGTACCACTTGCGGGGAGCGCTGATCAAACATATAAAAAAATATACGCCCTTCAGCAGACTCGCAACTCTACGCGGTTGCATTTTCGGCGTCAGCTTCCAGAGTCGCCAACGCCGGCGGTATGAAAGTCCACACATGGGAGCTGCACGCTACGGCCAGATGTTCGAATCAGGATCGCTGTATAGGTATAGGCCAGCAACAAGACTACGCGGGCTTGGGCTGCATCTTTGATGCATCATCGTCCAATTGCTACTGTGCGCAAAACTACTTCTGCCCCTTTCTGGCCTGACTTCGCCCTGTCTGGAAGGGTGGGTCCTTGAGCATTTTCTTCCATGTGTCTTCTGAACTGGGCACGTCAATGATGATGAAGTCCTGCCCAGGATCTTGCAGCAGTCATCAAAGTCGACCATCTGGTTCACGCGCCTTCCGGGCTCTTCTATTGCCGCACCTCCGTCAGTGTCTGCGTCTCGTTGCCAAGGTCGATGATTTGCTCCTTCACATCGGCCGGTTCGGCGAAGACCTGCTGCAGCTCAGTCTGAGCTTCCAACGTTCGCAGCCTCCTCTGTTGTCTTCCGCCACTTGGTGGTTGGCACCGAGCGCAAGGAACAGGCTAAAAGCAAGTCCTTGGTCCACTGGAGACGACGCGCTCGGCGACTCTGGAATGTCTGCCGAAAAGAAGTTTTTTCTCCATCATTCACCACAACGGTTCAAACTCTGTGACACAGAAGCACACATCACACGCGCACACGCCGACAAGGACAAAGCTGAAGGTGACAAACATGCTGAACACGTGGACAAACATGGAACGCGCAAGAACAAGTGAAAGTTGCTCAACTCCGTGATTGGCTGCGCAACGAGCACTTTTTCTTCAGAACCGGGAACAGTGATTGCGCTCTGGTACATCTTGACCCCTCCATCAAGCCAGCTGGAACATAAGCACAACGAGAGGTGTCCAGTTCATGATTTTGTCAAAGGCGCCGAACAACTGCTTTCAGGACAATCCTTGTTGAGGATGCCTATAGCGAGACTTAGCGAGAATGCCCCGTTTGATCTTGCGCAGCCCTACGTGCCCTCTTCAAGAGTGCAAATGACTTTGAGTGTTGCGTCGAACCATGTCCGAAGCCGAAGCTATAAAGGGCTTCTTGGCGCTAGGGACTACTTCGGTCACTTCCATCACACCAACTTGCTCAGTCCTTCGCCGGTGGATGCGCTCCAGCGACTGCAATGCCCACACGCTTTCCGTCGCGCCTGAATCCAACACTGCAAAGAGGTCGGGAGATTGGACCTCAGCCGTCATCGAAGCCACTGTCGCTGGTATCTCATCCAAGTGCACTTCATTCTCTTCCTTCACGAGCGGGATGTCCATCACCATGAAGGCCTTGCCACCTTGACGCTTTCCAGTGTTAGGAAGATGTAGAAGCCTTTCCTCCACCAAACTTCCCTTTTCACTTGCCTTCCCCTGCGTCATGCGAGGAAAGAAACTGCGACTGCAGTTCTTGTGCGTCAGGAGCGCGCCACTTTCGGTGAACGACCTCTCATGCTTGTCTTGTTAGGCCACTGGGTTTGATCCGACCAAGCGTCCATGTCGGCCTGCCACCAGGTGAATTCTCCTTGACCCTCTTGACAACAGAAACCATCGCCAGCTTCTCTGAGGGCAAAGTCTCCGTGGAGCGGTTGTAGTTGCAGCGGGCAAGTCTTTGTCCTTGCTGTCCTGCATAGCCAGCCGCTTCACCCAGGCTGTCCCACGTGCTTCACTCACCAAGCGCCAGCCGCTGAGGGAAGCAGGTGCAAAGATCTGAGGGAGATAGCTTGGGGCAAGTCCAAGTTCAAGCCCAGCACGCCGTTCTCAAAAGTGCCTTGGAACAATGTCTTAGCCTTGGAAAGAAAGTGGATGCCTTCCAAGGCTCCGCTACCAGTCTCAGTCAGAGAATGGTAGTCAAACAAATGAACCCAAGCGCCACAGTCAAAGCAGTCTTCTTCCGATCGTCTCGATCTTGATGCCTTGGTCAAAGGCAAGGTTGAAGTGCCACATGTTGCACCAGCGAGCCCAGCAGCCAAAGGGCGGTCACTTCCCTCGAACCAGCACAACCACGGATGCGGCGGACACGCCAGGGCCAGGGTTAGGCAAACCAAAAACATGCAAAGGCTTCATACATGACATCTGCTGATTCAGGACTCTCAAGTTCACCAGCCAAGGTGTTTATTCTTCTGCCCCAAGCAAGTTTTGAAAATCGCACAAAACAGTCAATAGCAGACGCAGTCAAAGGAGATTAAATCAGCTGAGGTCCTGGAAGATGAATAAACACCATGCTGCGATGATCACAGGCTACAAGAGTCCTGCCACCGGACAGGTCGCTTGGACAATCAACATCCTCTCTCAACAAACCCAGTCAACAACTCAGAAGGACCCTATACACTCTACTACGCTCTATGCACAAAAATCAGACTGATATGGGAATGGCTTTAACTACCGTCATACATCTGCAACAGCCTTCCTTCAACTACACGAGAACGCGCTTGTCCCGGAAGAAGACTTCGCACCAAGCTCTTCAGATCTGGCGAAGTGCAAAAAGCCCACTGTCAACTGCAAGAAACAAAACCTAAGGCATTGCTGGTCTCACCCCTTCTTCCACCAGCTCTGGTCTTGAAGGCCCCTGGAAATCTGTACACAGGTGCAAAAACAGATCCTTCCCAAAAAAAGGATCTGAGGCGTGATTCAGAATTCAGAACAAATGTCTGTTCATTTCACAGTCGTAGTGATATCCAAGGCTGTCGCTGTTAATCTCAAAGCGGTAGGCACCTTGCGGGTTCCTGTTGTGGGACAGAATCACTGCTTCATGAACAAGTTTGTTTTCGTTCAGCTCTGCCGAAATATCATCAACATCGATCATCTCAAATTTGTAGGCTGCAACGATGGGCAACGCATAGTGCGCGTCATGCCGGCCACTGTTCACAAGGGTGGGCGGCTCCCCCGGGGTTCCTTCAAGGATGTGGGTGACCTGTGCCTTCTTCTTTCCGGAGTTGAAGCGGCTGAGAGCCTGTCGGTAAGCCGCTTCCAGCAACCCAATCCCAGGATTGTTCTCCACTCTGACCAACTCCCCATTCTGCTTTCGCCTCAATGGTAACGATGTCTGGTACATTGCCACACCGTCCATCATCGGCATCTCACTGGACAAATCATTTAGAATGTGTTTGAGACCAAAGTCTCTGGTGAAACCAAACGTTGTGGTTGCCTCATCTGCTGTCAACAACGGCATCAGCACAAATGGGCCAGAGGGAGTGCAAGGAGCCAAAGCTTCGGGGCACATAGAGGACAAATAGCAAACACCTTACTGGTCAGGCTCATTGAGTACTGAACGAAGCAGCAGCCTTAGCCGGATTGTTGCAGGTGGTTGCCAGGCTCAATCAAATTGTCCTTGTCAAGCAGGGAACTCTCACATTCAAACTGGCAACAAAGCTTAACACACGCAACAAGCGCCTCCACCTGGTGGCTGCTCACTGCGTCCGCACGGAATGTCAAACCTTGCCCAAAAGCTTGAAGCCATCGAAGATCAAAGCCCAAACCATAACTGGGATCTTCCCATAGCAGATCGGTAGCTCTTTATAAAGTTGAGAACTGAGAACAGGGCAACTTGTGGATGGCATGTCAGACTGGCCTCTGCAAAACACAAGTCATCTTAATGATCTTACGGAGACAACCTGCACTCGTGGGAGCTCGCTTCAGCTGGGCAAGACTTACTCAATAGGCTCTCTCTTAGAGCGACTTCAGTCAAATGCCTCCGGTTTGACAGGGTCTTCATGCCGTCTTCCAACATGAGCCGAAAAACAAAACATTGGTCTTTGATGCATCCTTGTGCAAAGCAGATATCCTGGATTATTTCCAGGCCCCAAAGTGGGTCTCAGCCATAAAAGAAAACGAGTTGGCAAGCAACGAATCCAATTTGCCAGGCATGGGTTATTTCAAAAACTTGCTGGTGTTTCTTTCCAAATATTTTCTGATTATGAGTTATGAGCAAGCGTTTTCTTAGTGTATCGATCTTGCTGTAGCAACTCTCCAGCTCGATGTTGCAATTCACATCACACACCATGTTTGGAAAGAGCTCTTTGAGGTCGAAGCCAGGTATCAGCGGACATCTCAGCCACCTTCTACAGCTTCAGACCTGCATCTACCCGAGCTCTTGGCCCACTTGTGGCAAGCCAACTGGCTCTGTCCGCGTCTGTGGTTTCAAATTTCAAGCACTGGCTCAAACAAGTCAACAGTCAATGGTCCAAGGTGCTGGCTGGACTTGGTACTGGATGTAACGGAATGCCCATCGTGGATGATAAAGAAACTTGTTTGCTCTCCAGTCAAGTCATGTTGCAGGATCAGTCAGACCCTTAGTTGCAAAACGCAGAAATTCCTGAGCCTCTCGCCTCCCTTCGGCATAGACTTAGAGTCACCAAAGGCTGAGAACCACAAACAGCAAACCTGCTCAAATGAGATGCACTGACCCCTCACATTCACTCTGTCTTTAAGTTCACCATGTAAGTTCATGAAGTGAGTCTGGTTGTGTCCAAAAGTGCCAAACGTCTTTTGGGCCTTCTAAGGCCATTAGTCGCTACAGCTAACAAACACGAGAACAATAACAATGCCAAGGACAAGGGCACAAGCAAACCCTGTCGGCAGTTCTGGCAATCGCAACATCCATGTGGGAATTGAAGCAGTCCTGATTTGCTTTCTTGCCTCTTCATCTCATGAAGTTTTTGGTGTTCCTCTCACATCTCACATCTCCTTCACTACCCTTTTGTGCCGGCCAATCTCATGATTGTTCCTTGTCATCTGCCGGGACATGTCACGATGGTGTCTTGATGATGTGAGACACAGCACAACAAAGCACTGAGGCGATGTGGCACACCGAGATGTAGACATGGCGGCACCATCGACACACGCCAACGCACAGCTCAGAAAAGCACTCAAACACCGACTATCCACGACACAGCGAGACCCCACACGGAGACTGGATAAAGCTGAGACACAAATGGCCTAAAGAGTGAGCAAACGAAATGAATCCGTGTTGAGAACATGTTTGTTTTGGTTCGGAAAAAGAAATCAGTCTTACTGATGTACGTGAAATCCATGCAGTGCCACACACCAGGACAACGACGCTGACACTTTTGGGGAGTCAAGCCAATCCTAGGAAAGGTGCTCCAAGGCACACAAAAACCATCAAACAGCGAAGTTGCATCCGCTTTTTGTTGCTCATACTCATTGGCTGTATGGCTGTCGATAGTGTAGAAATCGCAAAACAGCACACGGCCCAAGTTGAAGCCCCTTGCAATAAAAAATATAGAGGCAACCCAGCTGTGCTGACTGCTGGATGTACATGCTTGCTGATACTGGTTCTTCAATCAAGTGACTATCCAGTCGACGAGCGGTGTGCACCAACATATATACACACAGAAACGTTGAGATTGGATGCTCGGCCGCGTGCTCATTCTGTCACTAAAAATATGTTCCTTGCTTGCCATGGGCTCCAGTGGATGTGGAATGCAATGTGCCACACCAGACCAGGTGCCACACTAGACGGTGCCGGTGCCTTCAAAGCTTCGTTTGTGTCCGTACAGCTTCGTGAGTTGATCATGGCGAATCCAGCTGCTATTACTGTAGTTGCAATAGAAAACTATTAGTTATTCTTGCTATTCTGGCTAGCTTATTCATCCAGCAACACTTATAATGTTCTTTTTTTCTCAAGTTGGATCGTCTCCAAATGCTTCGTCGTGGCGATGAAGGTCTCGAACCTAGGCAAAGTCTGAACCTGCGCATTGATGCACTCCATTGAGAGGACATGTAGCCCAATGACGGCCAGCATTCTGCAAACTCTAGGCCAAATCTGCCGGCTCAAGTTGGCCGAGAGTTGCCCGCGTTTTGCGGCAGTTTCTTCAATCCTGTTAGGCTCAGGTCCCATGCCCAGACCATGTTTACTGCAGTGATGTGAAGCCCACGCCGGCCATGAGTTGCCGTTGATCGTATTTCACGGGTCTCGATCTAGTGCCTCTTCAGCTCATATTTCACGCACACAATGGGCGACCAGGAACAAAGTGAGAAGGGATAACATGTTTATGTCCACTCTAGTTCTCCATTTTTCGATCTCGCTTTGACAAGCGCCCCTTTTTTGGTTAGCAGGCCGCAGGCCCTCAACAACCAAAAAAAGGCATGCCTAGGGGTAGCTTCCATATGTTTTCTAGCTTTCCATCTCTCAATCTGGCTATCTCTCTCACACTCTCTCCCCTTCTATCCATCTAACATTCGCGATCCGTCCAACTAGTAACTAGCCCTCGATTGACCTATCTATAACTTACACATCCATTTATCCACATCTACCTAATCTTCTTGTTACATCCTCTCTATCTCCCTATGCCTCTATATCTCCATCTCTTCAGCGAATATCTCTGTCTCACCATCTCTCTGACACTCTCTCCTGATCTACCCATCCACCCATTGGCCCAACTAGCCTTGAGCTTATCTGTCTTTCTGTCTCTCTCTCTCTCTCTCTCTCTCCTCACTTCGTTCGCTAAATAACTCTCGCCTGGAATCGGCTCACTTTCATGATATCCGTGTATCCGCAAGAACTGCAAAAGTCCCAGTTGGCCACAAAATTGAACTATAGTAGTGGTCAAAGAGCCATCTGGCCCGTCTGGTTACTGTATTTGAGATTGGTGTAAAGAGCGACAGTTGTACTGTTCGTTGTGTTACTTCCAGAGGCCCACCACATAACCTTCCAAGGGGAACATGCTCATATAATCACATGATGTTCTGATCAACATGGTGACCCTGCTAAAATACATTGCAAACCCACCTCTCCACATCAAAAAGATCGAAATAAAATCACCTTGATAGGAGGATATTGGAGGCTAACGACTGACAATGTGGAGCCAAGTGATTTTGTGATGTGATTTCTTTAAAGGAGATCGGGACGCAGCAAC
This sequence comes from Durusdinium trenchii, assembly GCA_963970005.1. Taxonomy (NCBI): domain Eukaryota; class Dinophyceae; order Suessiales; family Symbiodiniaceae; genus Durusdinium; species Durusdinium trenchii. Next base: position 525,402 of record CAXAMN010022707.1, on the reverse strand, counting down.
GCACTTGCAGAGCTTCCTGGTGCTCAGCTTCATCGATACACGAGACACAGCCAGCAAACGCGGGGTCATGATATTCGATGGCTGGGCAAACAGCAAAATATGTTTTGTTGTGTTCAGTCTGCTGCGTTCGGCCTGCTACTTCATGGGCTGTTTCGTACCTCATTTTGTTGTGCCTCCTTCGGGCATTCTTCGTGCAAACCCATCACCAGGACCAAAGATTCAAACAAGACATGCTTGGCGACTTGTTAACAAGAGGCATCACCGCCCAAAAACAACAATAGTGCAAAAGTTGCGAAACGAAATGTCAGTCATGTCATTGCCTTGCAAAAAAAAGAAAAAAAACGCATTGCCTGGCAATAGCATTTGTCGCTCATCTCCCTCCATAAACTTCTAAATTGAGTTGCCACAAAGAACTGAGGGCCTGCAGGATGCTCGGGCTGCAAATGGGTTCCATCCAACTTGGAAAGACCATGCTTGAGATGTAGCAACAAACCTTGATGGACATCTATGTGTTACCAGTGTCGCAAGTGCCTGAAAAGGAAGATGTAGCGGCCCAACTGCGTATATAGAGAAAAACTCATTCATCCATTCATCCATTGATGTGCGCCTACCAAGCAAACTGCTGGAAGATCTGCAAAGCAGCCAGGATTTGTCTGGTCAGAAACAGGACAAGTCTGCATGTCAAATAACCCGCCGCGGTCTGCCTTACACCCACGAAAAACTTGCAAAGCAGCCCAAACAGAGTAAAATGAAAGCAAATGTTGGTCCAAACAAGGAACCAAGAAAGACTCCTGTGCTTGCTTCAATTGATACAAGTGCCACGTACATGCGACAAAGGTCTTTGTCACCACTGCCATTGCAGAAAGCTTTTGATTTGCCTTGGCAGCGACTATCTTCCCAGCTCATCGAGAGCACCTGGTCTCAGGCATTGGAGTAAAATTGGCTAGAAGACTTTGGTTAGTCAGCTCTCCAGTTTCTGGATGAACTTCCATGTGTGGAGCTTCATGCGGACAATTCGGACACTTCGTATCAGATCTACGAAAAGAATGCCCCTCAACAAGCCGGCTTGATCCTTCAAGTTCAAGCTTTTGGGGTCACTGTTCAGTTCGTATTTCTCGCACAACTTCTTCACCCGTTGATCATGCTGGAGCCAGACGTCCTTCAGTGCCTCATTCTCATCCTTTGCTCCTGAGTGGCCAGCGGTTTTGGTGAGCCCTGTGAACCAAGAATGGTCGTCGCCTCCTTCAGACTTTCCATATTCAATGCCAATGGACTGTTGTACTGCAACCCATCCAGGTGCGTGCACCTCGAGAAGAATATTCCGATCCACTCCATCCAGGTACTTCTCTGAATAATCCGCGTAGCTAGCCCATGGCTGACCCTCTTTGGCAATCGCATCTTCCTGCGACCTGCTGTCAAGCCACAGGTGAGCCTCCTCCATAGTGCAGGCCCTGTAGAAATACTGTTGGGCATTTGGGTCAATCTCTGTGGCCGCTGCTTTATCCTCCACATTGGCCCTGCTCTTCCACTTGAAGACATCAAATTCTTTGTCAAGTTTCTCAATGCGCAATGTGTCATGATATGGTTCTATTTGCTGCTTCTCAGCAAGTTTTTCCAGCTCCTCATGGGCCTGCTTGATCTCTTGCGGCAATTTTTTTGGTTCGCTCCTTACGATCCGCACTGGCCTCCTCCACAGATGCCATGAGTTGACAGAAACAAACAAACAAGGTCAAACTAATTGAGCAAAAAACGCTTCAAGCGTGCAATTCGCCTCAAACAGTGACTCCAGCAGTAAATACGTGCAATTCGCCTACATACAGCAATCCATACGTGCAATTCGCCTCATACAATCTACTGCTCCATTTTGCGCTTAAACAGTTCGAACTGCTAAGTGCTAAATGCTGGCATTGTCTGGCCTCTAGAGCTGCGCCAATCGTAGCGCCTGAACTTGCCTCAGGCTCTCCGGAACTTGCGCACGGTCTTCATGTCTCCGTCAACCGCACTATCGCCTGGACATGGAACGCATCAAGTCCGTGAGACGAAGCAATTCAGGTCCTGCCACGTCGGTACCTAACTTGTTCCCAAACAGCTTGGCTGTGAGAGGTTCTCAATTCTTGCATATGTTGGGCCAAGAATATTTCTGGCCTTTTGTCTCCTTTTGTCTGGCTTCTCTCCACATGGCTCTGGATGCTGGGTCTGAGATGACTCTGGTTAAGTCTGCCGTCACAAGAACTGAAGTGGATGTCCTCTGTCCAGCAGTGACCATGAGCTTGACGACACCAGGCTACAATGTGAGGGAGCTAGAGAGTGGGAAGTGTGTCCACACTGGTGACAATTGTGGCTCCGGATGATCCACCTGGAGATGTTGAGCTACCTGCAGTGGAGTTTGGGGACCTTCATGAAGAAGATGATCGTGAAGAACAGTCTCAAACACGAAAGCGGCGGGGTCGAACTCGACGACGACTCCACGCCCTTCAAGTTCCTGGAAGGAGCACCTCAAGTGAAGAGTGGGGGGAGCTTGAGCTCATTGAGGAGGATGGGGATGCAGAAGTTGTGAATGGAAGGTTCCTCAGGGCATTGATTGGGGAGCTCGAGGACCTCACAGAGGAGACCACCACAAGCGACCGTGAAATCCAGAAGGAACAGCGGTTGATCTTGGAAGGTGGAGCAGAGTCACGGGGCATCTTTCTCCAAACACACCCATACAGCTTGGCTGAGGTGAGGAGAAACCAGCAGGAGTGGATCCCGAGCATGAAAGGGAGTACTCGGCCCTAACAGAGATCACACCTGCGCTTGAAGCGCTGACCTTGTCGGAGGCAGAGGACTTGAAGAAGGAGGCGATTGAAAAGGGGGTCCAAGTCGAGTGGGTGCCTGCCAAGGCGCTGCTTTTGAGGAAGGCGCCAGTTGGGAAGCACAAGTGCCGGGCGGTGGCATGTGGTAGCCACATGACGCAGCAGTCCCAAGAGGACACCCATGCTGGCGGGGCATCAGCTGTGGAAGCTCGGCTATCCTTCAGCACATGTCCCAGGTTGGATGGGAAGCAGTGACCGCCGACATCAAGACCGCCTTCTTGAACGCACCAAAGATTGAAGAGAAGTCGTTGGTGTTGGTTACACCACCCAAGATCTTTCAGGATGTCAACATCCTCAAGAAAGAATGTGAAGTCTGGCAAGTACGACGTGCACTTTACGGACTGACCACCAGCCTGAAGGACTGGACCACCCACCGTGTTGGATGGGATGAGCTGGGAAGAGGACGGCATCCAGCACCAGGTGAAGAGAACTCAGCTGATCTGTGGAAGATTGTGAGGCTTGACCAATCCACCCAGGATGACATCACAAAGGAGGTCAAGCGCATGTTCATCACCTACGTGGACGACATGTTGGCCGTTGGGGATACCAACATTTTGCACTGTTTCATGGCCCAGCTCAAGAAGGTGTGGGAGCTGGGTCAAGAAGGGTGGGTCAAAAATGCCAGTCCGTGGTGAGATTCCGAGTGATGGAGATCGAAAAGAAGAAGGGTGCGTACAGGATTCACCAACAGGCGTATCTGGAGAATCTCTTGGAAAGTTACCCGCTGCCGGAGAAGGTGAAGTACATCTTGGGCCAGGTCAAGCCACCGGAGGAGGAGGAGGAGGAGGGCACTTGAGGATCCGGGCTATGGTGGCGGTGAGAGGCGGAGAGATCCAGCTGGAACATCTCCCAGGGAAGGACATGATGGCAGACCTGTTCACCAAACAGCTTCAAGGCCAGCTTCTTGCTCATGACAAAAGCTTACTGGGTCTTGGAGCATCGAGAGGTGAGGTGATCGAGATCAAGAATCGAACCGGTGCCGAGCCAGGGGGACCTGAGCGGCGGCAGCGAGTCTGATTAGTGGGGCTGGAGCGACGGAGACTGGAGCGACGGAGACCAGCATCGAGTGGTGGATCGCCTTGCTCTTGACGGCGGCGGTGGCGATCACTGGCCTTGGTGTTCAGGGTTGGGTCAGGCAGAGTGAGGAGATGGAAGGTGAAGTTCCTGAGCCCTGACGCCAGGGCTCCACATTCCACGAGTGAAAGTGTCCTAGTTCGAACTCGCACAGCACGGGACCGCACTCCAGGGACCTACGGACGAGTGGCACCACGATCAAGCGACCGGTGCAGGGGTGGTTGATGATCCAGAGGTCTAGGGGATCGAATTGGTCAGCTGGTGGTGGAGAAGATCATGCAGTCATGGAGGTGGAAGTCAACTGTGTGTTAGAACTGAGTGAGACACAGCCTGGTGATCGCGGCTTCGCAACAGGCTGCTTACCCATATGGGCGGAGGAGGACGACCTACCAGAGGCAGGAACTGGGCAAGAGGAATCCGGCAGAGAGAATCTCAGAGTGGGTCGTGACAGCACAAAACAGACTCATGTGACCACGGAAGACGTGGGAATCCAAACCATCGGAACAGCCCTGAAAGTCAATGTCGAGGGAGAGGTGACTGGACAGGGACAAGCGGAACCAGCCGGACGACCACATCTACCTGGACCGGGACATCAAGGAGACCCAGAGGATGAAGCAGCGGAGGTGGGAAAATCCTTGGCGTGCAGCTATGGGATCGCCACCTTCCATTTGGGCCAGACAGAAGGCGAAAGAAGGACCATGGAAGGATCGAGGGGAACCTGGGCGATGAGAGATGGGCTGGCACGTCGTGGGACGAGATCCTGATTGACATCCACCTGGACGAGAAGAAGCTGGGGGAACCTCGACGAGGGAGAATGCTCAACAGCCACCTGACAGACAGGCGACCGGAGCACGTTCGAGTGGTGGAGAGAGGATCGAGCGGTTGAACTTCTTTGCTGAGGTCGGGGCATCACGTTGGGAATATGGGAGTTTGAGGATGAGGAGGTTTGGGACTACCTGAACACTCCGGACTTCCAGAAGGGCTTTGTGACCGCAGCGGCAAAGAAGCTCATCTCCGTGCCGCCGAGGAGAACCTCGGCCCAGGACTCATGGCTGGATCTGGTTGATGATGGAAAGGGAAAGAAGATAGCAGTGCGAGAGCACATGCAGCTCAGTATGACTTCGAAGGGCCGAACTTGTGGGGCGAGGAGGAATGGACACCATGGAGGATGACAGTGGCCTGGTCCACCATCCAGAAGGAAAAGATGATCCCGGCGGACAGGAGAAGCGGGAAGAAGAGCACCTACCTGCCCTATGCCTGGGTCGGCTACATGCTGTTCAAGTCAGCATGAGAGGGCTTGGGCCACCTCGAAAAGAGAGGAAGGCTCCAGGTGCTGGTCTCCGAAGTTGATGACACCCATCAAGGCGAGTGTTGGAGAACAAATCGAGAAATGTACCAAGAAACCAAGAGGGTTGCATAAGCCCTTTTTGACCAAGAGGCGGCATGAAGGGCCGCTTGTTTCCGTGCGGTCAAGAAGATGACAATGATTGATGGCAAGGAGGAACAAGTGTTTCACCGAGTCATCTTCAACCAGGCGCTGTGAAATGGGCATTCAAGGTGTAAAGTACTTCAACCAGGACGACAAGACTTGGCCAGCCATGGGTTGACCATTCCAAGCACTTCATGGTTCGATCAGGAGCTGGATAGCTACCTTTTAGGTCACCCAAATCTGGTCAGCACCCTGAAGCACGGCAAGAAAGAAACAAGGAAGCAGGGCTATGGCTACGCAGAGAAGAAGTCCGACAAGAAAAGGAAAGATGAGCTCACCAGCAATGATGATGGCGCAATGGATATCACAGAGGTCAACCCGGACGAGAAGTGATACAAGTGATATCCACTGCGATACAAGTGTCACTTGAAGAAACAAGTTCACACGTGAAGATACGGGAGAAGAAGTCCGAACATGAATGAGATGGAAGTTTCGCTCCTGTATCCGCTCACAGTCGTTCCGCTGCAGTGCATCAGCGGATAGCCGAGCAATGGTCTGGATGCCAAAGGAAGATGCGGCAAGCACAACAAGCCTTGTGCGCAGATTTGACACAATGTCAGAAATAGAACTGAAAATAGATGAAAAGAACATGAAAAAATCTGTTGATTCCTTCTGTGTGTTTATGGACAACAATGACTGCAACAACAGTTTGATGATATGTCCACTGTGTTGACAATAGATCAACAAAGTGAGGGAAGGTGTGAAGAACAATGCTGTCTGAGTCAGACAAAACTCTGCGTATCATGGACTGCAGGCCTTGAGCTTCGAATGACACAGAACATACAGTTGTGTGCACAGCCGCCTTCTAATTTAACAAGAAAGAGAGAGAGAGAGAGAGCACGTTGAAGAAACAGGTTGCGCACCTCCATTGCCTGCGCCAGCATCGGCTCGCCGTTCACAGGCAGCACAAGCAACACACAAAACGCCAAGTAGAAGCTCGACGCCAAATGATCAACAGTAACTGGGCTTGCCGCGCTCAGAATCAACCGCAAGAAGAGAAGAGATGAAATTATACCGGCATAGACCCCAGATAGCATCCTGTATAAATTCGTTATCGTTTTTTACTGTTATCGTTTTCTGGGCCGGCATGCAAAAGTAGTGTTAAGGCGCATGTCAATACTAAACTGCTGAGCACGGGGTTATTTCAACAGCCCAAGTGTGGCGCATGTGGTCATGCGCAAACCTTTCAGAACGCCTGTGCGTTGTCACTACAAGGGTGTGTTTCCTGCCGAAAGTAACGATGCTTAGTTTGTCACATATATAAAAGATGCAAGCAACACAAGGCACACCATCCCACTTAACAACACATAACAGCATCCACGTCAAAGGCAGGCAAGAAAATGACAAGGCGGCAGCGGCAGCCAAAAGCGAAATCATGACCAGAGACAAACTTGGGAGACAAGGCGGCAGCGGCAGCCAAGAACGAAATTATGAAGGGAGACAAGAAGACAAGCCGGCAGAGGCACCCAAGAGCGAAATCATGAAGGGAGACAAGCTTGGGGGAGACAAGCTTGGGAGACAAGGCGGCAGCGAACTCATGAAGGGAAACAAGCTTGGGAGACAAGGCGGCAGCGGCAGCTTGGGAAACAAGGCGGCAGCGGCAGCCAAGAGCGAAATCATGAAGGGAGACAAGCTTGGGAGACAAGGCGGCAGCGGCTAGCCAAAAGCGAAATCATGAAGGGAGACAAGCTTGGGAAACAAGGCGGCAGCGGCAGCCAAGAGCGAAATCATGAAGGGAGACAAGCGCTTGGGAGACAAGGCGGCAGCGGCAGTGGCAGCCAATTTCCGCAATCATGAACCCATCCATTGCTTCCAGCTATCTGGGGAAAGAGAATAAAACAGAAGAAAAGAAGAGAGAAGAAGCGAGGAGAAAAGGGAAGGGAAGGGAAGGGAGGGGAAGGGAAGGGAAGGGAAGGGAAGGGAAGGGAAGGAGCAAAAAGAACAAAGTTCTTTATGAAAGAAAAGAGCCAGCAAAGAAGTGCAAGTCAGAGAAGAAACATAAATGTTGAAGAAAACACATGTTGATATAGTTATATACAGTATAAAGAAACAATAAAATTTACTGTAAGTCAAGACACTATTGGTTGCGAACTATGCTGGTGGTGGCGGTGTAGGTAATGTTGTGTTGGAAAAACCTGTTGTAAATGGGGTCGTAACCTGTACATTGGTATGATTGGGTATGTATATTCGACGGGAGGGTGCATATAAGTTGCAAGTACTTCTGCTAGGCTCTCGCTCTCTAAAACAGGGTTTCAATCACCCAAGTGTAAAAAATCCAGACCAAAGCTCGGAGAGTATTTACATGTTATCGCTGTCTCTGGGACAGTTGCGCCAAATGATGTCGGCAAATGGTGTAGATTACCCTGTAGCTGCCAATTAGTGGCATTCATCGTCTCATCAAATAGTCAAATAGAAATGATTTGAGGTGCAGTGCAATTATGAAGAGTGATTGATGAGCAGTATTGGCGATGCAGCAACATCCACAGCACATCACACAACTGAAGGCATACAAAGGTAACATGGTGATCCTGCTTTCAGAAGGCATTCGTCACTGCACCTATTGCAACTGAAATGGAAGAGTCAGGAAACTGATTGGAGACATACTTTCGTCAAATTTCGAGCCCACTTTCTCAAGCCCACCACTGCTGCCTATGCGGCAGAGCAGAAAGACTTGATGCCTCACACAGAGGGAAGCGGATCCAAAGTTCTTGTAATTAGCCTGCTGACTCAGGCACAAACGGCTGTCTGACAAACGCTTCGAATGACAAACAGTCGTTTGAGAATTCTGCTTCGAATGAGAAGTGATGGAATTTTGACGTGAGGGTCCGACCGCTGGAAGTCCACCAATGCCCTTTTGGCTGAACAGAAGGGGTGGGGTGAGAACAAAGCACGATAAAGAGCAGATTTCGCCCCGGGCACATTTTTTTCTGTCTATAGATGTACATGCATAGTGAAGGTGTTTCACCATTCCGCGGCCTCTCTTGGTTCCACAATTCCTTCAATCCGGGGCTGGTCAATAATTACACGGGGAACCAAATATCATGGGTCAGTCATAGTGAAGAAATCTGAAGAAATACAGAACTCCTCGTTTCGGTTGACGTTCCCTTCGCTGAAACCAGCGAGCCTGAGAGGATCATCGACCTGTCAACATGTCTGCCATGGCGCTCAAAGATCCGAGCGTTGTTTCGAGTGGTTCTGCTGCGGGCCTAAGCTGAACTGCCCACCTGCAAAGGAGACATCAATAACCATGCTGTAATGGTTGAAGAGTTAGGTGCTGACACAAACACACTCGCCTTGTTGAGATGTCTCAAAGAAGTTAAGATGTTCACTCGAGCCTTCGTGAAAACACGGGCAGATCTCAGATCGGATAAAGCACCTGCCTTAAAGCATCTAGACCGACATCTTACAACCATGCTTTGTCAGCTCCACGGATCTGATCTCCACCCCTTTTTCCCAACATCTTTCGCCTTAAACCACCTTAATGGATGAATCATCCATTCCAGTGGAAGGGATCAATCATGTGCGGCGTTTCTCTCTTTAGTCCGCAGCACGTGTGTTCTCCCTGTGCCGATCACGGGTCTCACCCCAAGATCGGCCGCGGGACGTGGGCGGTCGGAGCGCCGGAATGGAGCCCAAAGGGTAGGAAGAGCAGGAAGGCCCCACTACAGCCCACAGCTATCTCCTCTGGCTGAGTGGGGCTTTGCGACGAACACAGGACGTTGTGATCCAGGATGTCATGGCTGATCCCTGGCACCTTGCTTTAGGCGACAAACGACTGCGATCCAGTCATCCTTGGGAACTTGCTTTTCCAGATTCCGAAATCACCCATGGCCACACGAGGCCATCAGCACTGTTTCCAAGTATTGACTTGGCCACAAGCCACTGCGCAATCCAGGACCAATGGCAGGTTAGATTCCAGTTGACCGGGAGGGAACTCTGCTGTTTCAAATCTGCTGTTTCCATGTACTGGACTGAATCCTGAAGTGAAGCGCTCATAAAGTTCCTGGAGTTCTGGATGATGCTGGTAGCTCTGCTAAAGATCTGATCAATCTGATTCTGTTCTTCCTCAGAGGCTCCCTTTCTGCTCACCAAGGTTGCCATGAAGAAGGTTGGAGATGATTTGAGATTTAAAGATTTTAAAGGTCTCACTCTGCTAATCGGTCTATCTGCAGCAGCTCTCTGGTCACTGTGGATCGTTTTGAACCTAAGGAAGGTCACACGTGAAAAAAAGGTCGGGATCGGCACGTCGTCCCTTATTTCTTGAGCCATCGAGCGAGTGCACAACTGGTTTGTGCCTGTCAACTGAAACATGCGATCAGTCTCGATCGTCGATCGAACCATTCACACTCCCCCTACCTGCGTTGCAGGTACGAGTGCATTCTATGCTCAGCAGGTTTTTTCTTCTGCTTCGCATTCCAAAAGCTTTTCACTCAGTAGAAAATTTCAATCCTGCCCTCAGAGTCGTTGGGATCTTCTTCGCTTGGTGCACGTGGTGGAGGCAATTGCGTGCCAACCCCCATCCACACAGGCAGCTGATCTGCCTCAGGCGGCAGCAATCCCGCCATCCTGTCGCCCGGCTGCGTCAGACCCTCCATCCGCAGGGCGTAGAGCCAATCATCCCGTTCTTCTTCGTCCCGGGTCATGCCATCATGGCCTTGCGGCCCTTCAGACCAGTAAGCTCCGGTCGCAGGGTTCACGCCCTCTTCATAGATTGGCTCCGCCTCGCCCCTTCTCTCATGGCTTTCCAGCCTGTTCAGGTAGCCCAAGGACAAGCCACCCTCCATCGCTTGCAGGCCTCGAGCTTGCGCTGAAGATCTCCTTGAAGTTGAGAACTTGTAGTTTCCCCCCCATAGCCCTGCTGCCCGCCAGGAGTGCTCGAAGAGCTGATAGTTTCATTGGTGCCCCTTCGGACATAGCTGGCATCAGTCTGCAGCTCCTCTGACTCCGGCACAGTAGGCTGTTCGCTCGGCAAGGGTCTTGGCACCGGCTGCACTGTGAGCTGTTCAGCGGGCCTCGGCATTGGCGGCGGACCAGACGAACCGCTGCCCATCGAGGAAGTGGTCAAACTCACAGGTTGGGGCGTCGAAGAACTCCCCGATGTCAAAGTTTCTTGAGTCGCCCCGGTCCCCGCCGGAGTGATCTCTTGGAAAAGGTGTAGCCAACCCATGGCTCATTGGAGGCATCACTGGCGAAGTCCCATCCCGCCAGTCATCTTGGATCACCTGCTTCTCGCCATGGCACCAAACCACCACTGTCCTCAGGTTCTGGAGGCGGCTGCCCTCAACCGGCGTTTGGCGATGAAGCGGGTGAAAAGGTCGAACCCTCGGTTTCACATGGTGGCGAACCCACCATCCATCAGCAAGCCGTCCCCACCTGTCTCGCCCTTGAGGTGGTAGGGAGAATGAATACCATTCCCACGGCGGCCCCGTCTGCGGCAGCGGCCAAGCGCATCGGCGCTCCCCCCATTCCATGGCCCAACGCGCGCGCGCCGATTCGGGAGAGAGGTTCTCACCTCGTGAGGTGATTGGAAAATGCCGTTGGGTTCATCTTCCCTCAACGGATCTTGTAGGCCAGTGGCTCTTGTGTTCATTTTCTTTTCTTGGAAAATGCCGCCGGGTTCATCTTCCCTCAGCGGATCTTGTTGGCCAGTGGCTCTTTTGTGGTTTCTCCAACAGCTAGCTAAGTGAGCAACTACCGCGGCGATGCCTACAAGCCGAGCAATCTTGCTCAAGGCTTCAAGTGGTCTCCAAGCAGCTAAGCCGGCTACCACCCCTGCAAGCATGGACCGTCGCTCCGCCGGAGTCTCAAGACTCTCATCCGCTGCCTTCGAAGCTGCAGCACGCAAGTTCATGAAGAGCATGAAGGCCTGCCAGGCGCCCAGCTGCGTCACCGGCTTGGTCAGCAAATCAGCCGCCAGCTTTGCACCTGCCAGGTGTCTCACCTCCGCAGCCCCATGTTGACGCGTTCACGAATTGCGAAGCACCGAAGCCTCAAATGCCTTGTACGCCAGGCTCCGTCCGGGGCTTGCAAAATCTTCAAACCAGTTTGGCTGTCCCCATATAGAACACCCAGTTCATCATCCAGCATCCCCTGCTCCAAAATGTTCACGATGACGCTGGTGGATTCCCCCGTTACCACACCATCCAAGTAGCCGCAAATCTCGGCTTCCGAGCTGGAGAGGGTGGCAAAAGGTTGCAACTTTGATTCCCATTGTACAGGAGCGCCACCATAGCGCACGATGACCCCCTGTTGTCCTCGTCCACCCGGCGGGGCGAAAGAGGCATCACAAAAAATCTCCAGTTTCTTCATGGTGCTCTTGAAAGCCAGGCCGGACCCTTCCTCCAAATCAGGTGAACACTTTCCGTATCTCAAACAGACATTGGAGGTGTTGGTGACATAGCCCAAAACATGCTTACCATATTCACAAACACGAGCCGGATATTTGCCCACACCCCGACCAAGCCAGGCCACTGCAAAAGACAAATCAGGGCGTGTTCTCGTTGAGAGCCAAAGCAATTCACCAACGAGCCCTTGAGCAGCCTTGATCTGCTCTGCAGTTGGTTTTTCTTCAAGTTCATCACATAGTGTTCCCGGCAGAGGTGTGGCTTTGTGCGCTATACAGGTTCATGGCGGCTGAGCAAATCCAAAGTATAGGCCTCCTGGCCGATGATCAGCTCGCTCTTGGCGTTGTCCCACGACAGTTCAAAGCCGCAGTACTTCATCCATCGTCCCTCTTCGACAAACTCAGGATCTGAGCACTTCCATTCCTCCGTGATGCGCTTGAGCACACTCCGGACAACATCATCCGGTCCCACCGCCAGCAGGTCGTCCACGTACACCGCCACATAGCCAGCAGCGTATTCAACTTCATTTGTAGGGCATGCGATCACCTGCCAGAGATTCCCCTCGGGCGTCGGCCTCAACTCATGTTGAACTCCATTGAATTCCCACTTGAACTTCTGGAGCATAGAGTCCCGGTAGATTCGCCAATCAGCAGGACTGGATTCCAAGCCGTACATGGCTTTGTCGATGATCCAGCGTTCGGACTCAGTGACGATTCCAGCTTCTACGAGCACACGAGGTGGAACTGCAACAAGTAGTGATTCAATTGCCCGCTGACGTGGTGCCAGCAAAAATGCCGTTTTCACATCAATGGACCCTAGGGTCCAAGCTTCATTTGCGGCCTTGCGGAAAACACACCGCAACAAGGTGGCATCTGCCCCGCCCGCATAGTTCCCAAAAAGAACTTCACGTCCATCATCATGTTGATCTTGTAGGGCTGCTTTTGATGCCTGGTCAGGATCAGCCCACTCCACCCGGTTGCCGCAGATGACCATGCGTGCACGATGCTTTCCAAACGGCGCTTTCACCGTGGGGACAACCATGGCCGGCGCTATCTCCATCTCAGCATAGTTCGGGTGGTCCTTCAAGGCTTCAACCGTAGTGGGTCGGAGAGGGTGTCCCGGTGGAAGGTCTCGGCAAGCATGTGGTTTCCCCTGTTGCATGGCTATCTTCCCATCCCCAATCCAGCGAGTCCAAACAGTTCGAATCCAGCGACTCAGAATCAAGGGGCTCAGATTCAAGAGGCTCAGAATCAAAAGCCAAGGAGGTCATCCCCCCCCAACCTGCAGCGCAGTCAACGCAGGTTGGTACAAAGCCCCAACCACCCCTTCCAAAGGATCCTCCTCCGTCGGTGGTTGTTTTCCATGAAGGCGACGTCGAACTGGTTGAAGGGCCTCTGCATTAGCCAATTATAACTCATGGTGGGCATGATCAGCACCTTCAGCTTGAACGCAGGCTGACCTCACATGTTGAACAAGGCCTCGACGGTCTCTTGCCAGCCAGCCGTCGGACATAAAGGGGCTAGGGCCCAGAATTTGCACGCTGCGAAAGGGATTGCTCAATTGACCTGCACGATGCCATCGTTTCGTCTTGACAGACATAGTTGCAGCAAATCTCATCATTGGACGGGTCACCACGCCCAATCGATGCAGCTGAGCTCGAAGACGGTGCTCTGCAGCATGCCTCAATGCACATACCCAGAACCCATGGGGGAGCCCACTTTCATGTAGAAGTCGTCGAGTGCGCCGCTTGATCTGGTTGACTTCGGACTCAACGCGGCCGTTGCTTTTTGCATCATCTCCTCCTGTCATGGTTTGTAGGAGGCTTCGAGTTTGACACCAGCGCTGCACTGGTTTGGCCAAAAATGATTTCTCACGATCGCTATGGAGGCGGAAAATCTGAACCCCCAGCGACTTGAACTTTGCATGCACCTTCGACAAGGCCTGGACAATGGAGCCAACTGACCTGCTCTGCATCACTTCAACGACGGTGAGGTTCTGGAAGTGCATGGCCTCCGTGGATTTAGCAATCTCCCCATCTTCAGACTCACCACGGTCCCGGTTCACCCCTTCAGCCTCCTCCGCAGTCGCCATTTCAGTTTCCTCCTCCAGCTCTGGCAATTCAGGCAGCTTCAAAATGGTCACAAGGTTCATCGCCTGCTCCCGGAAGATCACCCAGGATGGGTACTGCCACTGTTCCAACCAAGGCATAGCGGCAGAACATGCCCGTCCTCCCTGCTTCGAAGGGGCCACAAATGTCAACCGACAGGACGAAGTGAGTGGAAGCTCCTCCAACTCGACGATGCGGAGCGTCACACCCCATCGCTTCTGCACAAATGCGGCAGTCCGAACTGAACGGGATGTGCCCTTGATGTACATGGCGTCTCCAAGCATCCATATCCAATTTGGCCATTTGTGGTATGCACTCCCCCTGTTCCTCCAACGTCAAGGACGACAGAAACCAGGTCATCGAGTGCTGGATAGCCTTCACCAGGCCAGGAGCCCAGGCTGCCCATTCTTTGGATGCATCCATTCTTCTTGACAAGGATGCCAGAAGTGGTCCAGATTCATGGCCATCTCCTCGTAGACCTTGTAGTTGATGCAGCTCTGGCAAATTTGAGAGGATCGTTGTCGGCTTTCTTCTGGCATGGCCCATTGATCCTCGGTCGAAGTGTATGAGGCGTAGTCCTCCTTGATTCAGCCAGGACGTGATCGGAAGTTCCAGAACGACGGCGCTGTCATCGCCTCATTCTCGTCCTTCAAGTAGGACGGCGAGTCCATCGGGGATTCCAGGAGCATACCAACATCCTGTTTCCAGCGTTTGCATTCCTGCGCCCGCACCCATAGTGCCATCTGTTTCAAGCAGAGGGCTGAATCGCTGTTCACGAGGTTGAGCTCATAGTCCTGGAGGTGCTGGAGGTGCCATCGGTCTTCTCCTCTGCCCCGAAGCCGTCTTGGTCCTGGAGCTCCATTTCGCATCCTCGACACAGTGCGGCATAATAGCGGACCTCCAAGAACTGCTGCCACTTTTCCTTTGGAAGCTAACCCCCAAACGTGGGCCCAAACCTGTGGGTTGTGTAAGCTGTGTTGCGCGCCCGGCAAGGTGTCCAAGTGAAGCCAAACAAAGGAGTCTCCTCCAATCCCAGGTGCAAGATTCACCACGCTTGCATCCAGTTGAACTTCCCCAGTAGCGGCATGCTTGTTTTGTCTTCTGCTGCCCATCTCCACCGACCGGTCCTCCCCCCAAAGGCCTTGATTGTAGGTTGAGTTCCCCCCGCCAATTGGCTTCCCGCCGCAGGACTTGTAGTCTTTGTTGAGGTCGGCTGTGGCATAGTCAACGCCAAATCTTCCGCCTCAGCTTGTAGGAACTCTGCAAACTCCTTGGCGGTGATCAGGGTGGGCCTTCGATCAACATCAAGTTCTTGTCAAGCAGCTGCGATGCGGAATCCCACTTGGCTCCCCCGGTGCTTGGTGAGGTTCTCTGCAATCTTGGACAGGGCCTGAATCAAGACCATTGAGTCCGGGATGCCCACATGCAATTCTTCAGCTCGACAAAGCCACCTGCGCCACATTCGAATGGCATTCAAAGTGTCCTGGATGGAGCTGCCACATGTCACCTCGGTCAGGCTGCGCAGCAAGTTACCCCTCTTGTGGGAGTTGATTGAGCACAACAAATATTGGGTCCATGGCAAGGCAAAAGAAATACACAGACGTGGATCGCCCCATATCAACACCAGAATGCACGTGTCTTGCTGGTAAGAGTCGTCCTTGTACTTTGTGTCTTATTCTTCTACCAAACAGTAGATAACGAGCAAATTGGAGGACCCAAGGGGAGCACTGACGAATACGTAGTATTTGAAGGATCCAATATGCATTAATACGCTCAAAAGCTTTAGAAAGATCAGCAAAGAGGGCAGAAGCGGGCAAGGATCCCTCAAGGGCTCCTTGTACTTCCAGCACTGCTCTCTGCGGTTCTCGAAAGGAATTGAGCAGGGTTTGGGCAGGGTGAAAACTGTGCCGGGTAACCCGAAAAAGAATGGCAGCAGCTGTGCCGTCCTGCAGTCTGTCAAGCGTGTCAGGCATACCTAACGGTCGGAAGAAGTCCGCCGTGGGCCCTTGCTTGGCTTTCGGGATCCATACTCCTACCTGGGTGGGCGGCGCCAGTACACCAGCTAAAATTTGATGAAAGTCGTCCTTAAGGATTGCAGCAGTCTGTTGTGGGAAGAGCCGCCAAAGAGCATAAGGTAAACCGTCAGGGCCTGGAGCTGAGTCTTTAGTAAGTAGGAGGTGCTCGATATAATCTTGCTCTGTAGGTTCAGAAATTGCAGGCCACGGCGAGACACACCGTCGGTAAGCCGAAAGCGTGTCATGCCAATCTCGATCATACTTAACAGGGTGCGTGAACCAAAAGTCACGGGTCGCAAGCATTGCCTCATCATACTCAAGGGCTGTACGCGTAACTCTTGCCCATAGGTCCATGATAGAAAGTGCCTCTAGGACACACGGTTTTAAGTCTGTCCCAGAAAATTTTTTGTCTTCTAGTTCGCTGGATTGGGTCTGTATTTTCTGTACCTATAGGCAGTTGCACATTCGCCGCAGTAGCAACTTCTGCTGCTTGTAAAGCAGCAGCTATGATTGTAGCTGGAATCAAAAGGCATCCTTGTTGGGTTTGCCAAGGTTGTAAGAGGTCAGCATCTGCGCTTTGCTCATACAACTGGCGTACTTCTTCCCTTCGTATGTGCAGGAGTGTTTGCTCTTGGCCCAAAAGCTTGTATAGGCGTTTTAGGGGCGACAATTTCTTGAAGTGGCAGGAATGAGTTCTCCACCAGCTCCAAACAATTGCACGGCAATGTTGCGAGAGCACCGCACCTGCAAGCCTAGTTTCCTGCGCTAATGAAATTTTCCGTTTGAGAGCTAGTAGGGAAGCTTGTCTTGTAACCGCCTGCAAGCTTTCTGATGCCATTGTTGGATCGAGGAAGACTTGCGTCGGTATGGTGTGATGCTTTTCTGACTGCGGATGTGGTCGAAGGCGTGGTTTCATTTTTAGCCTAAGCATCAAGACTTTGTGATGGCAGGTATCTATCCGGTATCTGCCATAGATACGCGCAAAAAGCTGTGTTGTATCCAGAAAAAGGCTGGGCACTAAGAAGCGATCAAGTGCGGATTCTTGGTCTTGATATTGGTAAGTTGGGAGCGTAGGATCAACATCAGTGAGTCCAGCCTGTACTAGGAAGTCATCCCACGTATGAAAGTGATTCTGATCACAACGATTGAAGTCTCCTCCTACAAAGACTGGATGATCGGTCAAGACAAGAATGGTTTGCAGAGTAGCTGAAACGAAGGACCTAGGGCTGTTCGGGGGTATATAAATCGAGACGAGCCAGATAGTGCAAGCTTGGTATTCAACACGGGCAGCAACTGCATAGTGTTGGACCAGGACACGTTCTTCTTGGACTTTCCAGCCTGGTGGAAACAGAATCGCAACTCCAGCTTGTTCTCCCGGATTATGTTTGGCAAGAGTGGTAACTACTTTGATGTCAGGCCATGTGTGGGATAGGTATTGGAGATTGGCTTGATTCCATTTTGTTTCCTGTAGCAGTACAGGGGCTTGTTTCAACATGGTTTTGATTATCCACGTCTTGTGTACATTGGTGGGAAGTCCAGGAGACCAGCTATTGAGATTCCAAGAGTGAATTCCTTTTACAGAGACCGGCAGGTTGCTAGGTCTTTGCATACGGAACTGTAGGATGTTATGACAGAGCTGCCAAAACCTCAAAGGGATTTGGCGTAAGGATTGTACTTCATTTGGGAGAACGAAAGGAGTGTCGTCTATAGGCGTGGACGGGTCGGAGACAATACAATCTGTGAACTTGCCAATGTTGACACGTATAGAATGTAAGGCATCTGATAAATTGACATTGCCATCAAAACCACACAACATGAGGAGATCCTCATTCTTGATTTGCCGATACGGCAGACACGGATGGGTAAAATGTATGAGGAAGTGAAGGGAAGAAACATGCGTGATCGAAGCGTTGATTTGTTGGGTAGTGTGCCAATAAGCTGCTTTGAGGCCTGCAGAGAGGGTACGCTGCACTAATCGGAGAGATTTGATGGGTAGGTGACATAATCGCGTCATTCAGTGTGTAACTGAGCCTTAGCTCTGTGAAAAGTTTTGGCCGAAATCTCTCCTTGTGTGCAAACGTACCAAGCCGATTTTAGCGTCATAAGCTGACAATCATCAATGCAAGCCTCTGTAGGGATTTGAGCAGCAGCTTGTTCAGTTGAAATAGTCGCTGGAAGAGTTGGATGTGAGGCGTGTGGTGAAGGCGTGAAGGAGATCAGTCGTCCACTGTTACTGATATCCGGGGCTTCAAGTTGGTGGACAAGCAGCAGACAGAGATTGGGTACTCTATCTGTTTGCCAGATACTTGATTGAAGTCTCGGGTGAGCTGCACGTGCACTATCAGGACAGATGCTAAGGCACCAATCCTGAAGGAAACCCCCAATAAGAATGACAGGGAAGTTTCCTAACATAAGGTGGCAGACATTGGCAAAGGGTTCTTTACATACTTGATTCTCTGCTGCTAACAAAAGGTGGGAAAGTCGCCACAAGGCACATCCTGGCTCAA
Source organism: Durusdinium trenchii (assembly GCA_963970005.1). Taxonomy (NCBI): domain Eukaryota; class Dinophyceae; order Suessiales; family Symbiodiniaceae; genus Durusdinium; species Durusdinium trenchii. Next base: position 507,014 of record CAXAMN010022707.1, on the reverse strand, counting down.
CCAAGCTATGTGTCCACGGCTTTTCAGTAATCGTACAGATGCGTTCTTGCTGGATCGCGAAAGCACATAAATGTTCAGTTCCGACCCCCTGGGGTTTTGTTTGAAAACCAAACATGGAGCGATACCAGGAGGACGATTGCGAGGGCTGACAGATGCGTACGGACTCTCCACCATGCTTAAAAAGCAAAATCTCCAGTGTGTCATGCAGGCGCAATAGATACAGGTGTTTGGCTCGACTAGGACCAAGATATCTCATGTGAGCCGGTTGGTGGGCAAGCCAACAAATAATGAACCCTGTATCAGCTGCTTTGATCGTACTAAGAAGCTGTCGCAAAAATAGCGTAATTCTGTGATAAGTGCAATGATGCAATAGTTCTTGTCTGTAGGTGTCAAGGGCATCTCTATTAACAGAAAGAGTACACAGGGCTTGTACGATTTCTTCATTGAAGAAGATCCATTGCGGTACTGCTGCTTGTTCAGCATAGTTAAGGAGGTTAAGGTCAGTGAGAAACTTGATCAAAGGCTCCTTGCCTAGAATGTCAAAACGTTTTTCTCGCCTATCTTTGTTGGTATTGTCTATGGCTTCTTTGGTGAGATAATACGGCAGTTTCTGTGCTACTATAGGTTGAGCAATTGGAGGCCTATTAACAGGCGACATCACCAAGTGCCGATAGTCAATGTGCCGATAGGGCTCAGGTACAATTGTAATCTGAGTGCTTCTACCCGTTGTCTTGAAGTTGTTTTCGATGGCTTGTTTAAAGGAGACATACCCTTGTCTAACGTCATCAGGGGAAGCTACCCCAAAGAAGCATTCGGTTTTTCCTTGGATCCATGCACGAACGTGGTCAGGCGTGCCAATGGCAAGGCTGATGAGCTTGGGATGAAAGGAATTACCAACAAAGGAGCGTATTGTTTGAGAGTGTAACATGTGTTTAAGGCGCGAAATAGTGGCAAAGTTGCGGCTGAGACCTGAGACTTGCAAAACTTCGCTATCAGTTAAGAAACGAAAAGGAACTCGTATGCTGCTGTTGTGGAATAACGGAAGAACATCACGAAGCGCAGCATCTTTTTCTGGATTAGAGGAGGTTTTGCTGTAAAAGCAACTCAGAAAGCGCCTCCATGCTGGATAATAAATTGCTGGTATAAAGTCACTCCATTGAAAGGCAGGAACGGAACTGTCAGTAAACATGTTCGCCAAGACTGCAAAACGTTCATGTGTATGCCAATATGAAGTTCTCCACAGTAGAGCTGCAGGGTGGTAGCTAGTCCAGCTGTAGCGAAGAGCGATATCACTGAGGACTTCAGGGGGTCGCATGAAAGGTTTGATAAAAACGTCACGGAACTTCCCTTTGTCATGGATGGAGAGTGGTTTCCAGTCTGCTGGCCATTGGAGGTCTTCATGGCACAAGGCTTGTGCATCGGCTGTGTCGTGGAGGATGTTGTTTTGAAAGAAAAGACGAAGCCTTTTTGCTGGCGATATTTTAGAAGTACACCAAGTCATTTTGTCTCGTGTAATGTGCGACAAGCCAAGACAGGCTCTGATGAAAGTAAAGTGATCATAGTGCATCGAGCCTGCATTTTCAAAAAGGAAACGGATATGCGTCTTGGGAAGGACCGTACCAAGGAGATATAGCGCAAGATGCATCGTAAAGAAGAAGACACTGTCAGGGCCACAGATACCTAAGCGTCCATGTTCTTGCCCAGCATAGGTGAGGTCAGTACAGGGACTGCCTCCAAGGACAAAGACATGACAATAATCACTTAAAGTGACAAACTCTCTTAAGATTCTCGCTCCATCATCAAAGAGAAGGTCGACATCATTCGCATAGAGGGAAATGCCTCCTTTGAGGCTGTGTATCCACTGAACGTTAACAGAAATTCCATGTTTTTCTGCAACCAAGTATCTGAGCGTTTCATCTCTTTCACACAACACACAGACTTTGGGGCGATAACCAAACTTTTCAATGAGAATGTCCAAGGACGATCCGCACCCGTCGAACATGCTCAGGACAGCATATGGTGGTTTGGACTCAAGACTTTGCATGGGATGGTCAATCGGAGAGCCATCAACTTGCGATGATTGCGACAAGGATGCTTCAATGGCTCTCAGTTGCTCTGCAGGAATGGTTGCATCACTGGGGGGCGGTGGGCATAATTTCTCCGGGATGTAAGCAGCCTGGTGTTCGCTCGGATTGAGAGGGACAGGGCCAACAACATCTTTTCGATTCCCAACATCAATGGCCCTTTTAGTAGCATGTTTTCTCTTAGGAGTACTTACTTCCCGCTTCCCAAACTTGTTTTTGGCAAGTTTTGAGCCTTTGCCACGCGCCAAATTGGAAGTTCGTTTAGGAGGTCGCGTGTGACACCATGTGCTCGAGATTGTTGCATGTCGGTAAAGGATACCGCAAATTCGATCACCTGCTTTAAGTTGTGAGATACATAGTTGGCTCAGCCCGGTAGCATTGTCATACTTCAGGATTGTAGAGTTGGTATTTTCATGTTCTAATACGTAGAAATGCTCACACGGTTGCTGCTCCCCATTCAGTGGGTCAGGGCCCTGATGAATGACTAAGGCAATGCATTGCCAAATTTGCCCGCATGAGTGGAAAGTATCTTTGCAAAGAAACTTGTCATAATCTGTTGCAAGCGGCTGGTTCTTTTGCAAAAAATGCAGCCATACAAGCCGACAAGGTGAGCAAGAAACAGTAGCCCAGTCGAAGTTACTGGCACATTCTTGACATTCTTGACAGACGTTTATTCCATCATCTCGTCCAGTCGGCAAAAGATGTTCTGACCATGGGAAAGCAGCTTCAAAAAAGACGACATGTAATAAAAGCCCTGTCGGAGGGTTGGTGACTATGAAAGTAGCGACATTATGCTCGACAGTCTTGCAACAACTCCGACAGGTAAATGAGACTCTGGATCCTAGTAAGTCATGAAATGGAGGCGGAATAATAGCGACAATAGACTCATATGTTCTGAGCAAGTCCATATGAGTATCCTTGGGGAGAGCAGACATAGCCAAAGCTAGGTGATAATGATCGAAATCATCATTCGGCAAATGAGATGCACACGTCCAGCCTTTGGCTACTGCAACCATAGCTCGGTGACCAATGTGATTTTCGAAGGTTACCTGTTTGTTCCAGTTTGCTTTGGAGACAATACGCACTGCTGCCGTATAGTAGCAAGCAGTGGCATTAAGGTTCTCATATAAAGATACAGCCCGTTGAATATCCTCTTCCTGAAAGTCCATGTTTTGAAGGGAAACATAAAGGCTAATCATCTGCTGTATCTGGTGAATATATGATTGCCGACGTTTGTTTTGAAGGATCTCATTGACTGAGTTCTTATTCGTAGCGCAACAGGAGACATGTTGGGCGTTGATTTTTTTCACGAGATGATGGCTAAGGCCATCACCTCGTTTTGGGGCGGGTTTTGCAGTAGGTTTCTTTGTCACCTGTCGACGCGGATCACCAGAGCTTTTCTTAGGGAGAGGTCTCCTGTCAAGGATTTCTTCAACAGTATGTTTTGACTTGGTTGAATGGGCTCGATGGCCTGCTATTTTTTCGGGATCATCATCAAGCCGTTGTTGTAATTCTTGGTATACCTGCTCACAAAACGAATCAGTTGAAAGTTGTGAAGCTTCATTGCCCAATGGGCATTCGTTGAGAGACAATGGAACAACCACATTCTCTTCAGGGAGCTCTTTAATCAGGTGGGTTTCAGCATTGTAGGTCTGAGATTGTTGCAAGTCATCAGGACCGATGATACGATCAAGCTTGATGTCTATGTTTGCGGAGTGCAAGGCAAAACTTTCATCAACCTGCATTGTTTCATTTACAGCACAAGAATCGTTTTGAGTATTGAGCACGCAAACCTTGCTTACTGACAACTGTTCAGATGCCCCAGCAGGTTCAATCAGAGAAGGTTCTAGGTTGACATGACTTTCTTGATTCGCAGCTTGATGTTCACCACGGCCTTTTGTTAAGGGTGATGTAGTCACATCGCCACAAAGCTGGTCCTTTTTGGTTGGGGAGTGATAGGACAAAAGGTCAAAGTTCTGTTTCGGTGAAGGTTCTTCTTCTCGGGAGGTAGAACCAGTTGCATCAATTTCGGTTGGTAGAGGACTGACTGCATCTTGATTATGATCAGACGAAGACGGAATCGAACGAGCAGGTGATTGCTTGTTGTCACGACCCTTGCCAGTGAAAGGGGTGTCTCTTTGTTCGTTTGTTCCATATTGAGGGTTGCTGCTAGTAATCTCTGTAACATGCTTAGCTGCAGCAGGCTCTTTTGTATAACTCTTGTGTGTAGGTTGATTATTGTACCAAATCGAAAGTATGCGGCCAAAGGGAGCTTTCTCAAAGACATCATGAATGTCTATCTGTCCTGGTAGAAAGAGAAGGAGGTTAGCACGGACATAGACACTGAGCTCTAGTGCATTGCTGAAACACCGAGAGACTTTACCTCTTTCAAAAAGTGGTTGTAGGACTTGCAGCTTTTGACCTTGTTCAATTTGGCAATGAATAATACATTCATGCTCAGGTAAAGTTGTGATGACATCTTCATTGTACTGTTGGGGGGGTGGCTTTGAAGTCGTACATCCAAGAAAGATAGTATGATGATCAAGGAGATGCTTTTGTCTCATCAAAATATCAAAAAGATGAGTAACCTCTTTCGTGGAAAGCTCAGCTTCGACAAGGCAGATTGGAACTATTTCATCTAGCAAATCAACAGCTATGTCTCGCTTACCAATTTCAAAACTAAAGACTTGTAGCTGCCCAAATCTCCTGCGCGACATGCTGTTACCTGGTAGAGGAAAAATCCACTAAGCCGAGCACCCTGACATAGTCCTTTATTATGTGCCCCAACATGGTGGTCAGTTTTTGTCTCTTTAACGTAGATGTTGGAGCTCCGTTCTGTAATATGGACATCAGGCTGTTTGTAGTGGACAATTCTTTTTCGTGCTTTGTGGTCAACAAAGGTACCAGGTATTCGCGGGAGTGAAGTGGGCAACGCAAAGAAGGCAACAACTTTCTGTTGACCTTTGTCTTGGACATGCACTATGGCAGGTCGGATCTGTATTGCGCCCAAGACCTTTTGCAACTCTTTACTGAAGTCTACATCAACAGAACCATCTTTCATCATAAGTGATCCGTCATCCTCAATTTGAAAGGCTTCATGGGTGTCACTTCCAGTAGTATTAATGTCAACAATCCAACAGTTTTCGTTGGTTCCCGCTGTGAAGGAACATTGTAGGCTGCCTTCTTCTTTGCCAAAGGGAATCTTGATCTGTTCTTGAAAGGTTCGAAGCCTGAAATTTTCAAGTTCAGCTCCTTCAGCATAGATCACCAAGAGTAATCTTTTTTGGGTATAATATGGAATTTCCATGTCAATTAGGATGCTCTGGAGTTGCCATCTCTCTTCTTGCGTGCAGGACCTAATATCAAGGAAAGTGACAGTATGAAAGCGATAGAACGTAGGGGCATCACCGAACTGCATGTTCCAGAAAAGGGGGATTACCCTTTGGAGATCTTGCTGCGCAGAGGAAGCAATTTCTTGACTTAGAAAAGCATAAATTGGCGCAAGGGAGTCGGTCACAGTACGAACTTCAGGTTCAGCAATACCAAAGGTGACACAACATCGGTCAGTT